>CM053586.1:102581227-102615201 GCA_028646515.1 Pseudochirops corinnae
GGAAGGAAGGAAGGAAGGAAGGAAGGAAGGAAGGAAGGAAGGAAGGAAGGAAGGAAGGAAGGAAGGAAGGAAGAAAGGAAGGAAGAAAGGAAGGAAGGAAGGAAGGAAGGAAGGAAGGAAGGAAGGAAGGAAGGAAGAAAGGAAGGAAGAAAGGAAGGAAGGAAGGAAGGAAGGAAGGAAGGAAGGAAGGAAGGAAGGAAAGAGAAAGGAAGGGAACAAGGGGGAGGGAGGGAGAGAGAAGGCAACGATATAGGATAGGGAGAGATAAGAGTAGAGGAAAGGAGAGAAGAGGAGAGGAGGGGAAGGAAGAGAGATGGGAAGAAGAGGAGAAAGTTGAGAAGAGAGGGAGAGAGAACAGGGGAAAAATCTGTGTTCAATAAATTGATGATCAAAAGATGATGTTTTAGAAAGGTAAACATCTGTAAGGTGGACCATCTCACAGAAAATGCCATCTGGGATGACATGAAATAATCTGATATAGTAAGGCAGCTGATGTATGAAGCTTATCAAATGATGTGTCAGTTAGCAACTGAACCATTAGGGAGTATATATGACAGAGCTCAAGCCATTAGTTAGCCATTAGCTTTGAGACAAATGGGCCACACAGTGAAAATAGGCGAGGTGATTTGAAGGGTATTGTCTTTGGGGCTGAATTGGAGGAACCAATTGTGGTTTGGTTGGGTTTGGTTTTATTCAGAGTTTCTATACCTCTTAACTTGTTACCAAATGTTTATATATTCTTATTTTTTCTTAAACAGAATAAAAAAATGGGAAATAGATTTCTATTTTTTTCCCCTAAAAAACATTTCTCTCCTTCTGCAAAGGAAGTAATGATAAACGTGAGATGTTAGAAAGATGATCGAGGCACTCTTAGGAGCAGCACAGTGATCTCAGAAGGAGACAAAACAAATTCTTACAAACTTCTGCTGGAGTCTGCAAACTTCCTAGCATATCACCTTTGAAGAAGAAACATTGGTCAGTCTTCTTGATAGCAGTCACATAAACGTGTTGCTTTTTCTCTGCAATGACCCCAAAGAGTTCTTTTCACCATGAGTGATACCATTAAGCTCCCTTATCCCCCTCCGTCTCAGGGGAAAGATAAGGAAGCAAAGCCTTTGAGGATTCTAAGCCTCCAAACCATTAAAATGAATTTACCAAGGCACACACCAAAACTGGCCTTTGATTCAGATTCCTAGTCAGGTCACATATATCAAGGAGCTGGAAGGGACTTCGGAGCTCATCTTTTTCTAATGTTTTCATTTTACAAATAAGGAATCTAAGTTCAAATGGCCAAAGTGACTAGCCTGAGATCACACAAATTGCATAGTCAAGTGCCTAGAACTGAGTAGGCAGTTTAAAAATGTTGAATTTATTATTAAAATCTGAATCTTCTACTTCCAAGTCTAGTATTCTTGATCAAAGGTAGAAAATTTCACAATGTATTACATGTACAATTCCTAGCTTTACTTTGAAACTGGCAACTGTAATAACAACCTGGGTTCATACAAAATGATTTTTTTTGCAGTATGAGTCAGAGGTGCCCCAAACTGACCAAATTAAGAAATTCATGGATGTTCAAAGAGTGAAAGCATCATAGGAGGTTTCCAGAAAATGAGGCATGAATTGATGTCTTCCATGTTTGTCTTCAAGGAATATATTCATGAAGTAAACACTAGTTTTACACTGCCATGCAGACATAAATCATATGGAACTACCTAATTGAGAGCACAGCATACTCTGATCAGCAGTGTTCCAGGTCTTCATGTCTACAGTATTCATCAGAACATGACAAATAACTACAGAATGCAAGAGTCATAGAGACTTCTCCAACTCTATGACCCATCCAGCAATTGACTGACTTCTGACTATTTTCCAGTAACCACGTAAGACAAATAACCAACTATCCAAAGACCATATGACAACTATTTTGTGAACTTGACATTTATTGGTTCTGCTAGTAATAGGCAAAAGTATAGAGAAAAAAACCACCTGGGAACATGCACTGAAATAAATTCCAGGGGTTCTACCTATACCTGGGAAAAGGTAGTTTTTAGATGTGATCAAAATAAAAAACAGTACTAGTAAATAGATGTCAGGCTGAGCAAGCCTCAGTGATATTTTCCTATACAATATGTAAAAAAGTATAAGAACTGGAAGAGGGTGATGGTGGGGTAGAGAATCAGAGAGAGATTGGCCTAATTTTTGAGTTATCAGTTGATGCCCTAATTTGAACATGTCTAGTGATGTTCTGTTTGGACTGGAGGGGGTGTTGCTGACCAGGTATTCTTACTGCCTTGTCTTCCCCTCCATGTTCCCACCCTTGGTATTCTCAAGTGAAGCCACATAGCATTCCCTTGAAGGGTGAATTTAAACACACCAAAGATATGCCATGCCTATTGGATCAAATCAATCAATATTTTTTTCTAGTTCTGCTTTGAAGCCCCATTTAAGTCCCACAGTAGTTGGGAAGGGCCATATTATGATCCCCATTTTACAAATGAGGAAATCAAAGCTCAAAGAGCTTAAGAGATTCCCTCACAGTCACACACAGTTGCACTGATCTTACAGGCAGGATTTGAAACCATGTCTCTTGACAAGGCTAGAAATCATCAATATAGTTTACATTGTAACAAGTGACTACACACACACACACACACACACACACACACAAACACACACACACACACACATTTCAAACACAAATTTTACTGATAATTAGAAATTCATCAGAGCATATAGCCTTGTTTAGGAGTTCTTGAAGTCATGAAAGAAAGGGAGACAGATATTGAGTATGTATATATCTCTAGATACATATATTTTCAATAAATGAAGTGAATGAAGGATTGTTTATTTTTAAACAATTCACCTAAGAAACTGATGGACTTATCCTTAGTTAATAACTATTGGCATCTAGAATTACAAGTTAATGGTTCAGAGTATAGAAATTAATTTGGAAAGTACTATTTGGCAGAGAAGATAGAGAACTAGACAGTCAGGCAGAGCTGGATTCAAATTCTACCTTAGTCATTTACTAACTTTGTAAATCAAGGTGAGTCATTTAATGTCACTGAGGCCTCAATTTCCTTATGAGTGATAATATCTATAACACCTACCTCACTGGGTTCTTGTGAGGATCAAGTACTTTAGCGTTTATAAAGTACTTCATCAACATGAAAGTGCTTTATAAAGATCAGAAATAAGGAAAAAAGCTATTCTTTCTAGAAATCACCTTCCTTGCAAACTCTAAAGTGCTATATGGATGCCACTGTTGCTGTCACAGAGCAAGGCATAGAATTGTTCAATGAAATATAGCTTATGACTTTCGTTCCTTTCTATGATTCCATCCAAGTGATAGCCCTTTCTACAAAAAATCTTTGACCTATTTGGAAGGAAATGAAAGGAAGAGGAAAACTCTGCTGAAGGCCTCTGGGTAGCTATAAAACCTACTGGTTTGACAAAGCTGAAATCAAGAACATTATTTTTCTTTCATACCTCTTTTTGTGAGCTTCATGTTGGTGAAAAATTCAGCAGCCATCAATCAGCTTTCTCTAATGAAGACAACACAAAATCTGAGGCAACTTTGGAAGCAATGCATGGAGCAACTCATAAAACCTAACACTGCTGTCAGAACTTGAAACTCACAAGGACTTTACACGAGATTCCCTGTGATTAACTCATCCAACTAAATCTCAGGTATATCTGCATAAGTTGTCTGCTTTAAGGACAACAACCACTGAATCACAAGATTTTTAAGAGTTAGAAAAGACCTTAAACTTTATCCAGTCAAACCCTCTTCTTTTATAGGTCAAGACACTTAAGTCCAGAAAGTAACTTGCCCAAGAACACACACGTATCAAGTAGCAGAGGTAGGATTTGAACACAGGCCTTCTCTTTCTTCACATTCCCTACCCTTTTGAGCCAAATTTATAAAGATAAGAGCCATTCCCCCATTGATAAATGGGCATGAACATGAAGTTTTTTGAACTAGAAATTAAAGCTATCAATAGTCATATGAAACATAAGAAGTGAAAATTAAAACAACTCTGAGATACTACCTCAAACCTATCAGATTGGTTAACATAACAGAAAGGAAAATGACAAATGCTAGAGGGAATGTGAAAAAATAGGGTCACTAGTACACTGTTGGTGGAGTTGTGAACTGATGCAACCAGTTTGGAACTATATCCTAAGTATATAAAATTGTGCATACCCTAACAATACCATGACTAAGTCTGTATCCCAAAGAGACCAAAGAAAAGGAAAAAGGGCCTATTTGTACAAAAAATATTTACAGCAGTCCTGTTTGTGTTGACAAAGAATTGGAAATTGATGGGATGCCTATGAATTGGAGAATGGCTGAACAAGTTGTGGTATATTGTTGTGATAGAATACTACTGTGCTATAAGAAATGACAAACAGGATGCTTTCAGAAAAACCTAAGATTTATGTGAACTGATGCAAAATGAAGTGAGAAGAAAATACACAATAACAGCAATATTGTAAAAATGATCAATTGTGAAAGACTTAACTTCTCCAATCAAGACAATTCCAAAGGACTCATCGTTAAAGAATATTCTCCACCTCCAGAGAGAGAACTGATGAACTCTGAGCAAATATTGAAGCATGTTTTTTATTTTATTTTCTTAAAATGTGTTTTCTTTTGCAACATGGCTGATATGTATAACTGACGTTATATGGCTTGCCTTCTCACAAGGTGGGGGAGGGGCAAGAGGTAGGGAGAGAATTTGGAACCCAAAATTTTAAAAAATGAATTTTTAAAAATGTTCAATATGATTGGGAAATATTTAATGAAATAAATTATATATATATATATATATATATATATATATATACATATGTGTGTATATGTACGTGTGTATAAAAATTTTCAACCCTTTCCACCACAACACTATTAGCTACCTGGTTTCTAAGCACTGCCTTCTCTCACTATCCTGCTGGGAAGCCCTGCCCAATGCTGAATCAGTTTCTATGCCTTATTCTATTACCTAGTAAGGTGAATATTTGCTATGTTCTACTTTTTCTCCCCATCCTTTACTCATAGTAGAGCTTCCTTTTATTAGGAAAGGTTAGGGAAATGTTGCTATGTATACAGCTAATTATGGTCTTGCTCTAGCAAGAAAAAATTTATGATTAAGCTATTTTTATTACTTTTGATTTTCATGTGAACTTTAGTACCCACACCAGGAAGGAATTCAAGAACAGAGCTGGTAGGACGTGCTATAAAAGCAATATCATTTAATTCAGGCAAAATAGCTTGGTACTTTCTCTCCTTAGCAGAACCTGTTAATCACACTTATTGAATCAAAAGTCATGGCTCTTCTCTCCTGAGACCAAATGTTTACTATCTGCAAGTCTAATTCACATTTCTCTTATGAATTAAGTAAGAGTTTTCAGAGATGAAATATTGCAATCAATCTTGACTATCATACAACGGGAACAAATCAGAACCCCTCAGACCACTCTCTGATGCTTATTGCCTATGGATATGTCACTTAACTTCCCTGAGTTTCTTCATTTGTAGAATAAGAGGGTTGTACTAGATGGCTTCTAAGGTCCCTTCCTGCTTTCAATCCTATGAATCCAAACCCTCTCAAAATGATGTGTTTTCTATCCTAGATACAAATAGAGCATTAAGATAGCTCAACTGTGGCACAGACAGGCAAGGATTCTTATGAATTCTGCCAATGCTAGAAGCCCTTTCTCTGTATCCTCTAAGGACAGGCCACATGTTCCATGGGCTTAACTCCCTTCCAAAAGCCATACTCCACACCAAGGGAGCAATATGGATGACCTCTGCTCCTTCCTTCCTTTTCTCTCTTAGCAGTAGAGACCAACTCGAAATAGATAAAAAAAATTCAACCTTCTTTGGTGTCATGGATCCCACTGGGCAGTCCAGTAAAGCCCACGAATTTCTCAGAAATATGTTTTTAGATGCATAAAATATATAAGATTGCAAAGGAAACCAATTATATTGAAATACAGTTATCAAAACATTGATTAAAACAATTCAGGAAACTCCAGGTTAAAAACCCTTAAAACAGATAAATTTTCCCTTCTTTTTGACTGAAGGCAAGAAGATCATCCATTTTGATGGAGAAAGAGAGAGGGGCAGGGACTAGCAGCAGGTAATAACTTCCAGTGGGATAGAGAAGGAGGGAAGACAAGGAAGGAGATCACTTCACCAAATACCTGTTGGTTTTTTTCCCCCTTTCCTTGCTCGGTTTTTGAAACAAAAATCTCACAATATAAAATGTGTCGCCTGTAAACACTATGGCGATTCCTGCTGCGTGGGGGGTTGTATGTCTTCTTATTGCTGAGGTTAGCTTGTCTTCCAGTTAATCATCTCCCCCCGGGCACACATTTGTGTTATATCAGCATTTCACATTTCGGGGCTTACTGCTGACCTCAATGCAGTAACTACAGGCACCCATGCAGGAATACTAGCAAAATGAAAGATTAAAACCTGATTATTTTATGGACTCCCTTTAGGTAAGCATAGGCTTTGATATTATCAGGCCCATGCCAACATGATAAAAATAAAATAAAATAAACTTTCCTTAGTCAAGAACAAAAGACTGACTCGGAAGGGAACGGGAAAGAAAGTCATCATCTTTAACAACCCAAAGGAAAAAAATAACCATTGCTGCTGCTTTCTTGCTCCTTTAGATTGTCCCATTGTATTTTCCTGGGCAGAGATTTGAAAACAATGAGATTTTATGTGATTTTTTTCCCCTCAATATATCCAAATGTATATGGTTTTGTTGTTGTTGTTCTGACTCTTCCAGACCCCATCTGGGGTTTTCTTGGCAAAAATACTGGAGTAGTTTACCATTTCCTTCTCCAGCTCACTTTAAATGAGGAAACTGAGGCAAACAGGATTAAGTGACTTGCCCAGGGTCACACAGCTAATAAGTGACTGAGGTCAGATTTGAATTTAGGATAAGTAGTATTCTTGATTGCAAGCCCAGTGTTCTATCCACTGCATCACACAGTTGTCCCCATATGGTTTACTATATTCACTTTATCAAAATATGATCAAGCTGGCCTAATCATAGGATTATAGTTCTAGAGCTGAAAGGGACCTTAGAAGTCATCAAATCCAATTTCCTTCTTTTACATATGAGGAAACTAAGGCACACACATCTCCCCAGGAAGTCCCATAAGGATAGGACCTTGCCTTGCACTTCAATGTATTTCCATAGCTCCTAACATTGCGCCTTGTAGAAAGTGGGTGGCCATTAAATACTTGTGCATCTCAATAAACCCTTCAAGGACGTTTTTGCTTTTTTAAATAATGAGCCTGTACAGATGAGTCTTTAACAGGTAGAGTGTGTTAGGGAAACATATTTGTCCCTTGTCTACCTCTTTCCTGTCCTATAATCCCTATGTGTACAACCGAAATAGAGTCAACAACTTGGCATCCCATTCTAGACAAGTCTCTTGACCCCTCTTCTAGACAAGTCAGTCCATAAATATTTATAATATGCCTATTATGTGCCAGACACTGCAGAACACTGGAGATACAAAGAAAGGCATAGATAGTCTCTCCTTTTTCTCAAGTTGTTCACAATCTAACGGGGGAAACAACTGTTTAGTTGCTTGTCATATAACAAGTGCTTAATACATCTTTAGCTGAGTTTAACAAGTGATAATCTGGAGTCCAAAATGACTAACATGAAAATTGTACCTATGGATGCATTTGAATCCTTGCTCCTTAAAATTCAGGACTTCTTCTTAGAAAATATTTTCCCAACTTTCAATTTTCCTCAAACTATCCTCTTCTTTTAAGCATCTAATCTCCCCATCGACACCCTCTGGAAAGAAAGAATGCAAGACATACCAGCCTATGTAAATAGCCTTTTCCAAAAACCATATGACAGTTGTCCAAGGGTCACTTTACCTGCCTTGCAGTACGGAAGGGAAGAAAACATTCCAATTCTCGAATCAGTCACTTGGAGCTACATGCCAGATGTGTCAAATTAAGAGAGGGGAAGGGGGAAGCAATTCTGCAAAGAAATACCTCACCCCTAGCTAACCCCTAGCCAAATATATTTGCATTCCACATAATATCTTCCCTCTTTCTCTTTCCTATACAACTACAAGTCACGATTTCCCTTTACAAATGCATATCTAAGCTGAGCAATTGAATGCCCTTTGGTACAAATGTTTTAAACATTGCTTTCCTTATGACATCATCTATTGCCAACTTACAGGTTACATTTAACTTTGGAGCAAGGAACATAATAATTATAGTCTTGTTGTATTGAACACAAATGAGTCCATTTATCAACATTAGGACTGAAAACGATCTATTTTTTAGAAATTGTATAAACAAGACCCTCAATGCCCCAAATACTTTCAGCTTATCATTTTTTGCTGGCTTTTCATCAGGAAGGTTATTCACTTTTTTTCTGAAACTGATGTTTCCAGTTAAGGTCAGAAAGCATAAAAGATAAAGAAAAAGTATAAAAAGGGAGATTTTGATGGAAAAATATTCAAGCTTCTCAGAATATCAGGAGATAAACATGTGAAAAGTTTTAAAACAAAGCAACACTATCTTTAAAAGGGGAGTGATTTACCACCATCCAAGTCCTTTTCTGTTGCCTCATATTGGCTCTGAGATGGACCCTCAACTTTGAAAAAGCTATACTTGTAAAGCACAAACTGGCCAGTTGTAATAATGACAGCTTGATGTTACAAAGTTTTAATCAAGCGATTAAGGGTCTATTATGTGCCAGTCACAAAAGGCTTATAGATGACAAATACAAAAGTGAAACAAGTCCCTACCGCCAAGGAGCTTACATTCTAATGTTTTCTAAGTCCTTTACACGTGTTATCTTATTTGGTCTAATTTGTAAAGTTTTTGAGTATGATCCCAGGGAGGGACTGCCCTATGGCTGTCAGAGGGCAAACTTAGATAACTGCTAAGATGCAGTTGGTCATCAGGTAATGACTTTTTTTTTGATCATAGCAATTCATGTGGCAATGGGATAATTGCCTCAATGAAATCACAAACTTTTTTAAACATTAAATATTAAATTAATATTATAATCGAATCATTTGTAAGTGGAAAAACTATTTGAAACAAACTATTTGAAGTATCAAATAAATTTTGTAATTGAATCATTTGTAAGTAGGGAAAGGGAAATATTTCTAAGGATAGAAATAAATACCAAAATAATGGTACCTTTGCATAAACTGTCCTCTATCCATTCAATATATTCCTTCCTTATTCCCATCTCATGGAATACATAGTTTCCTTGTGCTCAGTTGAAGAACCAACTAGCACAATATCTACTTAGAGTATAGTATGTCCTTAATAAATGCTGGTTGATAGACTGATTATAGCCACACTTCCCAATAAAGCCACATTGTAAGTAAATCAACAGCAAGGAATTTGAACTTCATGGATGTATTGAATATGAAAAAACTCATAGCCAGAATGTACTCTAATGTGACATTATGAAATTCTCAGTATGGAATGTGCTGGCATTTCCTTCTCAGAAGCCTTCATGATAGGTCTCCATCTACATCTGGAAAGAAATGAAAGAAAAGTATACTAGGAAAGATATGTATAGAATCTGAAAACACCATGAATGAGCAAACAGCTTTGCATTGGAGGTGGTGAGGGAATATATCTGCCTAAAGCTGCCATTTATGCCCCTTAATTTAATTAAGAAGCACTAGGATGTACTCTTGACACTGGTGTTTGTGATAATCTGATTCTAGAAACTAGCCACTGAGTGTGCTGAAGGAAGTGGTACAGAGAAAGAGCTATTCTGGTCAAAGAGACTGTGGAGGTGCAAAAAATAGGAAAGCAAATGAGAACAGAGAATAATATACGACGTATGACAAGGAGTTTCGAGATATTAGGAACCCCATTGGTTTATAAGTGGATGTTGAGTAGGAGCAGCTCATGAGGTGGGAAGAGGGGAAGGAAATTAGCTGAGTGAATAAGAGGTAATTCCTTCATCAAATAAGCATGCGTTAAAGTCCTGCTATGTGCCTGGGAACATGGGAGGCCCTTCGGACACAAAGACAAAAATGAAATAGTCCTTTCCATCGAGGGGTTTTCATTTGACAAGGGTAAATAACACATACATAAAAAATTAAATGCAAAATAAATACAACATAATTTCTGAGAAGGGAGGGCACTAGTAAGGAGAGGCTTAGGAAAGGCCTCAGGTAGTATGTGGCACCTGAGCTGAATTTCAAAAGCAGCTAGATGGTCTATGAGGCAAAGATAAGGAGGGAATAAGTCTAGGCAAAAAAGCAGAGACAGGAGATGGACCATCCTCCATGAGGAATAACAAGCAGAGTTTGTTACCACTTCATGTCATAAAGGACATGAAGCTTAGTATGACTCCTGGAACATACTAGGTCCTTAATAAATGCTTTTCTTCCTGCCCTTCCCTTTCATGAAGGAGGATAATGTATAGTAAGCCTGAAAAAGACAGGCTGGAATCAGATTGTAAAGGTCTTTAAAAGCCAAATTTTTTAAGTTTGTATTTTATCCTAGAAGCAAGAGAACTTTTTTGAGCAGGAAAGCATCATGGTCCGATTTGTGATTTAAGAACAGCAATTTGGCAGTTCTGTAGAGGACAGATTCAAGATGGAAGATACTGAAGACTATGAAACCGATTAGGAAGTATTAGAGATGGGCCTGATGCCAGCACCTGTTCGTTCAGGTTCAATCCTGAGACAAAATGAAGCACTCATAAGTCACTGAGCATTTGACAAAAGGAGGTTTACTTTGCTAACCCAGCAAAGATATGCAACAAGGATACGGTGGTAATGAGCTTCTCTAGATGTATTTCTCACCCCCTCCTCCCCAATCACTGTCTTTACTTATGGAAATATGTCTCTAGTCATCAGGGCAGGATATAGTGGCATAGTGACTAGTATGGTCTTTGGACATCTGCCAAGTCAGAGGAGCCCTAACTAGAAGGGTACAGAGCTTTTATGCTCTTAAGTGACCAAGAGGCTGCCATCAAAGGTCTTATCCAGGGGTGGGGAACCTGTGGTCTGGAGGACACAGGTGGTCTTCTAGGTCCTCAAGTGCATACTTTTGAATGAATTCAAACTTCAGAGAACAAAGGGAATTTGGGATTTGTTCTGTGAAGTTTGGATTCAGTCAAAGGGCCTCCCTTGAGGACCTAGAGGGGCACCTGTGGCCTCCAGGCCACAGTTTCCCCACCCCTGGAATTAGATTCTAGTCTAGGCCTATCACAAAAGGTTACTGTAGTAGCGTCAGTTAAGAGTGTGAGTGTGAGTGTGAGTGTGTGTGTGTGTGTGTGTGTGTGTGTGTGTGTGTGTGTGTGTGTGTTATATCAGGGACTCTGTTTTCTCTGTTTTTTTCAGTGTCCTAGTGTCTCCCTTCACAGTGATATCAGTATTAGAAAACTAGGATGAGGAACTGCAGTTACAGCCTGTATCTGAATAATACATTTTTTAGTTCGCTATAGTCTCTTCCAAGGAAGAAAATGTGTCCAGGGGAAATGAGGAAACCTAGAACTCCTGGTCTCATGTATAGCATGACTATACATGAGAAGTCATATATAGTTGGTATATACATATATATTACTTTGCACATACATATATGCTTGTGTGTATTCACACTTTTTTGTTTTATTATTTTATTTTATTTTTGTTAAGAAATACTTAGTTTAGGTATTCATCCTTAAGGAGGTGAGGGGTCTCAGTAAAGTACATGATTCATAGACTTGGGATTAGAAAATAAGTTGAAGCAGTTGCTGAAACCAAAAAATAGTGTTTGGGAACCATTGGCTCTGAAATAGGTCCGATTCTACTATTGGGTGGTGAAGAAAGAAGGGATCCAGTAGCAGCTAGAACCATTCAATGGTCAGGGAGGTGGGAGTCTTGGAGTCAGCAACAGTAAATTAGAAAGAAGGAGTTCCAGAATGCAAAAGGAACCCAGAAAGTAGTGGTAGCAGTTCATTACCAAGCCATAAAGCCTATAGCACAATGCTCTCCTCCATGAAAGAAAATCATCTTTATTGGTCTAAAGCAGCAGTTCTCAAGCTGTGGTTTATAACCCTTTTGGGGCTCAAACGACCCTTTCACGGGGGTCACATGTTTACTATTTCATATTTTCATATTCATTTAGAAAAGGTAGGTATTAAAGGGAATGATAGCACAAAGTAGATTTGAAAATTATAGCTTTGGTCAGTCTTTCCTGGTTTAGAGTTAAAAAGAAGTTTCCAGAAAATCTCACTGGTTCATAGGAAGGAAGGAAGGTTCATATCCTTTGACCCAGCAATCCCACCATTGGGCATATACCTTGAAGAAGAAAAAGAAAAGAAAGAGAGCAGGGGAGGGAGGGAACAAGGAAGAAAGAGAAAGGAAGGAAGGAAGGAAGGAAGGAAGGAACGAAGGAAGGAAGGAAGGAAGGAAGGAAGGAAGGAAGGAAAGAAGGAAGGAAGGAAGGAAGGAAGGAAGGAAGGAAGGAAGGAAGGAAGGAAGGAGGGAGGGAGGAAGGGAAGGAAGGAAGGAAGGAAGGAAGGAAGGAAGGAAGGAAGGAAGGAAGGACGGACGGACGGACCCATATAAAGCAAAATATTCCTAGCAGGCCTTTTTTGAGGTAGCAAAGAACTGGAGATAAAATGCAGGCCCATCAGTTAGGGGGAAAGGTGTATTGTGCAACAAGAAATGATGAATCTGAGGAATTCAGAGAAACAGGAAGATTGATATGACTTGATGCATAGAAAGCAGGATCAGAAAAAGAAAAGTACAATGGCTACAAAAAATGTAAATGAAAAGAACACTAAAAGAAAGCTGAATTCTGACCGTTATAATTTTAATAGTAAATTCTGGTCCCAGAGAACAGAGATGAAATGTTATTGTATTCTTCTCACTAGAGAAGAGAGAAACTACTGAGGCAGAATGTCGCATACATTGTTAGACATGATCACTTCATCAGTTGTTTTTACTTAATTATTTTTCCTTTATTACCAAGGAGGGTATAATTGGAGATACACTGAAGTATATCTGGAAATGACTGTGATATAAACATAAAGGAGCAGCTAGGTGTCACAGTGGATAGAGCGCTGAGCCTGGAATCAGGAAGACTCATCTTCCTGAGTCCAAATCTGGTCTCAGATACTTACTAGCTGTGTGACATTGGCCAAGTCACTTAACCCTGTTTGCCTCAGTTTCCTCATCTGTCAAATGAGCTGGAGAAGGAAATGGCAAACCACTCCAGTATCTTTCTCAAGAAAACCCCAGATGGGGTCATGAAGAGTCCAATATGACTGAAACGACTGAACAACAACATAAACATAAAAGGCGTTCCCAATTATTTTCAAGAAAAGAAATCACGGTGGTCATTTCTAATTTTATTTTTGTTTTTTACTGACCTCTACTCATAAACTGACCTCCCCACTTTGTAGGATATGACCATTGTCTGTTGGACTGACTGAAACTTGCCTCACCAAACTCAGCAGAGCTGGAGAGCACCACCATTTGTTTAAATTGAGCAAAGCACATCCCCCAGTACCAACCTCCTTCCCTTTCTTCCCTTCTTCTCCCCTAAGCCACCCCCCCCACACCCTATGATTTTCTTCAACCCATTCAATTCTCCTCGGCATTCACTAGCTGATTGGTAAGGCTATCTGTCGAAGTAAAAAAGGAGAGCACCTCTTTGAGTGCCAGTGTTTCTCCCTGCCTGCGGCAGGATCCACGATAAGGACAGAGACTGCAGCCATCTCAAAAGACTCCGAGTCACAAAGAGCCCCTCTGATCACTGCTGGCATCTGGGCTTTCCCTCATTAGCACATTAAAGCTGCTCTGTCCATTCCATCAGAGCCACTCTGTCCATCCCTCCCCCATTCCTCTATGGAGCCATTTAGGCTGCTGCTCTTTTGAAACCTCCCCAGTTCAAGAGGCACTAACCTTTTCCCAAAGCCTCTGTGACAAGTTCTGTCAAACTCTCTTCTACATACAACAGGTACCCTCTACACACCATCACTCAGAGCTGCACAGACAGCAGAAACATATGTGTTGTGCCAAATTATTCTTCCCATGAAATGCCTTTTTACAATTAAATCTAGTTAGTTTCTCTCTCCTCCACCCCACACACTTTAAAATTTTTCTTTTATTTTCTGTTTTGATAAAGGAATGCATCTCAGTAAACAGACATGTTCTGTTAAATCAGTGTTTCAATCTCCAACCCAGACTGACAAGGCAGCTACTCCATAAGGAAAATGACAAGGATGGAGGAGTGTTAGTGCTAGACTTCACATGTTGATGTGGCTTTTGAGCATCAAGGAAAGACATGATGACAACAGCAATGTCAAGAAAACTTTGCTCCTTCATTGCAAGTTGGAGGCATTGAACCATACTCTAATTCACTCATCTTTTTTTTCAGCATTCTGTTTGAATCTCATAATGGAAGAAATTTCCTTCAAGTTCCAGTGAAAGCAGACAGTGCCTTTTATTGGGGGTAGAAGTGAAGAGCAAGAAAAGAAGAACCTTTCCATCAACATGAAATGGATTCTTAAATTCTGAAAGAATGAACCCATTAGCTAATTCAGGAAAGAGGCTCCTGTTTACATGTTTCCTGTCAAGGTTAATGATTTGTTTGTCTAAAGCAGATGCTATATCTTGATGGAAATACATGGATGGCAATTAGTGAAAAACAATGTGTTGAAATTTCAAAAATATGTTTGAATTTTATTCATCTTACATTTCATAGCAAGGACAACATTAATGTGCTGACACCTTGTAAACAAAGCATAAGGTCTTATTCAAATTAAGATCACTCTTCACAAAGTAAGAACAGAAGCCTGATTTGTGAATGGAAATTTGTTTTTTCCCCTGACAAACACTTGGAAGATCTAGCACAGTGACCGGAACATAGGAAGAGCTAACAAATCCTTGTTGGTTGATTGGTTTATTTCCACTTTTTTTTTCTCCTAACTTGCAATTTCATCAGTGGAAGAAACTCCCTTCATCAGTGCAGATAACCAAATGATCTACAAGCATTGGGTCTAAAGTCTTATGGAGTTGCCTGGGGCACTGACAGACTAAGTAAGGGATTGTATCAAGGTCCCACACTCAGAATCTGGCATAAGCAGAACTTGAATTCAGGTCTTTCTGATTATGGTGCTTACTCTTTATTACACCATACATCCTCTCACTATTAACATAAAAAATGATCAGAATTACTATGTATTACATATAATATAAAATAAACATATTTCTACTTTTAACATAATGATGATAATCATAGATTTGAAGCTAAAAGGGACCTTAGAGGCTATCCAGGCCAACCCTAATAACTACAAGATATATATATCTATATATATATATATATATATATATAGATATAGATATAGATATATAGATATATAGATATATATTTTTATATTATATATATATCTTTATATATGTGTGTATGTGGGAAGAGAGGGAGAGAAAGAGAGAGAGGGAAAGAGAGAAAGAGGGAGAGAGAGAGAAAGGAAGAGAGAGAGAGAGTGAGAGAGTGAAAGTGAGAGAGTGAGAGAGAAAGAGAAAGAGAGAGAGAGCACTATGCTCAGTCATGTCTGATTCTTCTTGACCAGATATGGAGTTTTCTTTGCAAAGTGCTGGAGTGGTTTGCCATGTCCTCCTCCAGTAAATTAAGGCAAACAGAAGTTAAGTTACTTGCCCAGGGTCACACAACCAGTGAGTGTCTGAGGCTGGATTTGAACTGAGATCTTCCTGATTCCAGGCCTAGCACTCTATTCACTGAGGCAGATATGCGTGTGTGTGCACACACACATATGCATGCATACATACACATATACACATGTGTATCCATAGACATACATATACATAATGATATATTATATACCCACACACAGAGTTGGATAAGTATAAGTTTTACAAAGCACTTTACCAATATAATCTTATTTGATCCTCACA
The DNA here is from genome assembly GCA_028646515.1 of Pseudochirops corinnae. NCBI lineage: Eukaryota > Metazoa > Chordata > Mammalia > Diprotodontia > Pseudocheiridae > Pseudochirops > Pseudochirops corinnae. Next base: position 102,597,173 of record CM053586.1, read on the forward strand.
ACCCAGTGAGATATGTTCTATAGTGGTGAGGTAACAGTGACTCAGAAGTTAAGTTACTCGCTAATGGTCACAAAGCTAAGTATCAGAGGTGGAATGCAAGACTAGGTTTTCCTGACCCCAGATCTCACACACAATCTACTCAGCCTAACATTCTCCAGGTCTTTCGTTTGAGACAAAAGCACAGACTTTTAATCATAGGCCAAATTCTAAATTTTGCTGAAATACTTGTATCATGCTACAAACATTATGGGGGGAGGTGAAATTCTGGCATTTCTTTATCCTCATAGACCTCACATATTTTAAATCTCCTTTACCCACTAATCACCACTACTTAAAAGCTGTCAATATGCTAAGATATGCAGTGAACTACGTGTTCTTGGGTTACAAGATGATTGCTGCTAATGGGCTCATTCCCAAATGGTAAAATGAGAATTAAATTTGGATCTAGGGTTTTTTCCGAAACACACAATGAAAGTTCATTCTCCTGTTTTGAGCCAGACGACAGAACTGCTGGACGCTGAGTACTTTCAAGGATTCTAATGGGAATTCTTTTTTATTGTTAAGTGCCTTTTCATTAAGATGAAAAATACCATGAATTATTTGAACTGTTTTGTTTGTGAGCTGAAAGAGTTTATTATCACTTATGAAGAAAGACAAGTGCTACGTTGACTTTATTTTTCCTTTATTTATCTTTGTCTGCTTTGACAGTAAGGGCAGAAGTTTCAGCACGATTTTGTCCCTTTCAAGGGCACACAGCTAGTCTGTAGTAGGAGAAGGTAAGACTCACCACATGGTATAATAAGGTAAGAGCTGGGGCATTTGGGGCCTCATTTTAGCCAAAGATGATTAGCAACAACCTTTAGCTCTTTTCCTGTCTCCCTAATTCTGGGAGTTATTAGAATGATTTCTTTTAAATTCTGCTACGTATTTGTCCTGTGCTTTGCCCTTAATAATAGGTATAAAAACAATTACAGTAGAATGCTCTAATTAATTTTGGTAAATAGAGTTGGAATCAGTGGCCCATAACCTTTGTTTGTGAAGTTAAGCCAATGCTATTACAAAATTGTATTTTGTAAGGAACTTAACTTTTATTAAGCAGCAATGAACCACGAATGCATAGATATTTTAATGTATTTCTTGTTTTGCAGTCAAATGTTTTCAGTTGTCTTTAGGCATTATTCTTGGAAGCTAGTTCAAAACAAAATTAAGAACAAATACTGTGTTTTAACAGAGTTGAGTCAGGCTGCCACTGGTGATAAGGCAAATTTTAGCTGTAAGAAATTTCTTTCTATGACACAGTTATTATTTAAAAGGTCTCTAATATTTTGTACTATTGTTAGCTTTCATCTTCCTTCCCTGGCTATGATTGATTTAAGTAGGTTTCTACACATTACCAATAATTACATCAATATTTCAAGGAACTGTGATTTCATCAATGTGGACACTCTCTCCACTGATACAGATCACAAGACTTCAGATATAGTAGGCCTTCTCAAATAGTTCCTATGGTCAAAATATTCATCACCCTGAATGCAGCCAACTAATATATGAATCTCTCCTAATTTTCAAGTTCAATGGTCATGGAGTAATTCATCACTTGGTCTGTATTTGAAGGTTTCCCAAATAGGTAGGACTTAACAGGTCTTGTACTCTACTTCTAACTTCAAGTACCCAGGATCACTTCCATGCAACAATGAAACATTAGCGAAAGAAGTTCTGTCTGAGCTATAACTAGGATGAGATGGCCAAGGTTTTTCCCTAGGCACAAACATCATATTGGAGTCATACATTGTATAAGGGATGTGCTTTGTTCTAGCACTGGTCCAGAGTATAATCCCAACACCTAGCTGTTCTCTCAACCCATATGCCTATGGGGGATGATGTAGAAGGCAGGCCATGGGAAAAGTAGGAGCTGAGTCACAGAGCAGCAGACATTGAGAGAAGAGGTTGAAAGCTGGTTTTTCTCCTACCAGATTCTCTCTCATACACACCATTGGTTCTTTATGGTGTGCCCCAACCAGGCCATCTCAACTGAATTTGCCCCAAGTGCCTGAATTCCTAGTTATGACTACCCATACTTTACTAATATTCACAATGCCTTAAAAGTTACAAAGTGTTTTATCTCATATTTATTAGACCTTCAAAAGAACCCAGTGAAATAGTGAAAAATGTTATCCTCATTTGTATATGAAGAAACTAAAGTACAAAGAAGTTAAATGACTCTCTCACATCACTATTATAAGGTAGCATTCAACATGAAGTTTCTAGACTCCAATTCCAGAGCTAAAGCCAAAATATGAAATCATTCTAATCACTCCCAAAAAATTTTTAAACCTCACACTTACCTATGTGATGCCAAATACTGAGAAATCTTCAGATACTCAGTAATACAAACACACGTGTGTAAACACACACGTACATACATAGAAAAAATAATACAAGTGACAAAAGTGTTCGTTTTTTAATCTAAATATTCCTTAGAAACATTAGGTGGGCACAGTCACAAAGTCACACATGAAAAACGTATGATTCTGGTACGTTTTATATATGGCTAATTGTGATTTGAGTTTCTAAGTAGAATTACATATAATCTCCCCCACCCGATTTTCATATATTTTAAAGCACTATAAAAGTTGGAACAGTTTTATTATTATTAAAATTATAGGAAATAACTACTTGCCTGGAATCAACATAACCAGGAACCCCTGGTCACTGTGTTTTATTTTTGCATATTCTCCATGACACTTTCATGACAGACAACTAAAAAAAGTAAATAAGCTAATTTCAATTCAAGTTAAAGATTTTTTAAATTGATATCTGGAAATTTTTTAAAGCAACTTCCAGAATCAGTACAGAATCATGGAAATGTGGATCTATAAGGGATCTGAAGAGCATCTACTTGATTCAGTTCCTGACCAAGAAACCCCTTGACAACATCCAGGCCTCCTGAGGTATTGCATTAATTTTTAAGTATAGTTATGTTTGTTAAAAGTATATACTCACATTCAAAAGAAAGCCTCTGATGGAATCTCCCCATACGGAGAGGCTAGGGAGCCTAGTTCTGAATCAAAGGTAGCTAGGAAATAGAGTGGATAGATAACTGGATTTAGAGTCAGGATAGTTCTAATTCAGCCTCAGACACTTATTAGCTGTGGGGGAACCCTGGGTTAGACTTCTGCATGAGTTTTCTCAACTGTAAAATGGAGATAATAATTTATTATCACAGGATTGCTGTAAAGGTCAAAGGTGATAATATTGGTAAAGCACTTCTCAAACCTTAAAGTGCTATATAAATACTAGATACTATTTATTCATTATTATTATTAATGAATAAAAGGAAGTAGAAGTACCTTAAAGAGACACTGGAGCAGGTACAGAAATTTTGAAACTGATTACAATTGGCTTACTCTGTGGTGAATAGAAAGATCTTTAAAAACCCGTGGAAGCATTCAAAAAAGTCTAGCAATTTGAGCCTTAGTCACACTCTGGCTACTCAATCTTAGGGGATCTCTGCTCAAGGAGTGACATGAAAGACAAATGCTACAAGGGGAGAACTCATGGACCTCCTCCCTACAATTACGGAGCCCTACAATTACAATTCCTGTTTATTTTCCTGTCTCTGCATTTGTTCTTTCATTGTAGGTGAGGGGAGACCAGCATCTCCAATATTCATGACCCCAGGAGCAAGGAGTGACTTTCTGGAGCAATCTTCAGTACCTTGCCCTGTAGTAACTGACACAAGGACTCATCTGACAGCAATGCCACAATTTAACATAACACTGTTTGGATCAGGGCTAGGTTGTAAATGAACCTAATCTATCCAGAGATTGAGGTGGTAAATGGGAGAATATGCCCCAGAGGTGTTAGAGGGAAACGTTTGTATATATTTTTGAAGAAAATATCTCTTTGTAAAAACTCATTGATGTTAAATGGTTAAATGGAACTGGTGGAGTAGTTACTAGAAGCCAACAGTGGTAGGAAGACAACCAGTGGGGACTCAAAACTGACGGTATTAGAGAGGAAGCTATGCCAAATCCCTCAGGTTTATCCTAGGAACCTGGACAGAGCAATGGAGCAGGTCTGACTTTGCTGTGAGCTCAGAGCATATTCACGACATTTACATTGAGCTGAAATCTTCCTTTTCACAACTTTCATCCATTATTCCAAGTTTTTGCCTCTCAGGCTAAACAGAGAAATTCTAATTCCCTATCTTCCTTATGCTAGCTCTTTAAACACTTAAAGTCAACTATCATGTTCTTGTTAAATCCTCTTCTCCTACAGGCTAAACTTCCCCTAATCTGATTTTTATATAGCATAGTCTTGAGCCCCCTTCCCATCCTGACTACTCACCACAGGAAACTCTCAAGCATGTCTCTATCTTTCCTAAAGTATGGTGTAGGAATTGAACACAATAGTCCCTGTGTGGTCTAATCAGAGATGAGCACAGTAAGAGTATTACCCCACACCAAACCTGCCTCCATGCTCAAGATATTATGCCTTCCCATACAATCCAAGATTACATTAATTTTTTTTGGCTTCTCTGTTATATTGCTGACTCATTTTGAGCTTGTACCAAAACCTTCATGTCTTTTTTTCACATTAACTACTGTGCAGTCACAACTTTCTCATCTTGCATATATTCTCTCTCTCTCTCTCTCTCACCCTCTCCCTCCTGACAGTAGTTGCATATAGATGTGGTATGTACACATACACACACGTGTGTATTTCCATATATAGCACTCATTATCACAGGAATCTCCTAATGTGACTTCACATTAAACTCTCTAAATTCCTATAACTCCTAGATCTACTAGTTATCCATAATAAGTGATGTCCATAGTAGCTACACTAAGAAAGGAAAGAATCATAAGGTCCTTTCTGAATCATTAAAAACAGATGAATTGTATTCCACATATGTTTACTAAGATTATTTTATTGTAAAAACTGTCCACCTATGTGTGGTATACATGGTGACTTTTACTTAACTAATTTTACATTTACTTTTATCTAATTAACGTAAACATCCCATTTTCTAACCATTCTGAATAAAAGAAATTTGCCATATAGTGTTTTATTCTATTTTTATTGCTGTGCCCTTTGCTAAAAACTATTCCTCAGACATGCGTCATTTACTAGAGGTCTTGAAAATGACTGTTTGCAACACACCACCTGCTACTGTTTGTAATAATTTTGTCTCAATTTTCCTCATTAATAGCCAATTTTTATTTTTACTCCCCCTTCTTACTATGTCATCTGTTATATTAGGTAGCATGAGGTAAAGCTTCAAATGGCATCCTTACCATCAATTTCTCAGGGAAAGCTTTCACACCTGATGAGGGAAGACTGCCCAGAATAGTATTGATGTTGTTCATTAACTAGGTGTAATAGCTAATTTTAGACACTGCTCTATTTTATGGCATCTGTGTTTGAACGAGTTTTGTGTTCCTTCCTACCTCTTTTAATTGTCTCAGAAAATGTTTTGATTAGATTACAGGTGTCTTAAATGGTCCCCTTTCCTCTTACCTTAACAAAGGCACTGAATTTGGAGCCAGAGGATGTGGATTTTAGTGCCGGAGCTGGCATTTATTATCTGTGTGACCTCGAGGAAGCCATTTATCCTTTTGGGTTTCAATTTCTTTTTTAGTATCAGTACCATCATCATCATCATCACATTCGCATAATGCTTTATGATGAGGAAGCATGTAAAGTGTTTATAGATCTCAAAGATCTATATAAATATTAGCTACATTTATTACTAGATGACCTCGAAGGCACTTTTTGGCTCTATTTCTATGATACTATAACTCCTCTTTGTAGCCACTTAAGTGCCCTCAGTTTAGTGCTAGAATATTTCATAATTTTGGAAATCAGTTTCAACCTTGGGTTGACACTGGAAAACGAAACAAAAGTAGGTATATGGATGTACGTGATTGGGAGATCCTTACAAGGGACAGGCAAATAATTACTGTCAACATCTTTACCCATCCTCCCTATGTAGTAAAGCAAATATATTAAAATTTCTTTATAATTTAAGACAATCAATTTGCGTTCTGGCAATTTTTAAACCAGAATTATCTGGGTCATTTGTCAGGTATTCAGAGGAAAATATTTTAATGCAAAAATGTTTAATACCACAAATATTTGTCAAACATGTATTTCTGGTTGAGTATCAGTGATACAAGACAAAAAATGAAAACAAAAGGAATCCAAATATATGTATCATCCTCACTTGCAAGAAATTCAAGATTAAAGAGAGACTTGAAAATCTGTATTAAAACTAAAATCTTGCCTCTCCTATTTATAACTAGGTGGCAGAGTGAATAGAGCATCAGACTCAGAGTCAGGAAGACAGACCTGTGTTTAAATCTGGCTTCAGATACTTATTAGCTGTGTGACCCTGGGCAAGTCACTTCACCACTGTTGCCTTAGTTTTTTCATCTGTGGGCATAATAATAGCATCTACCTCCTAGGATTTTTAATGAGGATCAGATGAGATCATAACTGTCATGTACTTATAGTGCCTGTCACGTAAAAATGTTAAAATAAAAATAAAATTTTTAAAAATGTTAGCTGCTGCTGCTAGGGTTACTTCTCAGTGATTGGACAACAATAGGCCTCTGCTCAAACACCATTTAATGGCTATTTTGGGGGCCCTCCTGGCTCAGAGTGAACAGAAATAGTAACTGTTTCTTTTCTGGCCTGAGGGCCTCCCCCGCTCCTTTTTATCTTAAAGGGGCCATTCCTTGACTCACTTTTTAAAGAGGTCTATTCACTGAATGGGTGTTGCCTCACTCAAAATGAGAACTTGAAAATACGTTAGTTTAAAAAGGTCAAGGTCTCCCGCTGCATCCTGGGCCATCTCCAGTCATCATGACTGAAATCTGGTCACTTGACCCAGATGGTTCTGAAGGAGAAAGTGAAGCTGCTGATTTTGCACAGCCCTTCCTCACTCAAATCCAATTCAATTGCAAGTCATGTCATCATCTCCCTGACGTCATGGTCCTCTTTGAGAATGAAGAACAAGCCACAACAACTACGACTACTATTACTACTACCACCACTACCACCACCACCTGTTTCACTCTGGGTAAAGCACTTAATCTCCCTGGGTCTCAGTTTCTTCATCTGTAAAGTGAAGGGAACTGGATTAGATGGCCTCAATTATTCCTTCCAGCTCTAGATCTATAGTGCAATTATAAAGGAGATGGGTGAATATCCTTGTGTTTGTCTGTCTTTCCCTATGGTTGTGTCTCTGGGGAAGTCTCATGCATCAGGTTACCCTGAAAACTGCATGAGGCCTTGAGCACAGTAGACACTAGAGGACTTGGAAAAATTGAATCTGTATCACAAGGACAATGACATCTGTGACCTTGAAAATACCTTATCACCTATTTTTTTACCTTCTGAAGAATGTCTGTTATCTCAAGATCCTGGCTGTCAGAGGTCATAGTACCCTGACAAATGGGATGCTTAAGGAAGTGTTGAAAATTCAATAACCAGAAATGTAGTAGAAGCTATATGATCACTTATTATAAATGTCACATATTTCAGGTAGTGACTGGCCCAAAGGACCTTCCAAGTCCCTTTTAAATTAAAGATTCAATGGTTATAAGATGGAAATGAGTCCCAGAAATGAAACTCATCCTTAACTCTGAAAAATGTTGTTGTTTTTCCAGAGATAATACATAAGCCATGACTTACTTGGCTTCCAATTGGTAAAAGATGTAATATAGTGGGAAAAGCTCTGGCTTTGTAGTCCATTAACATCCATGTTCAAATCTGTCTCATACTTGCTAGCTAGTGAGCATGGGCTAGTCATATAACCTCCCTGAGGCTCAGTTTTCTCATCATCTCATTAATTTTCTCAGTTTTATATCCCATGTAAAATAGGAACAATTAACCTGTAGCAGGTATCTCAAAAAAAAAAAGGGTTGTGAGGCTCAGATGAGATAATGCATATAAAACAATTCAAAAACTTTAAATTGCTGCAACAAATATTGGTTAGTATTATTGTCTCAAGTAAATTATGTCATATATTTGTTTATAAAATGAACATATTGTGAAGATTTATCATTGCCTTGAGTCTAGGAGCTAGGTTACTTGAACTAAATATGGAACCTATAGTAAAAAGAAGGAAAGAAGAGCTGTTCATACTTTATTCTCCCTTGCTTGGGTCAATATGCCTTTCTAATCATCAGGAAATAAAGGATGATCCTAGGGCAGAAGCTGATACCTTTGTTTTGAATAGTATGAATAAAATAAGATGAAAAAGGTCTCTTTAGCTTCTATAAAAAAGTTATCTAGTAACCTTTCAGCATTGAAGCCTTGTATGGTATTATGTCCACATTGTTCCTAAAAGGTAGCAAATATCTTCATTAACCAGTGAAAATTCCTCCATGCTGTCTATAAAATACAACAGCCTAACTACATATTACTCAAAAGAAGAGAAAATATATATGTTATTTAAATAAAACAAAAGGCAACTATATTCAAACTGAACTCATTTAAATTTGCATTGCATTAGATAATACCAGGCTGCTCAATGTTGAAGCAGACACGACACAACACTGGACCTGGAGTCAGGGAAATCTGAGTTCAGATTCAGCCTAGTTGTGTGACTCTGGGCAAATCATTCTATCTGCCTCAGTTACTTCATCTATAGAAGAAGATAATAATAGTACCTCCTTCCTGGTGTTGTTGTGAGGATAAATAATATTTGTAAAGCACTTTGCAAATCTTAAAGCAATATATAAATGCTAGCTATTATAATTATTCTCAAAATTGGTGCCCATCACTTGCAGAGTGGCTGAACAAATCATGGCATTTATAAGGAATGGGAGATTATTACACTTATAAGAAACAACACAGGGGATTCAGAAAAATGTGGGAAGACTTGCATGAACTGATTTAGAAGAAAGTAAACAGAACCAAGAGAATAATATGCACAATGACTACAATAAAGTAAAAGAACAGTAACTGGATAAAACCTAAAGGATTTTAATGAACAACCATGGTTCTGAATAACAGATCTGAAAACACACTTTCCTTCTTGCACAGGGGAGGTAGGGATTACAAATGTTGAATATTGTACACATTGTCAGATGCAGTTACAGCATCCATCACTTTGCTTAAATGCTTTGCTTTAGTGCAATGAAAGTTTCAATGGCTGAGGGGTGATGGATAAAAAGAACTGAATTATGTAAAAAAAAAAGAAAGAAAGAAACAATGATAATGTTTTTTTAAAAACTCATTTTTTTTTTGGAAAGTTCTCTTCTACATATGGCCATGGGTAGTTTAATACACTAAAAAGAGTGCTGGAAATAAAGTTTGGAGAACTGGATTCAAATTTTAGGTTTAACAACTGTTGGATGAACAGTTTGACCTCAGAGTCATTATTTAATCTTTTTAAGCTCCATCTGTAAAATGGGGATAACAATATTCATATTACCTTTTCCCACAGCACTGTTACAAAGTACTCTGGAAATCTTAAAGTACTTTATTAATGTGTTATACTGCTATACTGCATGTTGCCACCTTTTGAGTGAAAAGGTGACTTTTCCATTAGCCTGAGATAAACTGCCAGGAAGGTGAGTTGTGCTTGAGCTACTAATATTATTATAATGCGATTGCTCATACTACATCATCTGAATTCTCTTAGTCTTTTTTTTTTTTGGCCCAGCAAGACAACAGAAAAGGCAGCTGACCAAGGTTAGAGTGCCATGTCTAATCAGTAAATATTCTCTGCACTTACTCTTGGCAAAGTTGTTACATCTGCTTTTGCACGGTATGGAACTGGAGAAATACCATCTGGATTTGCCTCTGATTTCTGCTAGGGACTAAAACCTGGACTGAGGGTTTAACATTGAATGATAATTGTGTGGGGTTAGAGCATAAAACAGGCCAAAAATGTCACTAGCTAGGTGACATAGTAGGTGGAGCTTTGGGAGTCAGGAAGATCTGAATTTAAATCCAACCTCAGAAAATTACTAATTGTGTAGCCCCGGGCAAATTACAACCTCTGCATGCCTCAGTTTTGTCAGTGAAATGAGAATAATGATGACATCTATCTCCCAGGGTCATTATGAGGCTCAAATGAAATGTTTGTAAAGCATTCGAACTATGATGGGCACACAGGAGGTGCTTAATAAATGCTTATTTCCTTCCTTCAAAGATGTGGATAGAAGTTCCACTCTTGACTAAGTCAGCATTCTGTTTTGAACCTGAGTCACTTAGCAGTCACTACTGATGTTCTAGTCATATTGGCTTTTCATTTCCAGGCAAAATCAACCCAAAAAAATCATGCTAAATAAATTATTCCATCAGGGATAAGCTTCTGTTTGTTCTGATATTTCTAACCTCCAGCCAAAGATGCTCTTTCCCAGAAGAAATGTATTTTACTCTTGTCCTTGAGGGAAAAGGAAACTTCATTAACTAAGGACAATGGTAACATTCTGCCAATAGAAATAATATAGCTCCCATGAATTTCTCAGCTGAAGTTTTCTGGGTATTAGAGTTAAGTGATCTTAGTTTAAGTGTTAAAAGCATGGCTTGATAGTCCCACTTATAGACACACTTGTGATTAAATGTTATTCATGTAACCTTTTGGTTTTGGTTTCCTCTTCTGTAAAAGCAGAAATACTACCATTCATCAACAGAAAGCCAGAAAGATTAATAAATGTCTTCTGCCATTACCAAACATCAAACAAAATCCTACTTTACATATGAATGATGACATGCTATTCATGGTGCTTGCACATACATAATTTCCTTTAATTCTTCATAACCATTTCATGAGTGGCTTAAGTAAGCACTATTATCCCCATTTACAGATGAAAAAAACCGGGAGATGAAATGCCTCACCCAGAGCCACAAGGGAACTTAATCACAGAACCAACTAGAACCCAGACCTCCTGACTCCTAACTCCAATAGTCTTTCCACTAAACTAAACTACATCCATTAAGGTACGACATATGTGATGCACTAAGATGGAATGTCTAAAACCTTGAGGTTAAACAAAGGAAAATGAACCTATGTACTTATCACCAGTGGGGGGGAGGGGGGAGAGGGGAAGCCTATTCAGGCTTACATCAGCTTCCCTTCAGGGTTTACAAAAACCTCATCAAAGTAGGAGAGTTTCTTGGTCTGAGAAAATCATTTTCTCATCATAATGGTGTTTTTTTAAACTCATAATCTCAATTAATGGAAAAATGTAAATTTGATGCATATTGCAGTTACCTTTTTTTTAAAAAACTCAATGCAGACTTATCATTTAGGAAACCAAAAATTTGCATAGAATGTAAAACAGGGAATATCCCCTTAGCTTATTTGGTTTTCCTATTTTTATAGTCTAATATTTTGGCAAGTACTATCCTCTGCCACAAACCCTGTGCAAAAGAAAAGCTTGAGATTCCATCACCAAATCCCATGTCAGGTTCAGTTCATTTTTTTTTTCATGTGTGATACTAGAAAACTTGCTTAAGTTCCCACAAAGAGGTCTAACATCTTTTTCCAGTCATGAGACTGGGCTCTTTTGTTTGTTTGTTTGGGTTTATATACCTAAACCACACAGCAAAATAATGAGATAATGAATAGATGGAGCCCCAGCTGAGCTGATTTTACAGCTCTATTTCGGTAGACATTGTGTACTCCCACTTCTAGCTCCAGTCAGTTAAAGTGATATGAACTCCTTCGAAATGCATTTCCACTCAGATTTAAAACCACAGAGAAACCTGTGTGAACAGAGCAAGAGACCAAGGTTCTCCCAGAGTTACCCCGACAAAGTCAGAGAAACGCACACCAATACAGAGGCACACAAAAGCACGTAGATAGGGTTCTTTGTCCACGTAAATGCTTAGAAGCAACAATTCATTCACCTCAAGCCAGTTAAAGATGAATCCTTTCCCAATCTCATTCAGAGCCAAAGAAGAACGAATGCCCCATGCTAATAAATGACCACAGAACACGGTTCATGTTTCCCCTCCTTTCTTTCCTAAACCACCAGGTCGGTTGGACAGTACCAATGATCAATATACACCTTCCCAAGCCGTCCCTCAACTCCTCGACATTCCATTTTCGTACTTTGCTTGGGTTTGCTCCAGGCCTCTTGCCTCTTTCCCTTCGTCTTTATACCCCAGCAAGGGCTCAGTGTGTCGGCACGAGAAACAAGCAAAGAGAAGCCCTGCCCCTGCCTCCTTTTCTTCGCCTGGACAGCAGCAGCGACACCATCCCCCGCCTTCCTCTAGCTTGCACAATAAGGGGCTCAGCTCGCCTGAAGTGGGACGCGGCTGCACCCAAGCCTCCTATTTCTAGAAGACCACCCCAACAAGAAAGGACCCTGGCTCCTCTCTGGTCCCTCAAGGGTTGCTTGGTGCAAAGAATTTGGTAATGAGCTACCCGAGGATTTAAAAGAATAGAAGAGGGCATTCCCCTCCTCCTATCCACCAAGATGTGCGTATGTGCGCGCACACACAGACACACACACAGACACACACACTCACACACACACCGGGAAAGCGCACATCCCCAGGGCACGATATCATTCCCAAACTACCTTCCCTGCTAACCACCCGGAGCGGGGCCCCTAGTTCCTCTCTCTGGGACAACGCTGCCTCCAGTGGGGTGCGCTTCCCTTAGTAGTGCTGCAGGCAGAACCACTCCCCCCTCTCCCTAGCCCCGGGCCCAAAGCCCAGTCCCAAGGGGGCCCAAGTGCAATCTCTGGAGCAAGGGATGCCCCCTCTGGCCTCTGCCGGCAGTTGGGGTCCCAGCAGCCCACGCCCCGCCTGATCAGTGCAGGCTAGCCGTCTCTCCCCTCGCAGCTCCTCTCACCTGTTCAGCATTTTCCTGATCCTCTGGCGCACGCTGGAGGCGGACGAGGCAGAGAGACTCCCGCCGCTGCTGCCGCTGCTCTCGGCCGGCAGGTTCTCGATGGTGGCCACAACATGGTTGGGCTGCTGCTGCTGCTGCTGCTGCAGCTGCTGCTGTTGTTGCTGCTGTTCGGTGGAGATCATCGCGGTAGCGGCTGTGGCGGCAGCGGCGGCGGCGGCAACGGTGGCTGTGGGAGGGCGATCAGAACGCAGCAGCTGGGCGCATTCTGCGCTGCCCCAGGTCTGGCCAGGCGAGGAGAGGAGGAGAAAGAGGGAGTCCCCGGGCTGACGCTGCAGGGGAGAGGCGGTGCTGTTGTTGGAGGGGCAGGGAGGTTGAGCGTGGCTGCTGTTTCCGCGGGCGAACGGCGTGTAAACGCTCACCCAGCCCCAGCCCCACCGTTCGATCACTCTCTAGCCCAGAGTGCGCGCACCCTCACTCAGTTGCTGCTGCTGCTGCTGTTACCACCGCCTCCGCTGCCTCTTCCTCCTCCTCCTCCACCTCCTCACGCAGCGACTCCAAAGTGCTTTCACACTACTCAAAGCGTCAGCAGATAGACTCTCTCTCTCCCGTTCCCGTTCCGTAGTGGGGTCCAGCCAGTTGAAGCGAGACCATAATTATATGGATCTATTTTACTCTGATTCTCCTTCCCCAAGTCCCCCGCCCACCTACCCCTACCCCTACCTCCACTTCTTCGTTTAAGCAGCGGGCTTGGGAAGAAGGCACAGGTGAGCTGCAGATTTCCCCTCACCCTCAAGAAGTGAGTCAGGCAGGTACCAACCTCCTCACCCGCGGAGCTGCTAGTCTTTCTCGGAGTGTAAGAGGCCAAGAGAGAAGGAAGACAAGAGCAGCAATGGGAGCAGCGACAGACCAGGGAGATGTGGGCATGCTGCTCCGCTGGGATAGTCACTTTTTCCTCACGGCAGAGGGAGCCCTTGAGGTGTTTAATTTTCCCCAGCCCCTCCTGTCTTCTCTCATCACCCAGTTGACCCTACTCGCTTATTTTCGGCTCCCTATCCTAAAATGTCAGGAGTTGTAGGTTCCCTCGCTAGAAAGTCCAGCACCACTTTATTCCGGACAGCGGCAAGAAGCTGGGTAGTATTTGCCTGTTGGACGTTTTGTTTATTTCCAGCTTTGTACAATTCCTGTGGTGAAAATACTAAGTTTTAAGGACAACCGGTTTCGTAAGTGGCGCTCGCTGTGAACATTAGGAGTAAAAAAAGACAATGGACCAACCCAAACCTCAGTCTTTGAAATTCACGAAATTCTCTATTGTAAAAATTCCCATCTTGAAAAGCAGGGGAAGATATGCATGTACTTACATCTAAAGTATCGTCACATTGAAAATAGATATCTTTATGAGGGGAAAAAAACTGGTTTGGTGTCCTGATCATCTCCTCATAGATGTTGATAAGTATCACAGTAATAATAGCTGACATTTTATATATATATATATATACACATATATGTATGTGTTTTCAGAGTGCTTTACATACTTGATATTTTAGACACAATTTTGAGGAATCAAGAATATCAATTTTATCCAGATCCCAAATAATAAATATCATTTATTTCTGCAGTCTTAAGGTAATGGGAGTTGAGGGAAAATATATATATATTTATTTCATTCTTTCTAATCTAGATTTCATAGACAATATACTTGCTGAATAATGTTTATTATGTATATTTGTATGTATATATATATATATTTTAAAAATTTCTCTTTCTGCTTTAAAGCAACCTCCTCATTTGTTTATCTTAAACATAGTGAATACATGGGCTTGTTTACCAAACATATACAAAAAGAGTACCAGTGAGGGAGCTAAGGACTAGTAAAATATGGGAATGCTGCTCCTACAGGTTAAAGAAAACTATAGGCACAGGGATGAGCAAATGAGAAATACTTTTAGTCTCATTTTTGGAAGAGTAGGATAGAAGTAGGAGCAATACAGAAAAGACTGGATATGCTTAATTGTGAGAGGAGCATAGTCAAGGAGAGGAGATGGAGAAATAACAAATGTGGAAGTTAATTAAACTAAACAAATTAAGCCTTTACTTCCTCTTCTAACAGCAGTCATCCTCTACTATGTAATTGGGCCACTAGAAATTTGAGAATGTAGAAGACAGGTATTTCTATATACCTCATTTTTTTCCTGATAGTCTGTTTTCTCTCATGACGTCTATTTCATCTCAAAACAGTACAAATTAAACATTCATTTCTTGGAATCAACATGTTTCCCTCTTTTTTTCACATTAGTTTTCCTTTCTAAGATTTCTTCCACCTCAAAAATATAGAGCACTTTCTGAAGATTTACCATGAAAGGAACCCAAGACTGTCTACCACAAGGTGTTCAAACCCCAGTAGGACCATTGAGATTTACCCTTTAAGACCTGACATTTCTGTGAACAGAATGAAAACTTTGTCTAGCTGAGCATTTTGGCTTAACCTGATTGCAAATTATTATAGAAACTTATCTATTAAAACAATAGTTATGGTAATTCCAGGTGTCTGTCATGAATGATTGGGTCCTTTGGTGCCCTGTTCTTTCACATTTGTCTTGATTTCTTTTATTTTTTAAAATTTTATATTTTTTTCACTTCACAAATTGGTGCTGTGTCTGCACTTCCAATTTTGCATTCACTCCTAGTCATTTCTCAAGAAGGATTTTATATCTGTATTTTTCTACTTTATCTAAATGATCTAAATCTCTTCTGAGTCAGAAAAGGGGAAAAAATAAGATAAAGATGGATAAGATTAAAGCATGTAAACTAACAATACTGTTTGGTACTTGTTGAGAGTAGTTTTAACCTCAATGTACCTAAGCAGTCCACAAATCTTACCTTTTTATTCTCTGAATCATCCTGTAAAGTCCCCAACGTGTAAGGTGTTGTGTTATTGACAGAGAAGCAGATGCGAAAAGGTTAACTGCTATAGAATGTGCTAGTATGGGTATGAATGAGCATGCAATGGGGAAACCTCCAGGCTCCTGAAGCTGATCTTTCTTCATCCCCATTACTTCATGTGCTATTGCTGATCTTGCCCCTCACATGCTAAAGCTATCTTTTTTTCTGAATTAAAGAAGAGAAGATGAGCTTTCCCTTCCATAGCCAAGGATAAGAAATCATAGTACTTTAGCACCAGAAGGGACCTCAGTGGCCGTCTAAGTCCAAGTCAATTCAATACGAACATTTATTAAGAGCCTGATATGTGAGAAGCACTAATCTTGGCACTGGAGCTACAAAGACAAAAATGACCCATTTGTATTCCTCTTTGCAATATTACTAATAAACTTCTGCTTGACTGTCTGGTATAATGGAAAGACCACCCATTTTGGAGTGAGAAGGAATAAGTTCCATTACAGCTCTTCAACTTGCTACCTGTAAAACTTTGGGCAAGTTATTTAACTTCTCTTACACTCAGGTTCCTTATCTGTATAATAAAGAGGTAGAATTAAATGACTTTTAAGATCCTGTCCAGTTAAAAGTCCTCTGATTTCCAATAATGAGTGGGTATGAAATGTAGGTAACCAAGCAAGGGAAACAGAAAAGACACAGGTGAAAAAGGACACAGAAGTAAAGATGCTCATAACTTCTTCAAGGAATAACAAATTGGCTAGAGAGTAATCAGAGAAAAGGCTTTTAGATTAAGGATTTTGGACTTCATTTATCCTATTAGCAATGGAAAATCTACAGAATGGGGTAAGTAAGGGCAGTAAAACAGCATATTAGTACATTTTAGTTTGAGAATAGAGTGTAACATGTATTGAAGAAGGAAGATGAGAACAATGGTTAAGAAAATATGGTAAGATGAGCAGAATGAGTTCAGAAAAACCTAGGAAGACTTATATGAACTGATGCAAAGTGAAGGGAGCAGAACCAGGAGACTATTGTATATTACAACAGTGATCAACTGCAAAAGACTTAGTTACTATGTTCAGTACAATGATCCAAGATAAGTCCAAAGGACCTATGATAAAAAATACTATCCACCTCCAGAGAGAGAACTGATGACCTCTTAGTGCATATTGAAACATACTTTTTTACTTTATTTTTCTTTCTTCTCTTTTTTGGCAACATGGCTAATATGGAAACAGTTTTTGCATGACTTTACATGTATAATTAATATCCTATTGCTTGCCTTCTCAATGGGTGGGGGAGGGGCTGAAAGGAGAAAGATTATTTGGAACTCAATTTTTAAAAACGAATGCTTAAAATAAATGAATGATAATATTGAAATATGCCAAGAATTTTAGTATTTATAGAGATATTAAACTGATTATTTTAAATTATGAGTGATAATTTCTTAGTATTTTGCCTTGTCCTAAGTCTGAAATTTTTTCAAATGGTTTAACTTCTACAGCAACCAATAAGGCCTGCATATCCACTCCAAATTGAAAATTTCTGCAGGAAATAATTATGGCAAGAACAGTAACAATACTCGAAATATAAAGTAATAGACATTTATTGAGTTGAATAGAACATATCTTAATTTTTTTTTTCTTTACTAGATTAAGGTGGTTCAGGGCTTTATTTTTCCAGAGCATTTATGGGTTGGATATGTTCATAGTAGTGAGAAGAAAAGCTATGTTCCACAGCTTAGTAATTGGATTTAGGATTATTCATTACTACCTTTCTCCAATTTCCCTCCTCCCACAAATATACCCTTAAAGTAAAGATATAATACCAACCAACACTAGCGAAGTGTAACTTTTGATGTTAAATACAGGAATTTCAGTGACAATCAATAGCAATTTGACCAGAATGAAGACTGAATCCCTGAATTCCTATAATTAATACTGTGTGAAAGTCAGACTTTTAGACATAAAATACCTGAGAGGTTATCTAGGCCAACCCATACCAAACAAATCTCCTCTAGGGATTAGGTCAACAGCTACAGAATTTGTATTTGAACTGAACAAGTAGGGAGAAAGTGGAAAACATTCATCCCCATTAAACAAAACTATTAAAATTTCTGGGCCTCTAAATTTAGATTAGCAGAACAAACAAACCTCAGCCCTAACAGGTGTAACAGCAAGCACCCTAGCATGCCTAGGGCGGCTACTAGCACAGGTTCTTAGATCTGCTTTTCTAAAGGAAAGCAACTCAAAATGGGTTAACAATCTTACTTTAATCAAACATATCATTTACCTAGTTCAGGGGGAAAAGT
>CM053586.1:102615701-102654499 GCA_028646515.1 Pseudochirops corinnae
CAGTCCCCCTGCTGTCTGCAGGCCACGGGCGGGAAGCTACAACACAGAGGCGGGTGCAAAACCTCTGCCTTTCGCTTTTCCACTCTGGAAGCCTTTCGGACAGACTGCTTATCTCCCCCTTTCGCAATCCCCACTCACAGCTGCTGCTAATCTGCTCACCAGAGAGGCTCCTCTGCTCCTCCTGTCCAGCCGCCCCCAGGGCACAGCCGTGGCTTCAGGCCAGGCTGGTTTCACAGTGCTGATATGGTTCCTCGTAGCCGAGCTGATTTTAGTGGGAAGTGTCTTTGTGTGCGTTTTGGAGTTCTAGGATTGGTTTAGAGTCCTATTTTATGGGTATTTTGGGGTGGCTACGTGAGAGCTGCGATATGTTGCTGCTGCTACGCTGCCATCTTGCCTCCACCCCCTTGACATTATCCTTTATCAAAAGTGCAAATACTTTTCTATTTGGAGAATCAAGGGATGGACTTGAGTCCTGGTTTTGACACCTAACTGTCTTTGTGACCATGGACAGATTACTTTTTCTCATCTGCAAAATTAAGGTAATAATCCTTTCATTATCTATCTGGCTACATTGTTAGAGAAGCCTTTCCTTTGTAAACTACAAAGTTTCAGAGTTTTGTATTAGCCTCATTGTGCAGCTAGGGTCAGTCCATTTGCTCAAAGGCTATGCAAACAGACCACAGCTTGTGGTATGTTCTATCAAGTTGGAAAACTAGCTTCAAGTATAGCCCCAGTGGCAGACCATATTATGACTATGATAGTTGTCTAAGAATGAGTGTAGCTACACATAAAGAGGTACACCATCAGAGCACCGAATGGTAGAAGATGAATTCTTTGGCCACAGTAACACTTGAAAAATACAAAAAGGCCAGCAGTCAGCCCTTCTGACTCTTATTTAGCTCCCATAGTGACACTGATGAAATGGTGAGAAAGATAATGATGGATCTTTAAAATCTCTTTTTGACTGCCCCCAAAACATTCGGTTCTCTAAGTGTATGAATCAGTTAATAAATATGCTACCAGAGGAACTGAGCCAAATATGTTTAATATAATTTTGCATAAATGAAGCCATAAGACAACAAAGGTGCATCTAAATGGCAAGATAGCATATTATGAGAACTTCTGTGACATTCTCCTTAAAGAGGTAAAGAGAAAAGTGGGCAGAGTTGGTTTTGTGTGTGCCCAAAGGAAACAAGAAATATTATTTTGTGGGACTCAGTGATAATTTTTGCAGTGTAGATGAGCATATGAAAAGATCATCATGAAAATTATTGCAATTTATATGTCAACATATATTGCAGAGAATGAAAAAAGTAAACAAATTCCAGGGAGGATTTGACAATCTCCAAACCAAGGCAGTATATGCCTTGATATACGCAAAGGTCCGAACAAGGGAGGTTATACATGTCTTTGTTGTATAATTCTAAATCAGGTGTAAGCATGCACATGCCTATATGTATGATCTGTTCAGGATACTTAGAAACTTAATGCATGTATATTGTGCATATTGCCTTCAAAAGGATATTAGACATGGAAAGCACTGTACATTACCTTAAATGAAACTGACTACATCTTAAATAGTAAACAACCAGTTACTGATGCTGGGATCATTTTAGAATTCTCTTTGTCTCCATCTCTGTACCTATCTCTCTTTCTGTCTCTGTCTCTCAATGAGCTGTTAGAGTAAAAATAAAAATTAATATCAAACATATAATAAAAGATAAAACAAGATGACACTGCTCCAACCCAACCTTTTTTACAATAAGCTATTGAAACTGAAAGTGAGAAATTGGCGAAACTAAAGACAATAACTCTGGTTTTCAAAATATTTTAGAATTAAACTCATACAAAACAGTTGACACAATGGGAAGGAAGAAAAACCCAGAAAACTTCTTATCCAGGAAACATTTGATCTCCTTTCCAAACAAGGACATAGCAGCCAAGGGCAACATGTGCAAAGTACAAGATCATTTCTAGAACATGATAGAGTGAAAATGTGAGGGAACATAGGATTACAAGCAGTAACACCTTAAAATATTTCAAATGATGGAGGAGAAAAATGAACCTACAGCTTGGTCTGTCTTTGAAGAAGTGAAGGAGCATAGGTGTGGAACACAGACTTTTTGATATATTAGTTAGTTTTGCTGAACTTTTTTTCTTTAACTTTTTTCAGTGTTTATTAAAAGGGATGCTCTTTAAAGTGAGGGGACAGAATGATATAGTGAAAATGTAGGTAATATAAAAATGTAGGTACCAATAAAATATTTTAAATGAAAGTAATAGTTCCAGAGAGAGAAAAAGCTTGGAAGCTTGATATGGAACCCAGCTAAGTTGAACCCCTTCAAGAGTACTTATAGATGAAATAGGATCAACACCCAACTGAGAGAATCCATGTGACTTCATGCCTTTCCAAAGTTCTTACATTACTGCCTTCCACTCACCTTATTATTTTTTTCTTTTTTCTTTTGTTTTTGGAGAGGGAAGGCAGGGCAATTAGAGTTAAGTGACTTGCCCAAGGTCACACAGCTAGTAAGTGTTAAATGTCTGAGGCCAGATTTGAACTCAAGTCTTCCTGACTCCAGGGCTGGTGCTCTATTCACTGTGCCACCTAGCCTCCCCCACTCACTTTATTATTCAACCATACTAACATGTTTGCTGTACCTCAAATAGAATATTCCATCTCCTACCTCCATAAAATCTTTGATTTGGAAAGAAAATTAAAGGTCATTGAGAGCCACCACCTCCACCATACACATATACACACATTCATGGATCACTTCTACAAAATACTTCACAGAAGATGGTCATCCAGGCTCTGCTTCCAGTGATTAGGAGCGTAACAAATAACATTTGACATTTATGCAGCAGTTTGCAAAGAATCAAGTATACATTATCTTATTTGAGCCATGCAACTATGCTGTGAAGTGGCTAGTACAAGTATCTTTATGACCATTTTATAGATTAGGAAAGTGAGTCTCAGGTTGTGATTTGCTCATAGTCACCCAGCTAGTAACTGTCACAAGTCAATTAGAACCCAGGCCTTGCTGGCCCTGTGCTCATTACTCTAATCACTCTTCGTTTCTTTCCTAAAATTTACTATTTTGCCTCACAACTTCACAGTAATCTCTTCCACATCCAACACCTGCTGTACCATGTCAGATAAAAGCTCATTCACACAGAACTCGCCCCTACAGCCTTCCACTGTGCTCACAATGTTACCCTACCCGAGTTACTAGCATAGTCTGGTGAATGTTAGAACTGTCCATGCTAATTGCTTCTGGGCATATGCTTTCATGAATGTGTCTGGCATAGCCACTAACCACAGAAAATGGATTTATTGCACATTTCAACAATGATTGGTGGGACAATAATTTTTTAAAGCTTTTGTTCCAACAAAGAATTATTGCTATTTCCACTGACAATGCTTCTTTCTCTTCCGCCCTTTTCCTGGTATCACTCTTTGAACACATCCTTACATGTGAAATCCTTTAGGATTCCAAATTTGGCTCTCATATACCTGCCCAGCTGCTGCTCACTTCAGTGAAATCTCTAATTGTGTGTGCATAAGAGTAAAATTTGACCTGTGCCGAATTTTAAATGCTAATCTTACCGAAACACTGCAGCTCATCTATTCCATGCCCAACACCTGCTGTATCATCTTGGAGGAAAGCACAATCCACATTTTTTATTCACATCCTCACACCTTCCAGTTGTACAGTCTAGTTGTTGGGCATGTGCAATCTCTGTATTACTCTTTCAGTCATTCTTTATTCCCCTTTCCTTTACTTCAAAGTGAATATTTACAGCAACAACTATAAAATTTGTGACATTTAGAAAAATCTAATAGTTTTAATTTACTCATTTAAACTTAATGGGAAAGAGATATAAAGGGGAAAAGAATTCTATGACAAATACATCTCATTAATTTTTCTTTGGGGGGGAATAAAGGGGAAAAGGGGGAAATGTGTTAATATACTTTAGAGTTATATTCTAGAAATGTCAATGAGCTGTGAGAGAAGTGAACAAATTTAATCCAACAAATACAGATGTAGCATCTCAGTCATACTTTTTCATGTGTGGTCCTCTATCCCCCTCCAAACCATCTCATTTTCAAGGTAATGTGTGAGTCTCTATCCATTCAAAAGCTATACTTTCACCAGTCCCTATTTACTAGACAGACAGAAAATACAATTAAAGCAAAGGAATTTAATGGAACAGTATCATCAGACGAGGAGCAGCAGAATGCTTCTGAATGCCCACAGCATCAGTAAGAAAAGTGAATGTTCAGAGGGAGTATTAATGAAGGGGCACATATGTAGGGAATGAGAGTGGCCAGATGACATGTGTTGAAGCCCCAACATTGTAGGTTCACCAACGTCTTCTGGTGATGTCATCACGTTGTGATTGTTGGACATGGTACATAGTCTGCCCAGTCCCTTCAGGGCATTACTCCCTGCTAATTTCATGTGACCACTAGTGGATGATGATCTGCTTTTCCCATGATGATCATCTGATGCTGTTCCTCCGGACATGGGGTTGTGAAGATTCTCTATGATACCAGCTTCTGGTTTTAGCTGAAGTCCTCATATGAAGTTCTTCTCCAAAACAGAAGGAGTGAGGTCTACCTTCTTTCTTTTATCTTAGAACTCAGAGGCTTAAAGCTTGAATTCTTTTAGTGATAGAGAGGCAGGTCTTTCATAAACCACATCATCAGTATAAGAAAAAAATAAAACATCAACTCCTTTCTGTCCATAAGGAGACAAATCTATCAGATCCCAGACTCTTAGTTATTTGTAGCTTTTTTTCCTCCAGCAGGGGAGTCAGCTTCTGAGGAAAAATTCTTTTAAAACACAGAACACTTTATCAACTTAATAGAACCTGTAGGCATCTCATCTGTCTTTGAACTTGCTTCCTCTTTCCCATCTTGAGCAACATCTTGAATGCAAGTCTTTCTGACTCAGGGTTAGAAAGTCCCCTTTTAACTTCTGTCAAGTTTTTATTGACAACCTGTACCTCCATCAAAATCAGCTTTAGGGGTTATCATTCAGTAAACTGTCAAAAGCTGTAAGGGTTCCTCAATACTCCTTTCAATCCAATGTAAATGAAGGTGGGAAGAAAAGTACACACTACACACTACACACACACACACACACACACACACACACACACACACACACACACACAAACGCTGACTGACTTCAGCAAATAGTGAGGCACTGTCCTCTACTTCAACTCTATCTTCTAAATTCCTGTCATTGTGGTCAACAGCAAAACACCCATGCTCTAAGCCACTCCACATTTGTCATGAATCTACTATGTACGAGCTTCTTGGTCAAGTGCTGTGGACACAAAGACAAAAATTAAATAATCCCTGCCTTCAAAGAATTTACATTCTCCTGGAACCACTGAAATGAACATGGTTGTTGCCAGGAGAGAAGAGAACTAGTAAACCCAGTGCCCTGGAGGGTGGAAGGACAAAGAAAAATGTTGGCACTTGTCTGGGAAGGGAAGTGACTAGGCAATCCCATACTTGGCATCCTTGATTAACTCTGGGATATTAAAGCAAGAATGCAATGTGGTAATGGGAAAACATAAAGGAAGGTTGTTTAGCAGTACCATTTTGAACTATATTATAAGGCAGTAATTATCAAAACTATCTGGTACTAGCTAAGAAATAGAAAGACAGATCAGTGAAACAGAGTAGACATACAATTTACAGCAGCAAATGAATATAGTAACCTGGTGTTTGACAAGTGTAAGGACTTGAGTCTTTGGGATAAAAATTCATTATTTAGTAAAAATTGTTGGGAAAGTTGAAAAGCAGTCTGGCAGAAATTAGGCATATCTTACACCATTTACCAAGATAAGGTCAAAATGGATACATGACCCAGATATCAAGGGAGATATTATAAGAAAATTCAAAGAACATGGAACATGTTACTTATCAGACTTATTATAGATAAGTGAACAGCTTATGAACAAGAGATAGAGAGCATTATGAGATATAAAATGGATAATTTTGATTACATTAAATTAAAAAGGTTTTGTACAAATAAATCAAATGTAGCCAAGATCAGAAGGAGAGGGGAAAGTTGGGCAGGAAGTAATTTTTATACACAGTTCCTCAGATAAAGGTCTCATGTCTCAAATATATAAAGAACTTTGTCAGATCTATAAGAATGTGAGTCATTCCCCAATTGATAAATGGTCAAAGGATATATGAACAGGTAGTTTTCTAATGAACAAATCAGAACAATATATAGTCATACGAAAAAATGCTCTAAATCATTATTGATTAGAGGAATGAAATTAAAACAACCTTGGAAAAAAAAAGAAAAAACAACAACCTTGAGATGACATTTTACACCCATCAGATTGGCTAAAATGACAGAAGAGAAATGTAACAAATATTGGAGGGGATGCTGGTGGATCTGTGAACTGATCCAACCATTTTTAAGAGATTTGGAAGTATACTCAAATAATTATTAAACTGCCTATACCCTTCCTTTAGCCCAGGAATATGATTACTAGTTCTGTTTCCCAAAATTATTAGGGAAAAAGGAAAAGAACCTTTATGTTCTAAAATATTTGTAGCAACTCTCTTTGTGGTGGCAAAGATTTGGAAATTGTGGGGATGCCTACCAATGAGGGAATGGCCAAATTGTGGCATACATTCATGATAGAATATTACTCTGCTAGAAAAGGTGATGAACTTGATGATTTTAGAAAAGTACGGAGAGACCATTATGAAATAATGAAAAGCAAAATGGGCAAAACCAAGGAAACACTGTATACAGTAAAAGAAGTATTGTTTTAAGAACTTTGAGTGACCAAGTGATTCTATTATAAATACCCAAATTAGCCACGAAGATCCTATGAAGGAAGATGCTGTTTGCATCCAGAAAAATAACTGACACTGATACACATACACACACACACACACACACACACGTCTAATAGTATTCATCTCAAAGTTGGGGGGGGGAGGGATGCAACAAGGGGCAAAAGTTCCATGATAACTTTGTTGTACATTTGAAAGGAGTAGCATGTTGTGCATAATGGATCAGCAATTGCAGGTGCAATCCTCAGTTTTCTATTCTACTTTGTTATGGAAATGTTTGTTTTATTTCTTAAGTTTAGAATAAAATTTTAAAAAATATATTTTAAAAAAATGCTATATGGTGTAGTGAACAGAAAACCAGACTCAAAGTCAATATAGCTTGGCTACAAATCCATCTAGCCCTAGTGCTCTTTTTCTTAAGATGCTCATTTATGGCTTTTTTCAATTTCTTTTTCTAAAATAGATCTATTTAAATATTCTATTTCCTCTTCTGCTAATCTAGGCAATTTATGTTTTTGCAAATATTCTTCCATTACACTTAAATTGCTAAATTTATTGGCATATAATTGAGCAAAATAGCTCCTTAACAATTGCTTTAATTTCATCTTCACTAGTGATATATATACCCTTTTCATTTTTAATACTAGTGAGTTGGTTTTCTTCTCTCTCTTTTTTTTTAAACAAAATTAACCAATGGTCTATCTATTTTATTGGGGGTTTTTTTTCATAAAAACAAACTCTGTTTTATTTATTAATTCAACAGGTTTTTATACTCAATTTTACTAATCCTACCTTTAATTTTTAGGATTTCCAATTTAGTATTTAATTGAGAATATTTAGCTTGTTATTTTTCTAGCTTTTTAAAATAAAATACCCAATTCATTGGTCTATTCTTTCTATATTTTATTGATATATACATTTAGAGATATAAATTTTCCTCTGATCACTGCTTTCGTGGTATCCCATAGGTTTTGATATGTTGTTTCATTATTGTCATTCTTTTTAATGAAATTATTTCAAGTTGTACATAATAGATTTGAAATTTCATGCACAGTCATCTTTTTCCCCCTTTATTCTTCTATATTATGGAAATGCTTGTTTTATTTCTTAAGTTCATAATTAAAAAAAATAAAATAAAAGGTGCCTGTCTCACCTCAGAGACATATTGATAGTGTGACCCTGGACTATTCACCTAACTTCCCAGTTCCACAGGCAACTCTTTAAGATCAAGGGTTGCTAACCAGTTCTAGTCTGCATTAACAAAGGGAATTTCTTAACCTAGGAGTTCCCTACTTTGATGAAATTACAGATCTGTGCCTTTTCTCCTGAAAAATGGTAGCAATAAGCTAGATAAATTTAATAAGATAGGTCATTGTGTAGCAGCAAATTTAGTACAGAGCAGTTGAACGAGTTAAAAGGAGTCTTCCGTGGAAGTGAGCCACTGCAATCATAGAAGACCTCGCCGCCCTGAGTTCATTTCTTTTTTGCTGTCTGGACCTTTCTAAGCATCTCCTAGCTTGAGAAGACTTTCAGGAAATGTGATATGAATGTTTTCTTATGATGTGGTCATAAAAGCACTATGTTTCATCTACCAGTTTTCATTGTGGCAAGTAACATAGGGATTCAGGCAGAGCAGATATGAGAAGAAAAGAACAGATGAGTGCCTATAGGCTCAGTCAGCTCCCATGCTTATCTGAAATGTCTTCCCACTCACTCTGAGGGAACATTCATTTTGGGAACCCTACCCTTTAACATTAGGCATCCATTTTCAATTTAACATCGTGAATTCCAATGAATTTAAATGAAAACCAATGTATGACCATAGGCCCAAACATAGAATAAATATTTTTTCACATTTTTCCATGTTTCCTTATCTAGCCTGTAAATTCCTTTTAAAAAATATTTTATTCTGAACTTTAGAAATAAAAAAGCCAAAAAAAATAGATGATTGTACATGAAACTGCAAATATATCATTTATTAGCCTGTGAACTCCTTGAGAACAATGTCTTAAGGATTTGTGTATCTCCTAAGGTGACTAGTAGGTAGACCTACTATCTAGAACATAGTTCCTGGGAAATTTGAGAGTAGAAACCCTAATTAGCCTAAGTTGTGGTCATTATTCACTCTAAACTGCCTCCAACAGAATGTAAGTTCTGTAAGCACAGGAAGAATTTCATTTTTGTCTTAGTACCTCCAACATCTAGCACAATACCTGGAATATGGTAGGCACTTCATAGATGCTCATTAGGTTATCAAGATAACAAATCCATTGATTCTCAAACAATTTGATCATCTCACTCTGGAATCCTTCCTATTGCCTATAACTAAACACACACATACACACACACACCCACACACACACACACACACACACACACACACACACACACACACTGGAGTATTCTACCAGGGTTCCAAATTCTCCCAGTATCACATAGACCAAGCTGTCCTTCCCTGTCTAAGCAGATCCCAGGGAAGAGACACAAACTCACATATGAAATATGAAGGCCCCGGATTCCCAGATGACTGTGGACATCAATCTCCTAGGGAGCATTAGTCTTCCATGAGCCTTTGATACCACTTTCACAGAGCTTTTCCACTCAATTAACTTGCTCTCACACCACAGAGAAAGTAACAGGCCAGCTTGAGAGTAAGATCAGATCAATATATTTCTAAAATTATCTTTTATTATAGTTTGATTGACTTAACCTGACAATGGCTTCAGCCTATGAAAAGGTATGTCCCAATCATGATGCTGAAGCTGCTAGTCTTTTCCCTGAGGATCCCTGTGTGCTCCCCCTCCCTTTGCTTCAGCATGTTTGACAGTTACCTCTGCCATTTCTAGTTGTAGTACCTTCTGTTGCATGCTTTAAATGACCTTTATCTCTTCCTGAGATAGCTGCCTATCCTATTCCTAATCCTTCTTCTACATTATGTTTCTATGATGGAGACCTTTTCCTTCTTGTCAACCAACCTAGTGCCAATGACAGAAGTAAAAATTTGGTAGCAGAAATTAAAAATATTTTTGCATTTTGTCTCTCTTTTCTTTGGAGTTGGGGAGTTTACTTTGCCTTATTTAATGAGAATTATCATCTGTGGGGAGACCACAATATGTAACTAATAATGTTTTATATTCCTTGATAGTGATAGATTTAGAGAAAGCAAGGGAAATTATTCTATGAGGATAGCATTGTTTAATGTGAATAAGGTCTAATTTTGATGGTTTGGTAGGTCTAATGATTGATTTTTAGGTGGAAAGGGAACAAGTATATATTAAGCACCCGATTTATGCCAGGTATTAGGCTAAGTGCTTCCCAAATATAATCTCATTTGATCCTCACAACAACCCTATCAGAGAGGCAGGTGCTGCTATTATATATTTTAAGAAACTGAGGCAGACAGTGATTGTCTTGTCCAGGCTAACATAGCTAGTATCATTCCTGTGCTAGAATAATATTCAATAATTGTTCTCAACATACATTATTTTAATAGTTGCAATAAGTTTATTAAAAGAGATAATTGATTAGACATCTGCAATGGTGATTTCAACTTCTATACCTGGTTTAATGCTGATAGAAGTAATCTGTTTAACAATTTCAGAAGAACTGTGCAAATCAATAAGGCTTTTGTGGATTCCATTCTGGAACCAATCCCAAGTCTTTGAACCTTCACTGCAAGGAGTTTTTCTAGTTGTGATCCAAAATGTCTTTTTTTTTTTTTTTTATTTTTGGAGGGGGAAGGCAGGGCAATTGGGGTAAAGTGACTTGCCCAAGGTCACATGGCTAGTAAGTGTTAAGTATCTGAGGCTGCATTTGAACTCAGGTCCTCCTGACTCCAGGGCTGGTACTCTTTTCACTGTACCATCTAGCCACCCCTCCAAAGTATCTTAATGGACATGGGAACAGGTCCCTTCACTTTCAAGTTCTTTTCTTTGGCTCTTCTAATTAGATCAGCACACACTTTCTCAAGTCATTTCACATTGCAGCTGCTGAGGGTGGTACAGATCTGGTGAATGGGCACTCTGAGCTCCACAAGTGTCTTGCTGGTATTTTTGAATACCATGACAGTGGAGTGGTGACTTCCTGTCTGACTTATTTCTAGATGAGAGTGAACAGCGGTGAGTCAGGAGGAGGAGAGGCAGGGACTGCAGTGGTGGTACATTCACTAAAGAGCTATAGTTCTCAATATTAGTGATTATAGTTTGGTGGGGAAGTTGGAGATGTGGCTCGAGGAAAAGTTAAAGCATATGTGGTCAGCAGAGTGGCTTAAATTCTGGAGGAGCTAGATGCTTGTATTTGGATTGGCAGGGCTAATGGAGAAGAAGTGCCCCAAGGGATTCTGGGGAGCCTTCCTTTATATATTGTGTTTGTATATTATATAGTGTGTTTGTGGGTGTGGGTGTGGGTGTATATACATACACACACACACACTTTATACACACACATCGACCTAGATGAAGATTCATAGTGAGGACAAAGGAAGTCCATGAATTATTATTTTTTTAAAATAATCATGGTTCAGGCAAAGTTATTTGTTTGGCAGCTTCTAAGAAAAGAAAGAGTGTCCTAGGGGTAGAGTGCCCTGGGGAGCCACTGAGACCATTTTCTAGGAACCTCTTCTTTGTCTTATGCCAACCAATAAGTATCTAAAGCTGGATTTGAACATAGGTCTTCCAGACTCCAGGTGAAGTACTCCTTCCACTGCTCTACCTAGCTGCTTCTAGGTACCTTTTTAAAAGTGTTATTCACAAAACTCTGTCATAGAAAAATGTATAGAGAGAAACTCAAACATTAGGCCCTACTCTGTTAGAGCACCTAACCATTTGCTAATAACACTATACCCCTTGACAAAAAAACACGTTTGTTGTTAATATGTGTAGGGACAATCACAAGAAAGATTCTCTCAGTCCTTCCATTATCTGTGGGTAGGGATAATGAAATCCACAAATAAATCTGAAACACCATTGTAGTCAGTATCTAAACTCATTATCAGTATCCTCGTTATTGATAACAAATATTTATCGAGCACATCCAGTTTTATAGGACATAAAGGGAGCCTTTCTAAGTTAATGAAAGCTGATCTTTCACAACAGAACTACAAATACAAGTCCTAAACATTTATCCCTTATTCTCTCCTGCAAGTATTGGTAGCTGTTTGTCCTTTCTCTGCAATTTATCTTTCCTTTTGTGAAATATTCTGCAGCTTAAAGCAAATTAAACTATAATCTTATAAATTGATAGAACTCCTATGGGAGCCCATTTTACCTAGACTCCATATGAGAAACAGAGAGTTGGAACAAGCAGGCTCCCCAAGGTCATAGTAGGGAGAACAGGGAGCCACCAAAGTGGTCTTTCACCCAGGTTCACTATCAGATCTAATGAATCCTTAGTGTCTAGGTCACCTAACTTCTGATAAAGACATGTTGCAAAGGATAGGAAGGGTCCCAAAGGTGTTATACAAGATATACTGTTGATTAACCTTATTATATACATGGAACATCACCAAATCATTATTTGGTCTTTGTTCCCAAGATCGCAGGCCATTTTCAATATGAACTGGGACATAAGAACCCTCAGAGACAGGTATGACACCACTCAAGAATTTTCATTGCTGTTTAATCATTTTCAGTTATGTTTGACTCTTCAAGACCATTTTGGGGGGCATTTCTTGGCAAAGATACTACAGTGGCTTGTCATTTCCTTCTCTGGCCCATTTTACAGATGAGGAAACTAAAATATGCTAGACCCTTTCCATTGATTAGTCCATGGCCTTCTGAGGTTAATTCCTTGGACCCTTGGATTTTAAAACAATTTTCATGATAATTAAAACATTGAAAAGTAAAAGAACTGTCTCATACACACATACACAAAGAGAGAAATTGAGAGAGAGAGAGAGAAAGAGAGAGAGAGAGAGAGAACTACATAAAAGTTATCACAAGCTAAAGCAAATCTAAAGAAATTGTTGCATAGAAAAACTGAAGAAATCATTTTGCCCAATCATCTGGCCCAGCTGTTTTTTTCAATAACAATAAGCAGCAGATTTCATAGCCACTCTAGACAGCCTCAGAAGAAACGAACCTTTCTGGAAGTAACACAGAGGGTCATGGAAGCTCCTTGAGGGCAAGGACATGGCATTTTTTCACTTCGAATTACTAGCACCTAATAAAATATCTGACATTTTTAAATAAGTGGTTGTTGATTGCTTTGTTGATAGTTCTTTCTACCATTTTGAAAAAACTCCATGAAAAATTTCATTCTTATTCTGTTTCCAAACTGCATTTATTTTTACCATATACTTTCCCATAGGGTAATTAGAGGTCAATCTTTGTTTGTTTTTCTAACAATAACTCTAAATACTAGACAGAATGGGGAGTGGTGACGGATGTGGGGATGTAATGCCAAGCAAAGGCAACTTCCAAGGTTCGGATTACCAGCATAGCAAACCCCATTTATTCAGTGACAGATTAAGGCAAATATTCACAGAACAGAGAAAATCAAAATACAGTGTAACTCATTCCTTTAGCAAGTTCTCAATTCAATCCAGGTACTACTCCACCCCTGGATAGTACATTCATTTAGTCAGTCAAAGTCTCTTCCCAAATGGAGATGAGTCTCCAACCATAAACAAGTACATTCATTTGGTCAATCACAGAGCACAAAAAAGTCAAAGGTTGTTTCCCACCCCTGGATCACAACTGAATTCATCACATTGTTCAATACCTAAGGAGAAGTTCTGTCTTCATCTTGACCTGAGGCAAGTACTCAGCAATCTGGGTTCCTGGGGAGGCAAAGCCTAATAAAGCCACAACACACATTGCCAGTGTCCTCATCAAGTCACTCTCTGCCTGCAGAACAGTCCCAGAACCCCTGAAAACATCAGCAAGGCCCTCTTCCAGGATTTCTGTAAACATACAACAAGAAAATCCTCCTTCAGGGCTTCTGAACCAACAGCAAGTTTCCAGGACCTCTACAACAGCAGCACCGTCCTTCACCAACAGGTGAATCTTGCAAAACAACATCAAAACAGACAGACAAAATACTGACATCACAGCCATGCCTCCTCAGTTCTCAAAAGTCCTGGGCAGTTCCAATTGGCCCTCAGGAGTCTTTCAGCAACTCTGGCTCCACAATACTGGATACTGCTCTCCAAAAGTCTTTTTGGTCTTCTCTCAGCTTGGGCCTCTCTCCAAATTCATGACTCCTCCCAGTTGAGCCCTCTCTCTTTACGTCAACAAGTCCATCCCATAAGTGGGATTCACAAGCTCTGGGTTTTAACACTCGACCCAAAAACCAAGCCAACACAGGGGGATCTCCAAATTCCATTACCATTACAAGGGAAGAGAGAGAAATAATTTTTAATCATTTAATTAAGACATATATCAAAATTAAAAATCACTTGAGAAAAGGCCAAGAATTTTCCATTAAGTACAGGTTATTTGGCAAAAATAGTTCTCATTTGATAAAAAGCTATGGAGTCCTGTAGATTTTCATTGTACTAGATTTTATTGTACTACATAAAAAATTGCTCATTCAAATAAGGAGGTTAACAGAAAATTCTATATATTCAGTCATTCTTTCTAAATTTTGAATCATTTGACCTTGACAGCAAGCAATTATTCAATGTTATGTTTATAACATACCTTAATAATTATCTACCAGTAGCCCTTTAGAACAATTATAGTCAAACCAATACCCAAGTCGGGGCTAGACAATCTCCCTCTCCCCCAGGAAAAAGCCCTCCAGCCTACTCAGTGCCCAGTGTTGGATTATTTGTAGTAGCAGGGCCCCTTGGAGGGTAGGCTCTGCACTACAGCACCAGCAATTGATCAAGATAATATATCCACTAAGGTACCACCTACTCAGAAGACAGAGCAAATTTCTTTTAAATTGAGTGTAAAAATGTAATTCATACTATTGAGAGGGATTGGACTGCTTCCTGATATCTCTTCTAAGAGTGATATCATGTTTCCATTTTAATAAGTGCATTTTATTTTTAAAACAAAAAATATTATCTACCAAGATGATGTGAAAAATAGAGTTGAGTGATCATCATGTAAAATGAGACACAAACTACCTAATTTAAAATAAAAGGATTTTCTTTTCTTCTGCATTATCTAGAAAGTCAACTTCCCACTGTATATATATCACTAAGGAGCAGTGGTTCAAGTAATTCAGATTACTAAGGAATTCAAGAATTATTTGTATTTGGCTTTGGAATGTATAATGTGATTTTTTATCTTCAAATTTAGTATCCTAATTATGCTGCCCGATGGCTAATATTAAAATTACTTTGTCTTCCCTGAGTACATACTGACCTGCGGTGGTAGGAGGCAGCCTGCAACTGTGATGAATGATAGGGAAAAACCAACATGGGACTAGAAATTGGCTGCACAGATAATTGAGTCTACTCAACAGGTATTCCGGGCTTTACAGAATAGATATCATGTCTACAAACTCTACTGTTTTGTTATATTCAAAAAGGAAAAAAGTTTGGACTCTTTATTTAAAAAAAAACAAACCCTATCATAAGCTGCTTTGAAATTCCTGGGGAAAGAAGATAATAGTAACACTATGTGAATAGCTTATTCAGTATCGTTTCTATTCATTATTATTAATACTATTTTAATTAAAAAGAAGAGCTCATATTTCTACAGTTTTACATTTTACAAAGGGCCTCCCTCACACTGATGGGGAAGTACCCACCCAGTCTCTCAAGTTCTATCACTCATCAAGTTTGGATCCTTGTGAACTTTCACCTCTTCCCCGGGATCTCTATTCTCCTGGCAAACAGTACACCTGCATTTGCTCCAGGTAGAGTCATTGCTGTTTACAATTCTAGTTGCTGATTTTTAGCATGAAGGAATCTTAGAGGTCACTAAGAGTAACCTTCTCATTTTACAGATGAAGAAAACAAGTCCCATAGAAGTTAATTAACTCATCCAAGGTCCTATAGATAGTAAATGATAGCACCAAGATTTGACTTCAGATCCTCAGAGTCCAAATTTAGCTCTTTTTCTTGTACCATGCCACCTCTTGTAGTCTGCAAAATCAATCATTACACGTTTGATTGGCACCATGAGCTAAGCACTCTGCTACACACAATGGGGAATATGGAAAGTTATAAAATGCCTGCTCTCAAGATGCTTAGAATCTAGAAAAATGTTAGACTTGGGGTTCAGTAAAATGAATGCACTTGCTACTTCATTAATTTTTCCAAATTCTAAGTTCTGTAAAAGTAGTTTACTTAAAACATGCAATAATTATAATTGCCAATCCCACAAAATTCCCTTTTCAGAACAATACTTGCTTGTTTCCCATGCTGCAATTGTTTAATTTCTTAGTATTCATTGCCCGAGAAAAGTAATCTTCAATAGGTTATACATTTGTTCCATAGAAATGAATCCAGAGGAGATGGTTAGAACATAGCCTGAGGTAGGTGACCAGGGTGAATGTTGGTGTAATAGGAATCCAGACAGGCATGGCAATTGGCATGTGCTAGAAGCAAAAATATTGACTAGACACAGATGAACTCTCTAGGCATAACTGACAGTTACTGAAAATAGAAAGTTTTATTAACATCTTAGAGATTTCTTTTACTTCTTCCTGACATTTCAAAAAATGCCATGCTGAATTTAATGCATGGGCCCTTTCTATGCCTGTGGCTACAGATAATTGCATGGGATCATGAAAATGATATTAATAAAATAACTGCCCACCCCTGCCCCCACAAGCACCCTCCTCTCCTCTTAATATAAACAGCTTTGAGTACGCCCAAAGGGCTATAAAACTTTGATCCAGCAATACTACTACTAGGCCTATATTCCAAAGACATCAAAAAAGGGGAAGGGACCTATTTGTACAAAAATATTTATAGCAGCTCTTTTTGTGATGGCTAAGAATTAAAAAATCAAAGTGATGCCCATAAACAAGCTGTGGTATATGATTGTGATGGATTATTATTGTGTTATAAGAAATGACAAGGAGGATGATTTCAGAAAAAACCTGGGAGAACTTACATGAACTGATGCAAAGTGAAGTGAACAGTACCAGGAAAACATTGTAACAGCACAGTAACAGCAATATTGTTCAATGAAGAACTGTGAATGACTTAGCTATTCTCAATAATACAATAATCCAAGACAATTCCAAAGAACTAATGATGAAACATACTATCTGCCTCCAGAGAAAGAACTGATATTGTTTTAATACAGACTGAAGCATGTTGTTTTTAATAGCTTTGGGGGAAATAGGGGATCTGAATCCCCCACACTAAACTCATGATGTTGCAGAGAATTGTATTTAGAGTCAAAACACTTGGTTTCAATCCAAGCTCCTCCACTTACAGGGTGTGTGACTTTGGACAAGCCATTTATGCTCTTTGAGAGGCTCATCTTCCTCAGCTATAAAATGGGAGAAATAACACTCTCAATTACTTAACCCCTGGGGTTGATGTGAGGCTCAAATGAGATAACGTACAAAGACACTTTTGTGAGAGTAAAGTGTTAGAGGAATGCAAAGTGTTATTATTATCTATTCCGTGATCTGCTCCCCTGTGCCCCAGGTAAGGAAATTTGTTGGGTTGCTAATTGACTAAATCCTCTTTAACTAGTCATTTTTTTTTTAGATTACTCTCATAATGTAGCTTTGTTCCCATTAGGAAGGTCAGGCCACCAATCTGAACCTTTTCCCCTGAGTTTGAATTACCATAACTGTGCCCTCCTATCTCAAAGGATACTAGTAGGACTAATGCTGGGACTAGGATTAATGATAAAGCATTCTGTGCTTCTTATAAATTAGAAGAATTAATTAAATTAATTGTAACAATGTAAATACAAAGTCTAATTGTTAAGACTTTTTGAGTCATGGAAAACATTGTTTTATTAAATAATGTGTTGTAGTATACTGGTTGCTGGGGCAACTGTTCATACTGTTCTTCGCTGCTAAAAAAAAACCTCACAGATATGTGATATAGGTACCACAATGATCTGATCGAATTGGACAAGTGTGTATGCATAACTATTATAACACAAGTAACACTTCACATTTATAGGATGCTTTAGGGTTTAGAAAGCACTTTTCCTCAGAACTGTGTAACAAGATGACAATTCCAGGTAGATTCAGTGGTCATGAGACTGTTTAAGAATTAGACCAGTCAGTCAATACAGAAAGCAATGACCTTTATTTGTTATATTTTAAATCATTTGCAAGGTGGCTTAACTTGAGACATTGAAGGGTAGAAGAGAAATAGAGACAGAGAGACAAGGAAGAGAGGGAAGGCAGAGGAAGAGGAGAGGGGAGGGAAGAGGACAGGAAGAAAAGGGAGGGGAGAGGAAGAAAGGAGAGGGGAGGAGATAGAATGGGAGAGGAGAGAGAACTGGGCTCATTATCTTATTTATCTTTACAACATTCCAGTAAGAAAGGTTGAAAGTAGGTTTAACTACTCCCATTTTCAGAGGAAACTTTAAAATAGATAAGTAAAGGGGATTTCTCAGGGTCACACAGTAATTAAATGGCAGACCCAAGACTGAACTCTGACCTCCTGACTAGTAGATATAAACCTAGATATATAGAAGAAAAACAGGATAGGGAAGTTGTAGGGGCATGCCATTTCCTTCTCTGGATCCAGAGAAAGATTCCCATTTTCTCTCTAAGTCCCTCCTTTCTTTCAAAGTCAAACTTGGTGCCATTCTCTTCACAAAGCCTTCTCTATACTTTCTCTCCTCCCCCACTGACAAGAGTGATCTCTTTATCCTCAAATTAATCTTAGTACACTGCTGGTATGGCTCTTTTGAATGTCATATTCATCTTTTATTGCTGGGTTTTTTAAATGTATACATTTTTGCCCTCTAAATCATAAACTACTTGAAAACAGTCTTGTGTTTTCACTGTATTCCTAAGATTTAGGAGTACCTCCATGATTTCATCAGTGTAAGTACTCCCTTCACTGGTACAAATCTCAACTCATCTATACCCTCTTGTCCAGTGTGATTCTTTTCCATTTCTTTCTATAAATCCTCCCCAGGGTATCTATACTATGTCTTGAAAGCTTTTTGTTGATCTGTTAAATATTTCATAAAAATATCAGCACAGCACTATATTTATCCATCTGCTGTCCTTTATTCTCCATTCATGACTAGCCCCCTCCTTTTTTCAGTCTTACATGTCCTGATGTCATTTATGCAATTTCTAGTGTCATCAACAATAAATATCAGTCTATTTACACCTACCATGTTCTTTTCTATTACCCTTTGAATTACTTGTAATTTCAATTTATTTTGAGAACATGGTAGTCCATAATTCACAATGATATAGTTTTACTAGGAGATATTAAAAACATACTGATGTTTCAAAAAGAGATGGGCTTTTAAATTAAGGAACATCTTGGGATCAATGAAAATACTGCACAGTTTTTCAAGTTTGGTCTCAAATTTCCTCTTCCTATTCAATTCTGGGCTCAGCTCATTGCCCATATGCAGTGTATGTTCAAGATAAATGTAGCAGATGAGCACATTTATGTTGTCTGTCCAACTGCATGGCATAATCTGGATAAGATGTGATTCTTTATCCATTTATCTATATATGTATATGCATAAATGTATGTATGCATGCATGTACATCTACTTCATCATCCAGTTTTTCCCATATTTATTGCTAGGTCAGTATCTTTTTGTCAGTCATCATGAGTCTCAGTAAGGAGGTCAGGTAATGTTCCAGGGATAAATATAATCAGAAGAATATCACTGTAAATGGGACCATCTGAAGGATCTCACCATCTACAAGGAATACATCTTTCCCTTTGGTTTGTGCAGGACATATGCATGATACTGGCAAAAATCTTTGATGAGTATACCCTTTACTTAATATCAATAATCCATTATTGTTGAGCAAAGTTACATCTGTAGTCAAAGAATTTTATGATCTTAATACATACAAGTGGAAGTCTCCTTTGAGTATAAATTTTCTTTTACCTAATAAAATACTTTTAAAGAAAAATCAACAGATTAGTTCACTGATGTCCTGTCTTCTATACAAATTTTGTCATTTGGGTATCTGCAAAGTGGCCTACTATAGATAATTGCCTATGAAAGCCTGCTTACTTGTTTTTTATATTTTTTTATCAAGAATATTCACAATATAAGCATTGGCCATTATCATTAAGAATTCATAGCAATTACAAAGTAGACTTATGGGTCAGTAATTACTGATTTCTTCTTTTCATTTTTGTGTTAGTAGTAATACTCTTCATGTTATTTTTATCCTTTCAGAAATTTTCCCTCTTGAATACTTTGTCTTGAATGCCTTTCAATTCAGGCCACTGGGATAGATTTTTCTTTATGTATTTAATTAATTCTAATAAGTCTTCCGAATTTCATTTTTTCCAGTGTCATTTTCTCTTCATCATATAACACTTGGGCAACTTATATTACTTTTATAGCAACTCACTGCCATCAAGGAGAAGAGAATGCAGGAGAAACCCTGGCAGATATGTTCCATTTCACCTCTTTCCTTACAGCTATCAAAGTCCTACTTTTCCTCATCTTTAACTAAGAGAAAAATTGCCTCTTTCTTCTTCCACAGCTTCCCGTTCTCTCATCCCTGGCTGCCTCAACCCTTCCCATCCAAATCCGAAACCGGTTGTAGTCTATCCTTTTTCCTTTGTTCCACCTGGAATTCCATTCTATTGTTTACAAACTTGGATTTATCTCCCTTTCCCTCCTATACTCCTGCCATTTTGTCACTCACAAAGAACTAACCTCCTCCAAAGGGTACTTCATCTTTTGCCACCCTCCCTAGTCCATGATGCACCTTCTCCCATATTCCCTAATGCTGGATCAGGAACAGCATTTTTTTTGCTCCTCCCTCATATCTCTGTGCCCTCTCTCTATTGCTATCATTCAGCAAATCTCTCCTTTGAGGTTCACCCTATCCAGATCCTAGCAGGGCTACTTCCCCCAGGCAATTATCTCTCCTTTCTCTAGGAGTTCTGTGCTTGGCTCACCACCTCAAACCCTGATGTTATATTTATTGAGAGGTGCTGTGGAGATAAAATAACTTCTTGCCTTTTCCTTCTGCCTCTATTTTTTCCCTTCTCCAATCTGTCATCCAAATAGCTGGCAAACTGATAACTGAAAGATCATTGATTTAGAGAGAAAGGGAACTTAGTAGTCATCTCCTCCTACCCCTTCATTTTAGAGAGGAAGACACTAAGGCTAGGAAAGTAAAGCGACTTGGCCAAGTCATGCAGGTTGTAACATAAACAAAATTGCACCCAGGTCTTACTCTAAATCTCAAACACATTCATTCTTAAGCACAGATGATCATGGAATTTTCCTTCTAGAAAACAAAACAAAACAAATCAAAATCCTTCGGTGGCTCTTTATTGCCTCTAGGCTAAATCATAAACTTTTCTATTTGGCAATTAAAGTCTTTAGCAATCTGGTTGCTATCAACCTTTCCAGGCTTATTATACATTACTCTCCATATACCTTTACATTCTAGCCAAACTGCCCCATTTTCTGGTCTTCGTATGTAACATTCCATTTCTTGTCTCTTGGCTCTTGTACCTTGTGCCTGGAATGTAATTTCTCCCTTAATTCCACCTTTTAAAATCCCCAGTTCCCCTCAAAACTCAGCTCAAGTATGAATTCATACATTAGGCCTATTACCTACTAGGTAACTGTTGAAATTACTTTGTATTTACCTTGTATAAATTTTACGTATACACACACACATATACAAGTATACATACTCACACACTTTATAAGCACATGCACTGAAGTAATTCTTCAAATCTCTATTAGCACGACCAAGATGGGTCCCCAGAGCAAGGCTACCACTTCTCAAAGCAATAGGGATTCTCCTG
This sequence comes from Pseudochirops corinnae, assembly GCA_028646515.1. Classification (NCBI taxonomy): domain Eukaryota; kingdom Metazoa; phylum Chordata; class Mammalia; order Diprotodontia; family Pseudocheiridae; genus Pseudochirops; species Pseudochirops corinnae. The sequence continues at coordinate 102,637,406 of CM053586.1, forward strand.
AGGGGTTGGGATGTTTTTTCTAGTATTAAGTATATCATAAACCCCCATTAATGTGTTTCTACACGATGGTTATCATTTGATATTAGATTTGTTTTTATATAGTGGTGGTTACTAAGATTATATTGTAAGAATAGCTGGTAGAAACAATACTCTAAAGGTCTTTGACGCACTTACTCAGAGTACATGAAGATTTCAGGGGAAAGTAGTTTCAAGCTTAAAGAGTAAACATGGCAAAGGAAATACTCAAAATGCTTAAAAGTCTCTTTTCTGGAGTCCTCAAGATATCTCCCTTAAATATGGTATGCCGAGTTGTTTGTTTTCTGTTGGGGGGGCGGTTGGGTGGAAGGAAGTTCGCCCTGGTGAGTTTTTTCTAGAGTCTTGAATTTTCATACAGTCTGTTTTTGGTACCCAATGGTACCATCATTCATTCAGGGGATAGGATACTGCTAGAATGTTGATGGCTGGTGGGGGGAGAGAGGGAGGGAGGGCACAGGTGGAGAGGATTCAAAATTCTTTGGTCCTCTGAAGTCCTTGAGGCCCCTAGAGGGAAGAGAAGGAGACTAAGACTGAAGCTGAGGTCAAGGCTCTGTTCCCCCCTCTCCTTGTCGTTGAGTTGTTTTGGTCTTGTCTGACTTTCTGTGGCCCCAGCTGGGGTTGTCTTGGCAAAGATACTGGAGTGGTTTGCCATTTCCTTCTCCAGCTCATTTTATGGATGAGAAAATTGAGGCAAATAGGGTTAAGTGACTTGCTCAGGGTCACATGACTAGTAAGTGCCTGAGGCTGGATTTGACCTCAAGTCTTTCTCACTCCAGACCTGGTACTCTATCCACTGAGCCACCCAACTTCTCTCCCCATCTACTACCCCAAACCTATTCATTCTCTGGGTTTTAACAGGTGTGCTCACTCATCTCCACTGCCAGGCATTCAAACTGCTTCCTTGGTTTTAACATACTCCAGATGGCATGACCAAGTCCCTCAGCCAATCCAAACAGACTTCTTGTCACACCCAGTGAGCTGCCTACAACTTATTCATACCTATTGAATAACTGATATGTATTGTCACCTGATATATATGCCCAAGTGAATATCTTAGCACATTTTAGATAGGGTGGAGTGAATGATTTACTCAATTGACTTCCATCCTTATTGACGATTAATAATTAGATCTGAAATATAAGTAATACTTTATGATTTGCAATGTGCTTTATATATATTTCCTCATTATAGCCTCACAACCTCTCCATGAAATATGTGTGGGGTACAGGGACCCCAAAAATCCCCTACCCAAAATTTAAAAGTCAAAGGTGTCTCAAAGTTCAAATGGGAAGCTTTTATTCAGTTCTTCCGAGAAGAGGGCATCCCTTCCACCAGGATGGACCAATAGAATGAGGCTGTTACAGAAGACAAAGCAAGGCTTTATATCCTAGCATAATCAAGCCACCTCCCACCACTATCTCTTGCTTGCATTGGCTGGGAGGTGGGCTTACAGTCTAAATGTGAAATCCTCTCCAGTGACAAGAAACAAAGAAGCCTGCCACTGTCCTTTAGTGGCTGGGAGGAAGGTTTATAGTCTAGGCACGAAAAAGACAAAGAACAGGGAAACAGTGTGTAGCCAATCCAAATGTACACGTCCTTATTTGGCAAATGCTAAAGCAAGGAAGAGCGAGGGGCCCTGAAAGACTTCCAAAAAGCTTAATGCTAATGTGGCCGCAAGAGAGGGGCAAGGTCCTGAGTTATGTAATTTCTTAGGAAACCCAGGACTCAGGTCTGTCTGGTCTTACAAAAGGTCTGTCTCTGGTTTTAAGATAATCTCTCTCTGTGTCTCTCTTTCCTCACTCTGAGAAGCCTTCACAGAATGTACAGATGGTGTATCCCACTCAAGTAGATGCCATTACTATCTCCATTTTACAGATGAGAAAACAGAGGCCCAGAGAGACCAAGTTACTCACACAGTTAATAAAGGTCAGAGGCAATTCTCTATCCTAGATCTTCCTGACTCCAAGCCCTGGCACTATCATTCACTAAGCATTTTGTTCCCACTACCATCGTTAAAATTAATTTTTTTTTGGAGGAGGGAAGGCAAGGCAATTGGGATTAAGTGACTTGCCCAAGGTCACACACCTAGTTAAATGTCAAGTGTCTGAGGTCACATTTGAACTCAGGTCCTCCTGACTTCAGGGCTGGTGCTCTATTCACTGTGCCACCTAGCTGCCCCTGCATTTAATTTTTTAAAAATATTCTTTTTCTTTTCTTGTATCCCTAGAACCTAATGGTGCCTGGGACATAATAAGAGAATAAAATATTAATAGCTCACATTTATATAGTACTTTTAAGTTTGCAAAGTAATTTATGTACAATATCATATTTAAATCCTGCAAAAACCTTTATGAGAAAGTATCATTATTATCCCCATTTTACAGATAAGGAAATTTAGGCTTAGAGAGGCTCAGTCACATAGGGGTGGAATTTGAAAACACATTCTTCAAGCTTCATTTGACTGATTTGTTGTGCTCTTAGACAAGCTAGAATGGGCCTTGGAGGTCATCTGATCCAATTCCCTCGTTTTACAGATGAGAGAACTCAGGTCTAGAAAGATTAAAGGACTTTCCTAAGGTCATACAGGTAGTAAGTAACAGGGCTAAGATTAAACCTAGGCCATAGGATCATAAAGCTTGACATGCAAGGGGTTTCAGAGGTAATCTAGCCCAACCTTCTCATTTTACAGATAAAGAAAATGAGGCTCAGAGAGGTTAAATCATTTTCCTCAGGTCATACAGGCAGTAAATGAGAGAAACGATCTGAACCCAGGTTCTCTGAGTCCATCTGGCTCTTAGGTTACCAGTCAAACTTTTCTATATTTTCATTTTCCTTTCCACTATTTTCATTATTTTGTGAGGTGTTACTCTATGAAGTCTTCTCTCTCCCTCCACTATAATGTTTTATATCTGAACTTGTGCTTTGAAATGACATAGGTTTGAACTGCCATTTTATCTTCTTAGTTTTATATGATGTAGTCACCTTGTTTAATAATGCTTATTGAATGAAATTGTTGAAACTGTGAATAAATGGTATTAATTAATTATGCAACTAATACAATAATTATATAATTAATGTTAATTAACATCATTTATTGATATCACAGAATAATGGAAGTATGATTCGGCATGTTTATTTTCCGTATTAACGAGGTGAACATAAATTAAGATGTTCTTTAGCTATCACCACTTACTAGTGAGTCCTTGAAGTATTTGATATAGAGAGATCTGGCCTCAGAGCCAGGAAGATGGTGCCAGGAAGGCACCATCAAGATCCACTTTTACCACATAAGAGCTGAGTTTAATCTCTCCCTAGGTTTAATCTTTTGGTGCCTACCCAAGCAACTCTGTAAGACTTTAAGTTTGACCTTCATTGATAGAGGGAGTTTCCTTCTCTGGAAGTTCTCTCTACCAATAAGATCATAGTTCTTTCCCTGTTACCTTTCCCACATTCTACTCCCCCAAAAGATAAAATGTGGTTATTTCTCTATAGGGTTTCACTAACATCAAGTGGGGAAGATCATTTTGTCAAAGCATCTGTGCCTTTCTCATCATCTTCATCTCTGTTTAATTGTTGAGTAATCTAAAACAGATAGAGAAGCCCGTCATAATTATTGAATTATGTGCCAGTGGGGAGGATTGCTTCAATCAGAGCAAGTCAAATTGGAAGTGAAGAAGCTAATGTTCCTAAAAAGAAGACAGATTGAATTACATTTGGCAAAAGAAATTGTAATTGCTAATATGTTAACACTTTAAAAATAGTTGCAGGAGGGGAGAGTTGATGGGAAAGATTTTCTTCCTAAAGAACAAAAAATATCTGTTGGTTGACAAGATTAAACAACCAGGTGTTGGTACATATTATCTTATGAGGTCATTATGGAAATGTGTTTGGGGTTGCTTTGTTGTTTTGGTTTATGTTCCTCCAATTTAGAAGAAGGGAAAGATTAAATGGGAGAAGTGATAGACAGTAGATCAATTCAACAAAGGTGGATTGTTTCTTTTTTTTCTATTTTGGTTCCTTGATTTCTTATAAGTGGGAGGCATTTAATAAATTTTGTTGTTTTGAATATAATTGTATGAGAAATAGAATAAAGGGTAGATGTTGTGAAGAAATGAAATTCAAGTGAAAATAACCCTAATTTTGTCCTTCCTTGCTTTGTTGTTTTTCCCAGTGTCATAACAAAACAAAACAATGACAACAAAAACAAAACTCTTCCAACTCTCTACCCCATACCACTTGGAGAATTTTTTGGTGATTCTGTATTTGGTCCATTGAGAAAGAAATAAGCAAACCTGTCATACTAAATATATCTTCCACTGGACTATTTTTATCCCTTCATCTACAGAAATAGTGATGTTTTAGTAAGAAGGAAATTTTCTTACTCTCTTTTTTAGAATTTTTGCTGCTAAGCAAGAATCAAGTGAGACTTCTGGAATAAAGTCTAGAATAATAATAATAATAAAGTCTAGAATAATAATAAGTCTGGAATAAATGAAAACTTAAGTACTTTCCAGATAGGTGAGGTACATGTGTTCATATGAGCCAGTTGAATTCAGATGTTAGAAAAGATAATCTGAACTCTTTTCTACTCTTATGCTCAGAACCATAAGATTGGCCACGATACAATTATTTTGGGAAAACAGAGGTTGGCCCAGCAATCCATTGAGACCATATGCTGTGGTGCGAAAAGGCTATGATCTGGGTCTGTGAAGGAACTATAAAATCACAAATCTTGGAAATATTTTCGGCGGATTCAGTTGATATTTCTCCCATGAAGTGCTGTGAGGTTTCTCCAAGAGAACTCAAAATAGAAAAGGATAGAGAGTAGCTGTACAAGGTAAAGTTTTTGTCTTTCTAAGTAAGATCTGAGAAATAAATGAAAAACTCTTATAAGGAGGAAACTAGAGGGAAAAGAAGGTCCTGTCTCTCCTAGGATCTTTCTTGGTCCTTTCATCTTTTTGTCTTCTGTTGTCTGGAAAGTTTTCTCAGGCTCAGAAAGAATGAAGGAAATCACCTGGTGACCTGGGGCTGTTGAAAAGAGTAAGAATACCAGGCAACTAAAAGGAGGTAAGGTTGCCAACTTGTCTCCTAATTTCCTCCCCAAGATATTCCTGCCTCTTCAAAGAATTCTAGACCAAGAAACCCTGGAATAGCTCCAAATTAACATTTCTCTTCATTGTCATTCCTAAATTTTTTTTTTCCTGCAGAGAACTTTGGATGTTTTCATTGGAGAGGTAAGAACCTTGCCTTCTGTGTGATAACCCTCAGTCCTAAAAAAAAAAAAAATTCTGAAATTTAGAGACCCATCAAACAACTGTATAAGTTCTTACCAGAAAGATGCTTCTTTTTAAAAATTTATTTATTTTTAGTTTTCAACATTCATTTCCACAAGATTTTGAGTTACAAATTTTCTCCCCATTTGTTTCCTGCCCCCCACCCCAAGATGGTAAGCATACTGAATACCCCTTCCCCCAATCTGCCCTCTCTTTTTATCCCCCCTATTCCCTCTCCCTTATTTTCTTGTAGGGCAAGATGGATCAGAAAGATATTTCAACAACAAACATTGAAGAGATATTTAGAAAGCACCTATTGTATACAGAAGTGTTGAACACAGGGAAAGACAAAGAGTCTCCTTTCATGACATTTAGAGTTTAAGAGGAAATGATACATGCACTATTTTTCCCCATACTGTCACTATATAATATGATATCATAGGATATTTAAGAATATTCAAATCAATCTATGATCTCATTGATTCTGGATTTTCCTGCAGTGATGTAGATTGCACCCCTTGTACACCTGCCCATCCTGTGCAACTCTCATTCATGCTTTCAACCTCAAAATCCATCCAACATGCTGAAGACCTCCTCATTTCCCCCCAACCTTATGAGGGTACCAACGGATCACTCTGGCTATCCATTTTTGTGCCTAATTCTTGAAGTGTGGCCAGTCTTTCTTCTCTTCACGTCAAACAACCACTTGATGACATCCTTTACTCCTATTCTTCAAGTTTCCTCAATGGATTATATATTTTAGCTTGCTCAAGCTTACCCTGCACCTTTCCATTGCTCACTGTTTGATGCTCATCTTTAGCTGTTCAGAGGCAGTGGTGCTCTACATCTTTCTGATTTAGAGCAACAATGGTAAATTGTTAATAGGAAAAGATGGATCTTTGCTTTCATAGACAGCCTAGTGTCAGTAAAAAAAAGCTTTGCAATATATTTAAAGTAATCCAGTCTACCCTCCTTTTCAACACCGAGGCAATCTCACTTTCCATCTATCACAGCTATAGGTACTGTTGGACAAACTCTATAGGGCCTCCTTAGAAATGCATATTGAAATCTGGGCAATATACATTCTTTATCCAGTTGGTCTTTCTTTGCAAGATAGACAGGACAAACATCTTGAATTGATTACAGATCATTTCCAAATGACTTTGCAATGTCTTAAGGCTTTGTGGAATCAATCCACGTCATCTGCACATAGGAGCATCTGGTGAACCTTACTATCTTTAGAGGATCCTTGCTTGATGTGTATTCTGTGTTGGATCCCTTCCATTTCAGTAGTAAATATCTTTGGTGAACTACTTATCTCTGGTTATTCTGTTCCTGATGCTTATTAATCAGAGGGTCATTGAACATAAATGAAAATTATATAATGTAAGGTAACATAATATGGCAAAACATAATATAATCCAACTCCATGTGATGTAATTGCACCACACCTATGGTTTCATCAGTGCAGGGGACTCCTACTAAGGAAGTACCAACCCTCTATGATTACAGATCTAGCATTTACCTGGGAACTGAGACATTAAGTGACCTTCCCAGGGTTATACTACCAATATGTGTCAGAGACAGGAACTGAACCCAGATCTTTCTTCCTGACTCCAAAGTCAGCTAGCTAATCTATGACACTACAGTGACTCTCTGCAAATTGAATGATGTAAGATACCATAACCAGTGCATCACAAGAAAGATACCAACAAAGTGTTTACTACATGAAGTTCAAAGAGTCAAAATTCATTACTGAGAGGTTCTGAGAAGGCCTTTTGAAATGGGCTTTATAGGATAAGAAACACTTAAGTTGATGGTAGGGAGGAAGAAGAGAGGGAGAATAAGATATTTTAGACATAGGTAATCATATATGGAAGCAAAAAAATATAGGACATATGTAGGTAATGGTTAATGATGCAGTTAGCCTGAAATACAGAGTTCATAGAAAATATGAGTACAAGACAAGTCAGGAAAAGTATGTTGACATCAGATTAAGGGCATTCAATGTGAGACCAAGGAGTTTTAATTTTATCAAAAATTCAGATCCACGGAAAGAGTTGAGATAGAGAAGTAACATGATCAGATCTATGTGTAAGGAAGATGTGTCTGATTGCCATATGAAGAATAGGTTGGTTAGGGAGGGATGTTAGTGGCTTCAGTAAAACTTGTTCAAAGATTACTGCAATAGTCAAAGAATAATACAATCACAGAATCTGGATTGGAATGTACCTCAGCAGCCATCTATTCCAACCCATGACCATGGAGATTTCTCACTATAATACACCTGAGAAGTGGATACTCAGACTCTTCATGAAGACTTCCAATGAAAGGGAACCCATTACTTCCTGAAGCAGCCCATTTTATTTGGGGATGGTTCAAATTGTTATAAAGTTTTTTCTGACTTTGAGTTTAAATTTGCCCCTTTAGAACTCCCTCTCACTGGATCTGCCCCCATGGAGTCAAACAAAACAAATCTACTTTCTCTTCCACATGGCTTCCCTTAGAGTACTTGGAGACAGTGCTCAGGTCCCTTCTGAGTATTTCTTCTCCAAGCTATTTGGAGAAGTTCCTTCAGCTGATCCTCAGAGGATGTGGATCCAAGACTTATGAGGCAGTGTTGTCCAGTAGATGGTGGCTTTAAAGCCAGGAAGCCCTGTGTTTGAATCCCATTTCTCATACTTGGTCGCTGTGTGACACTCATTAAATCACTTAAATTCTCTGGGCTTCTGTTTCCTCACTTGTAAGATGAGGAGGTTAGGCAGGATGGTCCCTTGATCTCTTCATCATCTTAGCTACTTTCTTCTGGAATCTATCTAGTTTATCAAAATCCTTCTTAAATTGTGACTCCTGAAACCCCTCCCTTCCTCTGATTGGAAGTTGAAGACTTCTTCTCTCACAGCCTCTATTTAAGGAGGAAGCCTAGGTCAGTTATATATCTCCGTTTCCCACCAGTTGCTTTCCTTTGGATTTCTCCATCATGTATCCATCTCTGGTACTTTCACTACCAGCATCCCACTGCTTCTCTGCCTCCCGCATTAGATTGCAAGCACTTTAAGGGCAAAAGTTGTCTTCTTTTTCATATTTGCATCCACAGTGCTAAGCACTGTGCCAGGAACATAGTATGCACTTAATAAATTTTTATTGATTGAGCGATAAAATAATACAGATGTGGTCTGACTAGGACAAAGTATATCAGCTCCTTATTCCTGGAAGCTATGCCTTTCAGGGCAATCCCAGATCTGATTAGTCCAAATGGGTAGTGGTGGAGGTCTGTTCTAGAGTAGAATTAGCAACATTAACAAAGTAAAGGGAATAGATGTCAGAGATATGGGAAAGAATTAAAAAGCTTGGGTAACTGAAGATCTTAAAGGAAGAGAGGAAAGAGTCCAAGATAACAAATAACAACCATACCCTGCCAGAGGGCAATATCCTCTGGCCGTTGCCAGGTCCACTGAAACATTTATATCTTTCACAATGATGCTGACATCAGCATGATCCCCCGATCTAAAGCTGATGTTAGCTATGTTTTTAGTCTTTAGTTGTGACAGGTATCTATACAAAGAAATAAACTGTGAGAAAGGTAGTTGTATGAGTTGTCATAGAGTTCTGGTGTTGTAAATAAAATCAAACTCAGAATTTTTTTTATAATTCTCCCTATGCATATAGCACAACTAATTTTAAGGTATTTTAATTTGTTTTGAGTTTTTTAAATGTTCACATAAGACAACAATGCTTTGTGCCACATGCTATTTGCTACAATCATTTAGAAAAAACTAAATGTGAAAAGTATCATTTGGGGTTTAGCCGATTACTGATCCATGAATTTCAATCAAAGTTGATTGAAATGGACTATAATGTCCATTGACGTGGGCATTATATTTAGAACAGACATTAAAGTTAGACCATCCTCACCTGCTGCCAGAGTCAAATGATTCTCTGGAGTACATTTTTAGAGTGCCCCCCTTTATATTTTAATGAAGCTTCAATCTCTGCTGTAATCTAATATCCATTTGGCACTTTTGGAAAGGCTTCATAAGGGTTTGAGTTCTTTTTTTGTTTGTTTATTTTCTCTTCTTTCTTGGAAAACATTGTCTTGTAAAGTTTTGCTATTCATTTGTCATAAGTAATATAGGAAGAGGTTTGATTTGGAAAGTATTATGTTTGTTTTTAATTTTCTTCAATATTAAAATTTCACAAAGATAATGAGACAACCACAAAAAGGTGACCAACTATGACCAAGGGCATGCAAATAAAGAATAACAAACTAAGCCGAGAAAATGAAAAACAGTTTAATAAACACTCTTTCCTCCCCCTCCCCCTCTAATCCACTGAACAAATATTTAATATTTACTCAGATTATGTTTTTAAAACCATGATCTTCCTAGCAGGAATGACAGCCAAATTTTGCCTATACTTCCAAATCCAGGCAAATAAAAGAAATCTGACAAAGGCTGCCTATATAAATCCCAGAAGCCCAGTGTCTGTTTTTTATACAGCTAATCTTTGAGCTATAATAACGATTTTTGAAACTTTAAGAGTATCTGGCAAATACTGTTGTAAAATCAGATTCGGATGCTAATTAAACCTCTGAAAAATACATTTTAAAACATAATTCATTCTGTGTCTACTATATACTCAATGTTTTCCCTCTAACTCTGCTGGCCCTATGGCCTTTGTCAAGCATAGCTTATTATAATGAGAATGTGGAGAGAGATTTTTATTGTTAAAAAGGACTTGTATTTTGGAGAGGAAAAAGTCAGAACAGAGGTTCAAACTGATAGCAGTAAAGAGATACCCCAACTCCTTGGTGGTATCCCTAAAACCCTGGCGGAAAGACATAGCAGTTTGACCCTGAGATAATGAGCAGAAAGAAGGATATTAGTCATAAGGTATTACTTCTTGAGATATCCCATGCTAATTTTGAACAGCAATAATTGTTAAGAGGGTTTTTTTGGTCCTTGTTTTACTAGGGTTTTTTTTTATTCTTATGTTCAACTATTATCTACCCCCTTTGTAACTTCCACACATCACTCCCACTTCTGCCTTCTGGGGTCAAGTGTAACTAATCTTCAAAATCCTAGAAGAAAGATATCATGTGGCTGCCTCTTCTCTTCACATGTCCCCAAAAAGTTGGAACTTAAACGTCTTCATTTATTTCATTCTCATCCAGCATTGTCTCTAATACCCTTCCTATTTTTCTTTCCACATATTAAATTTTATTATCTTTTTCTGATTAACAAGAGTTTACTTTCACTCCTTCCCACTTCCTCCTCCACTTAACAATTAAGAAATAATAAAATGCTTGCAAAAACTATCTATGATCAAACAAAACAAAGCCCTACATTGGCTATCTCCAATGTATGTCTCATTCCACATTTAAAGTGGAATTCCTTCTCTCAGGAAGCAGATTATCCTTTTTTTCTTAAAAGGCCCATGTAAAATAGTGGATAAACCACTAATCCTGGAGTTAGAAAAATCCTTGTTCAAATTCTACCTCAGACATTTACTAGCTGTGTGACCTTGGGCAAGTCACTTAACCCTGTTTGCCTCAATTCCTCCTCTGTAAAATGAACAGGAGAAGGAAATGGCAAACCACTCCAATATCTTTGCCAAGAAAACCCTAAATGGGGGTCACAAAGAGTTGGACATGACTAAAAAGTAGTTGAACAATAACAACAATCCTAAGTGGTAGCTGCTATTATTATCGCCATTTTATAGATGAAAAAACCTAGGTAGACAGAAGTTAAGTGATGCGGCTAGGGTCATAGAGCCAGTAAGTATGTGATGTTGGATTTGAACTCAGGTCTTTCTGCCTCTAGGCCCAGTCTACTCTAATGACCCCTGGAACTCCAAAAGACTCAGTTAGAGGTGAACAACAAGAAGAGGAAGATGATTCAGGTGCTGGGGTAGAGATGACGTAAATGGCTGTGGAATCACCTCTTCCTTACTTCTCAGTGATGTGAGAATTTATCTTCAGAAAAATAAATCAACATAGTTCTTTGAACTCCTTAAAAGTGGGAGCTGATTTTATCTGAGACACAATCATTTGGCATTTAAAAACTAATTTAGACTCAATTTTGTATCTCATTTGTTTTTCATATATAAGATAAATTATAAACTAATTCTTTTTAAAAATAACTAAAAACGCATTTAGGGTATGAGACTTCTAGAGCATAAACATGAGCAGAAAACATATTCTCTTCTGGAGGTACCCATCATCCTACCTTCCCTAGGAAATGTCAGCAATGTTCGATCCAAGGATGAGTTTCAATGTTGGTTCTATCATTTAGATAACGTTAGGGGCACATGCTTGAGGTTTTTATTGATAGCTAAGATCAATTCACTCACTCCCACACAGCATGAGGAGAAACATAATCACTGTTTGTGCTGTAAAAGGCAACCTTTTCACTGTCAGTACTGTGATCCAATCTCATCTTGGTCTCATCTCAGCATCTCCTTCCCCAAATAAGAATTAGCTTTTGAAATCCATAGAACCTTTAGACAGACAGGAAGATATTCACTATAGATGTTAGTTTGTTTGTCCCTAAGGACTCAAGCCTCTCTAGTGTAGCTTCTGTAATATCAGAGGCATCTCTTCCCCAACTTCAACTCTCACAAAGGAGCCAGGTCCCCAAGCAGGACTATACTTTACCCTCATCAGTCTAGGGGTACCACCGAGAGACCAGAGCTTCTCTTATGTAATGCTCTCAACTCAAGCCCCCATCATATGGTGTTTTCCTCAATGTTAACTACCAGTGATTAGCACGCCAGTTCCATTTTCCCAAGCAAAATCAATTAGCTTTTAGAATGTTATATTTATTTCAAAGAATAGCAAAAACAAAAGTACAAATATTTCTCCCAAACAAACAAAACCATCTGTCTTATATCACTGTGGTCTCAGAGGAATAGGCTCAGACTTGATGCAATTTCTATATAGCATTCACTCCACCCGGTTGACTTCCAAATGTGACATGGCCACAAAATATGTTCTCTTTGCAACTTCTGGACTGGGTCTCATGTCATTTGGTAGAGTCTTACCTTGGGGCTGGCTAACCATGAAACTCAGCATGGATTCCACTCTGGACTTCCATGTGACTTGCTCTCCTTATCTTTCAAAACTCAAAAGATTATAGCCATCTCTAATCTCTTTTACTTTAAAGGAGGAAAGAATAGATACAACATAGACAGAAGGAACAGCGAAGTTATCCCCTCTCAGTTTTGTGATAGCTCTGAGTGAGAGAGAACCCCAAACCCTTCCCCCACCAGAGGCCTAGAGTAGCTCATCCTCCTTCTTTAATGCTAGCCAGTCTGGAAAGACCCAGGTACAAGATGTTTACCATGGATGACTAATGCCTTTCAAATATGCTCTTATTCCAGCTACACAACCAATCAGTGGTCCATCTATTTATCAAGTGGTTATCATAACACAACCAGTTTTGGAATAACTTCATCTCCTCCAAATTGGGGAGCATGGTGCTTTCCTTGCACATTATCATGTATTTTTAGAATTGATTTTTCCAGTCTCTTCCATATAGGGTTTGCCATCCCCTCTCCATTATATTATGAAATCAACTCAGTGACTTTGTCATTCTTGCCTTGTACCATGCGTCCATTTCTTACTTCTCCTCTTCAAGATCAAGCATTTTAAAGAAGATAATAAAACAGCAGCACAGAGCATACATTATTGACATCTCCAATGACTTGATAATAGTGTATTTATACACATATGTATATATACACACATACACACACATACACACACACACTATAAGCAATGGTAAATATGTCTGTTATCATAAATATTCCCAACCAAATATATATATTGGAAATGACCTTGGGCACTGACTTCCCATCTTGTGTTACTGCTATTCTGTAGTTTGTTTTCACATTATCTCAAACTCTACATGTCAGCCTTTAGTTAGAAAAAGCTTCCCTTGTCTGATACTGAGAAATTCTTGCTATCTTTAATCCCTGGCCCTGGAGTTTGTTTCTGGTATTTTTTTCTTTCTTTCTGATGAATATTATGTAAAGAGTACTCAATTTCATTGGTCAAGCAATCTTGTAACTATATAACACTGTCTAGAGATATCAAGACTTTTCCTGCTTTCTGAACGTTATCTTTTTTCTAGAGTTTAAAGTGTGTGTGTGGAGGTAGAGACAAAGATAGATAGATAGATAGAGAGAGAGAGAGAGAGAGAGAGCATCTATTCACTGTGTGTGTTTTCAGCATCCTTTAGTGATGGTGTTGATGTGAAATTCAGGCCAACTGTGACTGGCTATCCTGACAGCCACACATGGCTTCTGGCTGTTAAGTTTTTGTGTAATATGCCTTTACACCTTTGCTGAATTTTTAATCTCACCTGACAAAAGGCACATTCTCCATCCGTAGTATTTTTGCCTGATGAGGAACTTTCACATCAGTGCTGGCTAAGAAATAGCATGATGGATCAATGGAATAGGTTAGGTATGCAAGACACAGTAGGAAATGACTATAATAATCTACTGTTTGATAAGCTCAAAGATTCCAGCTTCTGGGATAAGAACTCACCGTTTAACAAAATCTGCTGGGGAAACTTGAAAATAATATGGCAGAAATGAGGCCTAGACCAACATCTGACACTGGATACCAGGATAAGGTCAAAATTGGTACATGATTTAGACATAAAAGGTGATACCATATGCAAATTAGGAGAGCAAGAAACAGTTTACCTGTAAGATCTATGGAGAAGGGAAGAATATATGACCAAATAAGAGACAGAGAACATTATGAAATACAAAATGGGTTATTTTGATTACATTAAATTAAAAAGGGTTTGCACAAACAAAACCAATGCACCCAAGATTAAAAGGAAAGGAGCAAGTTGGGAAACAATTTTTATAGCTGGTATTTATGATAAAGGCCTCATTTCTCAAATATATAGAGAACTGAATAAAATTTATAATACAAGTCATTCTCCAATTGATAAATAGTCAAAGGACATGAACAGATAGTTTTCAGATAAAGAAATTAAAGCTATGTTGAAAACTATCTTTATATGTATTTAGAAAAAAAAATAAAGTAGAAGAAATATTGTTTGCTTAAGCTGTGACATTTCTACTTCTGCGTAGACATCAATTGATACCTAACATAAATGACTAGTGTGATAATCCTAATGGGGTCCTCCACCATAATTAATGGTAAAAAACCATGTTTATTTTAACTCTCACATCACGCTGCAATTCCTTTCATTAAGAAGAAGATAGAGTATGGTATTGTGCATTAGACTTGGTACCAGGAGATCTAGATTCCAATTCTATTTCTGACACTACCTGTATTGCCTCAGTCAAATCATTTAATTTTAGGACACTCAATTTCCTCATCTATAGAATGAGAATGGTAGTATTTGCATTGAGGCAGTGTGGTCCAATGGATAGAGAACTGACCTCAGAGTCAGGAAGAACTGATTCTGTTATGAGCCTCTGCCTTATAATGACTGAATGACCCTGGGCAAGTCAATGAACATTTTAGTGACACCAGGAAACTCTATGATTAAAATTTGCAGAATAGTTGTAGGCCTATGTTAATAGAAGGAGTTTTCTCCCTGAGAGGTCATTATATGATGAAATCACAGTTCTAGATGAAAAGGATTAATATGTATGTGTATGTGTGTGTTTTATATATATATACATATATGTACATATATATGTATGTATGTATACATGTATATATGTCTTCTTTACATGACCTACATGGCAGTTCTATCAAGGCAACTAAATGGCACAGCAAAGAGAGTGGTAGGCTAGGAGTCAAGAAAATCTGAGTTCAAATGCTGCCTCAGACACTTACTAGTTGCGTGATCCTGGGCAAGTCATTTAACTTTTTTTTTGTCTTAGTTTCCTCAACTGCAAAATGGGGATTATAATAGCACATACCTTACAGGGTTGTTGGGGGAGCTTGGTGACATAGTAAATAGAGTGCTGGGGTTGGAGTGAGGGAGATCTGAGTTCAAATCCAGCCTCAGACACTTACAAGCAATGTGACCTTGGGCAAGGCACTTAGTCCTATTTGTCTCTGTAAATGAGATGGAGAAAAAAATGGCAGATCATTCCAATATCTTTGCCAAGAAAACTTCAAACATGGCCACTAAGAGTCAAATATGACTGAAACGAGTAAACAACCACAATAACACAGGATTGTTAGGAGGATCAAGGAGATAATATTGGTAAAGCACTTAGAACAGCATCTGGCACATAATAGCAACACTAGCTATTGTTAGGCAAATACTTTACAAGTCCAAAAATACATGAATAGTAATATGATGTGCAATTATTTCAACTGTGAACCTTAGCAAACACTAGCTTCAACCTGAATGGTTACAGGTTAATAAAAGTCTAGGGATGGCTAGGTGGTGCAGTGAATAGAGCACTGGCCCTGGAGTAAGGAGGACCTGAGTTCGAATCTGACATCAGACACGTAACACTTACGAGCTGTGTGACCTTGGGCAAGTCACTTAACCCCAATTGCCCTACATACCCCCTCCAAAAAGCAAAAAAAAAAAAAAAGTCTAACCCTCAGAAATGGCGATATTAGTAGATTCAGTCCAATTGAATGGGGAGAAAATGTGACCTCAAAGTCAAATGTCTTGTGAATTAAAAGACAGAGGTTCATCCCTGATTTACTAACTTGTTCTGCATGCAAATCCCAGTGAATAAAGAAAAGCCCCCAAACCAGTTACAATTAACAAAGGGGGCAAGAAAATCTATTGAAATTGTCTAGGATGAAGTTGTTTTGTTTACTTCTTTAGTGGGGAAACAAAAGCATTAAATTAAACTAATAAGTCTGGTTTTAAAGAGACATTTCATTTGGTTTCTACTTTTATAAAAATGAATTGTGACTGGAAATTTAGTAAAAATTCCATGAAAGTAAGTATATGTTTAATATTATTGTACGTGTATAGCCTGTATCAGACTGACATAAACTAAAAACAGAAATCAAAGAGTGTATAGTTCCTAACATAGTGCCTGGAACATGGCAGGTGCTTTTTAAAAAAAAAATTTATTTATTTTCTTGTTTATATCATTCATTTCCACGAGATTTTGAGTTATAAATTTTCTCCCCATCTTTCCCCTACCCAAAACTTCAAAACAGCAATCCCACTGTATAACCCCTCCTCCAATCTGGTCTCTCCTATGTCCTCCCCCTCACTGCTCTGACTTTCCAGCAGGGCAGGATGGATCTCCCTACCACAGTGCCTATATATCTTAATTCCCAGTTGTATGTAATTAATAATAATAAGAAGAAGAAGAAAATATATATACATATATATTTTTAACATTCGATTAGAGACTTTAAATTCTAGATTCTTTCCCTTCCTCCCTCGCCACCCACCCCCACTGGAAGGACAGGCAATTAAATACAGGCTGTATGTGTGTAATTACGCAGAACATCTCCACAGTGAGCATATTGTGATAGACTGATTATATGTCCCTCCTTCGTATCCTGCCCCCCCTTGTTCTGTTCTCTACCCTGTCCCTGTCCCTGTCCCTTTACAGCAGTGTGTACTTCTAGCAACCCTCCCCCCTACCCTGCCCTCCTCTCTGTTATCCCATCTCTCATCCCCATCCCCTCCTACTCTCCTGTGTGGCAAGATATCCAGTTTAGAGTTTATGTCATTCCTTCCCTAAGTCAAATTCAATGAGAGAAAAGTTGACCCTTTCCCTTTTGCCTTCCTGTTCTTCCGTTCCATTGTAACAGTTATCCCTTGTCTCTTCTGTATGAGATGATTAACCCCATTCTGTCTCT
>CM053586.1:102654999-102687970 GCA_028646515.1 Pseudochirops corinnae
ATTTGTTTAATAGTATCTTGATTCTCCATAAAGTCATTTGCTTCCATTTGTTCCACTCTAATTTTGAAGGAATTGTTCTCTTCAGAAAGCTTTTGAGATTCTTTTTCCATCTGGCAAATTTGACTTTTTAAGGCATTCTTCTCCTCATTGGCTTTTTGGGCCTCTTTTGTCATTTGAGTTATTCTATTTTTTAAGGTGTTATTTTCTTCAGTCAGGTTGTTGACTCTCTTTTCATGATTTTCTTGCATCATTCTCATTTCTCTTCCCAATTTTTCCTCCACTTCTCTTATTTGGTTTTCAAAATCCTTCCTAAGCTGCTCTATGGCTTATAGGAAGTCTTCATATTTCTTGGAAGCTTTTGGTGTGGGAGTTCTGATTGTGTTGTCCTCCTCTCATTCCATGCTTTGATCCTTTCCATTCCCAAAGAAGGAATCCAAAGTTTGGTTGCTGTTCTTACTTTGCTTCCTTTGCCTGCTCGTTTTGCCAGTGAATTACTTGATTTTTTAGCTCTGTGGAACTCTGCTTCCAGAGGGGAAAACACTGTCCCAAATTGCTGGGATTTTTTCAGCTGCCAGAGCTATTGGGAGGCTGCCATTTTTTTGCAGCCCCCACCAGTTTTGGCTCACTGAAAATGCACCTCAGGACCACCATCCAAGACCACAATCTGAATCTAGGCCACTCAATGCAAGAGCACTTAGCCTCTGAACAATTGCTTGGCCCCCCTGCAGTCTGCAGGGTGGGAGCTCTGAAACAGCCACGTGGAGGCAGCAGCAACTGCTTCTGCCACTTCCTTGCCCTTGAGGCACTTTGGCCAGACCACTTTTCTCCCCCAAATTTAGCTGAGTTCCACTGACCTTTCACTTAGTCTTTGTTTCTTATGGCTTGATAATTCTGGAAACTGCCACAGCTGCTGCTGATCCACTCTCCTGAAGGCTCCAGCTGTGGTTCATCCTGGTTGCCCAGGGGCCAAGTCCTGGTTTCAGGCTGGGCTGGTTTCAGCTCCCAGCATGCTGCAATGAGCCCTTCCTGCTGAGCTGCCTTCAGTGGGAGATGTGTTTTTCTGTATTTTTGTGAGTTTTGGGGCCCTAAAATTTGTTCAGAGTCATATTTTATGGGTATTTGAGGTAGCTATATGGGAGCTGCGGAACCTTGTTGCTTCTATGCCTCCATCTTGTCTCCACCCCCAAGGCATAGCAGCAGGTGCTTTTAAATAAGTGCTTTTTGATTAATTGATAAGTTCATAGAAAATTAGACCTGGAAGATGCTCTAGAAACTCTAAATGTGATTTCTTCATTTTACAGAAGGGGAAAATGAGGCCCAGAGAGATAAATATACTCACTTATATATCATTTGGTTAAAGAGATGTTATTTTAAAAAATTGTTTCTGGTAAATTTTTTAGACTGGTCAATAAAATACGGATCTGATAGGGAGGTTCTGAACTCTTTCAGAGGAGTAGCATGCTTTAAGCGATAGTGAGCTGGACATAAGAGTTAGGATGAACTGGGTTCAAAACCCACCTCTCATACTTACTGGCTCTATGACCCTGAACAAGTCTTTTTTTTCTTTCAATCTCAGTTTCTTAATCCATTAAATGAAGATAATAATAGCGCCTATCTCAGTCATTTTTCAGATCAAATGAGGTTATGGGTATAAAACTATTTATAATCTTCAACATTTTACATAAATGTCTATTATCATCATCGTCATCATCAACTCTGGTCAGGTCTCCATAAGAAAAAATAAGGTATCAAGAAAGGTAATCATTAGGGAATCTCTAACAAAAAATAATCCTTAATTCCAAATAATTCCAGGAAACTCAGGTGATTTTTTTGTTGTTGAAATCACCCAGATATCTGTTATTGACCTTCATATTTCTTTGACTCCAGAGAATTGTACCAAGATTATCAGGGCGCAAATAAAGAGCTTTATCAAAATCCACTTCCAGAATTCCAGTTTGGGGCCCAATTTTACAAATATCTTGGATATGGAATGTACACACATTCATAAAGTTGTCAGAAAGTCCCAGCTGGTTGGCACTGTTAGTGTTACAGCATATAAGAACTAAATCTCAAAATAACTAGGCAAACCGAAGGAGTGTTCAATGTGAAATGTAAAGAAATTCAGTAAGAACAAATGGGAATGATTACACAATAGGAAAAGCTGCTTAAGTAGGATGGGAGTATGAAAAAGAAGGTCTGAACAACATAACCCCTAACCTAAGCATGAGTCAACCATGCATGGCAGTCAGGAAAATGATGATATTTGGGTGGGGGGGGGGCAGGAAACAAGTAGTATCTTCTGTCATAGGCAAGCCTACCTCCATAGTCCTGATAGTTTCGACGAAATGCAAGAGTTATGAAGGGTTTGTTGATAGAGGCAGAGAGACAGAGAGAGAGAAAAAAGAGAAATCACGGGGGGGGAGGAAGGGCAGAGAGGGGGAGAGAGAGAGAGAGAGAGAGAGAGAGAGAGAGAGAGAGAGCGAGCAGAGATGTGACTGTATTTGAATATACTCTTATACACTGGTGGATCCATGATCTCATCAATCCTCCCTCTAACAATGCAGATAGTAGCCCATCTATTACTACTCACCCTTTAGGACAAAATAATTCAGCTAATAAAAAGCAAAAAAGTTGTCCTGAAAAATAAAGGCTCTTGTTATCATAATGAGATTCTTTTTAAAAAATTAATATTTTATTTTCCACAATTACATGTAAAAACAAATTTTAACATTAAAAAAAATTGAGTACAAAATTCTCTTCTTCCTCTCCCCCCCTCACCCCATGGAGAAGGCAAGCTATTTGATATAGGTTATACATGTGCAGTTATACAAAGTATATTTCGATATTAGTCTTGTTGTGAAAGAAAATACAGACAAAGCAAAAAACAAACTCAAGAAAAATAAAGAAAAAGTATGCCTCAATCTGCAGTCAGAATCCATAAGTTCTTTCTCTGAAGATGGATAGAACTTTTCAAGAATCCTTTAGAATTGTACTGGAACATTGTATTGCTGAGAATAGCTAAGTCATTCACAGTCGATCATCATACAATATTGCTATCACTGTATCAAGTGTTTTTTTTTAGTCCTGCTCATCTCACTTTGTATCAGTTCACGTAAATCTTTCCACATTTTTCTGAGAGATCCTGCTCATTATTTCTTATAGCACAATATATTCCATCACAACATATGTAACAATGTGTTCATCCATTCCCAAACTGATGGATATCCCCTCAAATTTTTACTTCTTTACCACCACAAAAAGAGCTGCTATAAATGTTTTTGTGCATATAGGTCCTTTTCTTTTTTGTTTTTTATCTCTTTGGGATGCAGATCTAGTGATGGTATTGCTGGGTCTAAGAATAGGGTTTTATAGCCCTTTGGGCATAGTTCCAAATTGTTCTACAGAATAGTTGAATCAGTATACAACTTAACCAACAGTTCATTAGCATCTTGGTTTCCCCATATCCTCTCCAACATTCATCATTTTCCTTTTCTGTCAGATTAGTCAATCTGAGATGTGTGGGGTGGTAGCTCCGAATTGTTTTCATTTGCATTTCTGTAATCAATAGTGATTTAGAGCTAGTTTTGATTACTTCATCTGAAAATTGCCTTTTCATACCCTTTGACTATTTATCAATTGAGAAATGGCTCTTCATAATGAGATTCTTGCAGGGAACAAACCAAAAGGAAGACAAGGATAAAAAAAAATTGTTGCATGACCCGCATGAGGGCAGGCAGGACAATGAGGAAGGGACACTATGGCACAGGCACTAAGGACAGGGCAGAAAGGAAGAAGCAAAGAGCACCAGGGAACCCATAGAACACATAAATAAATATATAGGCTAGATGCTTGTTAAGGGAAGGGACTCTTTGTAATTACTATTCCTTTCCCTTTTTCTGGAAGCCAGTCACAGACCAGACAGTAAAAATATTCTAGAGAAGGACTTTTTCAAACACCTATCCAACTGGACACCACTACACATTTTGTAGAAGAGTAGCTTTGTGTTCTGCAAACTTGAGCCTTATTCAAAGCTCTTGTCTGGAAATTGTATAAGAAAGATTCTGCTGAGTCAGGACAAGATAAAGCAGGAGGCACAAATAGTAATCATATAAAGAAGGAAACTTTGAGGTGACAGGTTGAGTAAGACAAATGGTCAACTCTCCAACACTCCCTGCAGTTTGCTTCCTGGTCTAATACACACCTCCCAGCATGAATCTTTGAATTGGCAACCAATTTTTCTGCTCATTTCAAAACCCTGGATTTTAATGCTCTGCAGTTATATTCTTATCAATGATGCCTGACTTCTCAGTTTATATCTGATCCACTCCTAGCTTAGGACTCACATTGGTAGGTAAGGGTTTGCCCTTTCCTTACCTTAAGGTTAGTCTAATAATCAGCAGATTTGTGTTGTGCCTCAGGCAGAATATGATCATTTTGTCTAGCTGCCCCAAAGTCAAGTTATAGATGATGATGGCAGAACACTTGTCATACGGTAAATCAAGTAAATGAGAATCCCAGAGACTATAAGGATATAATGATGGCTTTCCCAGACCTCTGAGTACCTAGCAATGCTACAAGGTGTGTCTGCAACTCTGGAGAAAGAAAATTCCTATTTTAGACACTCCTAGAAGTCAGTGGCCTTGATAGCAGAGAGCACCTAGAGTTCTCCAGATGCTCTTGTTTTATTGATGGTTTTTAAAACAATAGGGGTTCTTGATACCTCTCTTCCTATCCTGCAATAACAGAACCCATCCTTGCAAAAAAAAGTAAACAAAGTGACACAATTGACTGATGTACGGAGACACGTGTGAAAACATGTATGAAAATATCCACCTCATTCTGCACCCACACTCCATCATTTCTCTCCTAAAAGAAGAGAGGTCCGTTTCACTGGCCATTCTCTGGGGTCAGGATTGATCACGGTATTGATCCGAGTTATATTGTCCTTCAGTGTTGTTTTCCTTTGTGATGTTATCATCATCATGGCACACCCATTTCTCAGCTGATTTCCATCCACTATGTTTCCAGTTTTTTATTACTATGAAAAGTGCTGCCATATTTTTTGTGTGTATGGGATTTTTATACTATATGTGTATTTTTTGTATATACTAGACTTTCCCCTCTGTTTTTACCTCCTTCAGGCAGATGAGCAGCAAGGATATTTTATATACAGTACATACAGTTTAATGATTTTTTTAGTCTCAGGCCCTGAATGCTTCCAGAAATAGACAAATTCACAGCTCTGCCGACGCTGTATTAATGTACCTATCTTCCCACAGCCCCTCCAACATTTACCATTTTCCTCTTTTGTACTATTTCTGATCTTGTGAGTCCCACACCATCAGCATGTGTCCCTGACCCAGTGCAGTTGTTTACAGAACTTCAGCCCCAGGGGCAGTTAGGTAATGCAGTGCATAGAGCACCAGCCCTCGAGTCAGGAGGACCTGAGTTTAAATCTTTGCACCAGACACTTGACACACTTACTAGCTGTGTGACCTTGGGCAAGTCACTTAATCCCAGTTGCCTTGTCTTCTCCCCTCCAAAAAAAAAAAAAAAAAAAAGAGAACTTCAGCCCCAGGCATTCCTCACATATGGAAAAGGTCTGTTATTGTTTAATCATTTCAGTCCTGTCTGCCTCTTTGGGACTGGTTACGGTTTTCTTGGCTAAGATCCTAGAATGATGGGCCATTTTCTTCTCTGGCTCATTTTACAGATGAGGAATCGAAGAAAACAGAGTTAAGTAACTTGTGTAGGGTCACACAGCTAGGAAGTGACTGAGGCTGGATTTGAACTCAGGAAAACTCATCTTCCTGACTCAGACACACACACACACACACACACACACACACACACACACACACACTCTCCACTGCACCACCTAGCTGACCCCCAATAAGGTTATTTCTATAATATTCTGTCAAGTAGCCACCTCTCTAGTCACTGAAAATAACCTCTTACTTAGCAACATGGAGGGATTTCACTCTATTAGGGAGATTTTTCTTTCTTACAGTTAAAGAGGCTTTCTGGTACACTTACTGTTCTGGTCAAGTAAAGGACTAGAATATGCCAGTTCCTTATAGATTTTAACGGGGACTTTGTGTAGAATTCCTAACTGCCCTAACTCGACTATCCCTAAGACCAGTTAACCTTGGTGAACATGACTACCTACTTTCCTGATGTAGTGAGCCTACTTATACACATTCTTTCACTCTGACTCTGGATCCACTCAGCACATCCAGTGAAGCAGACCTCAGATCTTCCTCATGATCTGAGATGCTCCCTTCCTCTGGGGCCTTAGGTTTATAGTGCTTAATACCCAGATGATACAGAAGAGGCACTGTAAGATGCAGAGCCTCATTGGTTGATAGATCTTGACCTTGTTTCCCCAGCAAGGTCTACCTAAAATATAGCATCCTATTGGTTGACAAATGACCTGAGGAGGAGAACATGACAAACCTATCTTGACCTTTCAAGACGTTTTACCAAGCCAATGAGCAGACTCATTGGCTGGGCTGATAAACAGATGTCAAAATAGCTACAAGGGCTGACAGGCCAGAAAACATGTAGGCCACAAGCCAATAAAGGGGATCACTTGTTGGCCAAGCGCCCATGACCATCTCCTCACATTGGGCAATAGAGGTATGATGAGAGACAGGGTGCAACAAAAATAGCTGGGGGACTTTCCATGTCATTGAGTCATCACCACCATACTGGGTTTGGTCAACATAACAAGACAAAACCAAGAGTGGAGTTCCTCTAGTTAGCTTCCTATGATTAAGCAAGTGAATTTGCAATCGGCAGTTCACAGCTCTGGGGCCTAATAATACAGAATTTATAATCACTGCCTCTACAGAATCAAATCAAACTGATTAATACTGATTAGAATAAAATAGGTACCTAATTAATCATCTATCACAGCTGCCACCTCTCTCACAGCTGGATAACTGCAACAGAAAAATATTTTTAAAAGAATATGTAGAATTTAACAAATCGTTAGAAAAGTTAAACCTGAAAGATTTATACCATCTTCTGAATGGGAGAATAAAAAGAATAGACATATCATCATCATGTATTACCTTTATAAAAATAGACCATATGTTAAAGCACGGAGAATTAGTAAACATACAAAAGTAGAAATACTAGACATAGACTTGAAAGATTATCATAATTAAAAAGCGGCAATTAATACAAAAAACATACACAAAAGGTGCAAATGGATACTTCATGACACCCCAAATAATGAGAAGCTAGAAGCACAAATCATAGAAACAGTAACTGTGAAGAGAATGATAACAATGCAGACAAGTCAAAATTTCTGAGATGCAAGTAAAGCAACTCTCAGGAGGGAAAAATATATTTTTGAAAACATATTAATAAAATATAAAAATAATGGATTTGTATGAATATTTTAAAAACCAGAGAATTAACAAAGAAACAAGCTCATAATAAACTCAAAAGAGGAAATCTTAAAAACTAGAGGAAATACGAAGTAGAAATAAAAATGACTATAGAAACTGCTCTTGGAAATGACTTATGAAGTCAAGAAATTTTTAGCAAAACTATTCAAAAGAAGAAAAAAGAAATCAAATTGCCAAAATAAAAAATGAGCAATGTTAAATCATAGCAAATAGATTAAAAAATAAAAAATAATTATAAGACCCAATAGATATAAAATTATTTCTATAAGCAGATGACATAATGATTTACCCAGAGAACCATAGCAAAACAACAATTTAAATAGTTATTGAGATAATTAATGTTAGTAAAGTAGCAGAGTACAAAATAGATCCACAAAAATTTTTAGGTTATTTTGTATATTACGTGTTGGCCTTCTCCTTCAACTTCTCACACTGGTACACTGGGTCCCATAGGGTGGCTACTACTCTTGGGTACTATATGATATCTTCTGGGACTACATTCTTACTACTACAACTCAATAGCCCCCACTGGTGTGCTTCTTCTTGACAGACACAATTGACACAATCAATGAAATGAAAGCATTTACTTAGATGATATAGTAATAAAAACCACCTATGAAAGATTCACCTCTATTGATCACTCTCCCTCAATCACACACAATATCAATTAGAAGAGGGAATACAAACTTAGAGTACAATGGTAGTGAGGCACATGCTCAGGGAACACATATGGACAAGGTAATTCACAACTTCAGCACTCTAAAGAGTGCTCTGATTTCCTTCCTTTCCTATTGGAGTTTTCACAAAAATCCCCGTGTCTCTTCTGATCTAGAAATACATGGGAGTTAACTTACTAAGATCCACAATGGCTATCATGTATGCAGCTATAAAAACAGTTTTTACAGAAATAAAAGATCTAAATAATTGCAGAGATTTAAATGACCATAACTGATCTGTGCCAATATAGTAAAAATGACATTATACAAGTTGATTTAGCATTATACCAATCAATTGCCAAAGAGATGATTTATATAATTAGACAACATGTTACCAAAACTTATTTAGAATAAAAAATTAAGACAATCAAAATGTTGGAATGAAAAAAGTAAGAAGATGATGGAGGGTTTTAGCACTATCTGATCTCAAACTATATTATAAAACAATAATTATCAAAATAACTGTTATTGAAAAAATAGAAGGTGCAGATAGGTGGCACAGTGGATAAAGTATGAGCCCTGGAGTCAGGAGAACATGAGTTCAAATATGGCCTCAGACACCTGACACTAACTAGCTGCTTCACTCTGGGTAAGTCACTTAACCCCAATTGCCTTATACACAGAAAAGAAAAAAATAGAAAACTAGATAAGTAAAATAGACTAGAAAAGAAAAATAGGTGGAAATAATTGTGCACAGTATGACAATGTTCAATAAACCTAAGTTACCAAATTCCTGAGGAAGAGAATCTATATAATAAGAACTTCTAGGAAAATCTAAAATTACTCTAGTGAAAAAAAAATGTTTCAACCAGCCTCTTACATCGTTTGCCACAATGAAGTTCCAAATGGATAAATTATCTAAGCATAAAAGTCGTAGCATAAATAATTTATGGAGGAAGGAAGTATTTTATTATTACAACTATGATTAAGGAGAAAATTCATAATGAGATACAGTATAGAGAAGATCATAAATTATAAAATAGCCATCTTGATTACATAAAATTACGAAGCTTTTATCAAAATAAAATCCTTGAAGTTAGATTCAGAATAAAAGACATGGACTGGGAAAATATTTGTAGTAAATATACCTGATAAAAGTTTAGCATCGGGGGCAGCTAGGTGGCACAGTAAAGAGAGCACCAGTGGAGTCAAGAGGACCTGAGTTTAAATCTGGTCTCAGACACTGACACACTTACTAGCTGTGTGACCTTGGGCAAGTCACTTAACCCCAATTGCCTTGCCTTCCCCCCTTAAAAAAAAAAGCTTAGCATCCAAAATCTATGGGAAATTGACACAAAACGAAAAGATTAAAAGTCATTTTCCAATAGACAAGGGGTCAAAGCATATAAAGTTTCCAAAAGATAAAATGCAAACTACAATAGCCATCTGAAAAATTATTCAAAATCACTAAGAAGTGGAAAAATGAAAATAAGTACCACCTTCAGTCCACTAAATTAGCAAAAATAGGAAAAAATGGGAAATTTAAAATTGGAGAGACTGTGAGAAAGCAAGTACCTTTATTCATTGTTGGTAGTTATAAATTAGCTCTGGAAAACAACTTAGAGTTATGTTACTAATAGAAAAGTTACTAAATTGTCCATACCAGGGGTGAGGAAACTGTGGCTTTCTAGGTCCTCAAGTGAGGCCCTTTGCCTGAATCCAAACTTCACCAAACAAGTTCCCTTAATGAAAGGATTTGTTTTGTAAAACTTGGACTCAGTCAAAAGGCCATAATGAAGGACCTAGGCAGAGGTGGGGAACTTGCAACCTTCAGGCCACATGTGGCCCTTTAGATTCTCAAGAACAGCCTTTTGACTGAGTCCAAGTTTTACAGAACAAATCCTTTCATCTAGAGGGCCACATGTGACCCCAAAGCCACGGGTTCTCCACCCTTGGCCCATACCCTTTGACTTTGACATCCCACAACTAGGGACTACCTCCCAAGGGGATTATTCATAGAGAAATAAAAAGAAGACATATTACCAAAATTCATAGCAGCATTACTTGTGATGATAGAAAGCTGGAAACAAAACAGGATTGGAAAATGGATTGGGAAATGTTTGAACATGCTGTTATATATGTGTCTAATGGAACATTTCTGCATTGTAATTAATGAAAAAATGGGAAGAATTGAGAGAAATATGAAAAAAAAAAACTTATATGGCAGGATGCAGAATGAAGAAAACCAAATCAAAAGCACACAATCAATAATGTAAAAAAGGCAATCCTGAGAGGCAACTAAGTAAGTAAAAATAAAAGACTGATATTAAATAGTGATAACTTAATCTTAAGAAACTTTCTGTTTTTTTCTGAAGTTCAGAAATTTGAAGGAAATGATCAATGACATTTAGGAAAAAATTCTAATTTTCCTTATTAAGTAATAAGAGAAGGGGTTTGGGAATGAAGAGAAAATAGCCCTTCTATTGCTGAAACAAGTCAGCTGGGGCTAACATCACAAAACCACTAGAAATCTTCCCTGTTTTCAACCTTAATAAAAACCCAGCTCTTTGCTTTTAGTTCATCTGCATCAACTATCCCTGAAGACAAGGGTCTCTTCTGCTTTTAAAGGTCAACAGGGAAGAAAATGTTACAGGAAATCTTTAGAATTCATCCCCTTTTTAAACAACTATTACTGCCAAGTAATTCTTCCTAATACCTTTATAAAGAAGTCCTTTTAAATACAATCAATTCTCATATGCCTATGATTTAGAGGTGATTCTCTGACAACATTTATACCTTGATGCAATAGTCACTTGAATAGTGAAAAATTCATTCATTTGACAATATATTAAGCACTAAACACATCCTATGTGTAAAGCAATGTGTTGAGTTCTGGGGAACATGGAATATTTAGAAAAGACAGTCTATTCCCTGGGAAAATTTAGCCTAGTTGTGGGATAATAAATACATTTTTTGTTTTTGCTCAGTTGTTTCAATCATGTTCAACTCTTTGTGACCCCATTTAGGGTTTGGTTGGCAAAAATATTGCAGTGATTTGCCATTTCCTTTTCCAGCTCTTTTTACAATTAAGATAATTGAGGTAAACAAGGTTAAGTGACTTGCCCAGGGTCACACAGTTAGTATGTGACTGAAGGCAGATTTAAACTCAGGTCTTCCTGACTCTAAGCCTAGTGCTCTATCCACTGAACCACCCACACATACCAAGCACACATATATAACTATAATTTACAGCATTATATGATAAGTGCATTAGAGAAGCATAAAACAAAACTCTGAAGGGAAGGTCAGAAAAGAAAAAGAGAGATTTGGAAAATCTTTAAGTAGAAGGTAGCATTTGAGTTGGTATTTAAAGGATGACTGGGGTCCAACAAAGGAGTAAGGGGAAGGGGGGCATTCCAAAAAATAAGGAACTCATGAGCAAAAGCATGGAAACAATAGGGTTTTTCTACAGGATGCAAGTAATTGATTTTACTGATTACTATCTGAATTCTATTTTTTTTTTCTACTAAAACTAATGCTTTTTCTACATGGGACTTCAGATTATAAGATTTGGCTGAGCAATTCCAGTTCTTTTAAATAACCAGTTGATGAACTCATTGATAAAATCATGGGACTTAATACTATAAGGAATGATGAGTCCAAATCTCATCTCAACAACTGTTGATTGGTTGTTGTCCTTCATTCTCAAAGATGATCAAAATTACATCACTATGTTGGAGTCAAAGTACAGTGTATCCCACCGTAGCTGATAAGAAGGTTCAACCACAAGTCACGCACAAATCATTCACATGAACAATTGAAGTGGTGATGTCTCTAAATTTATGCATTTCACATTTCTTTTGAGATACTACAATTCTACTTCCCTCATAGAGCACAGAGCCTTCTTTGATGCAGACACACTATACTGGGCAATCCTTTGCCAGTGTCTCTTATGTCATGCAATCAGTTCTGGAACGATTCATTTGGACCCCTACTCTATTCCAACCAATATTAATCAGCTTGATATTTTACATAAATCACATAGAGATAATTAGATAAGATAGGTTCTGATAGTAGGCATTTATAGTGGGCCTCAAACTTTAATCCAACATTCAACTACTTGTTTACCAGTTATAAGCTTACTTGCACAACCACAAGAATGCTGACAAAGATATCTCTATCCTGTTTTTACTCAAATTCCATGTCCAAAATCAGCATGGGTGGAATGCCTTGCTTCTTTGGAAAGTACTCATCGCTTATTTTTGTACCTCCAGAATACCCTCTCTTGCCCAACACGAGCAGATAACCATATTAGAATCATCTTGTGACCACCTGGTCACTAGAGACGATCCTTGCCTTGCCCATCTTAATTTTTGGCTCGCAAGAGCAAGGTCTATCAACCAATGAGATTTTGTATTTCGTCACACCTCTTTTACATATTTGGGTATTAAACTCTATAAAAGTGAGGTCCTCAGGACCAGGGACATCTCAGATCCTGAGGAAGATCTGGAGTCTACTTTAATAAAGTGCCATTGGCTCAGAGCTCTACCTCAGTTTCTTTTTAGGTTAGACAATTTTAAACTCTGAAATTCCAAAGTTCTTCTGAGAGAGTTTAGGCGTGTCCTTATATTGCTTTTTCTGGTCTCCAAATGAGCACTTGCCTTGTGTGACTTCTACACTTGTGTAGTTCAGACATTTACTAATTATGAGACTTTGGAGAAGTCAATGAACTTCCGCCTGCCTCAGTTTCCTCAACTATAAAATGGTGATAATAATATCACTTGCCTCACTAACTTGCTATGAGGATCAAATGAGATAATATTTTAAAATTCTTAGCACATAATAGCTGCTATATAAATTCTAACTACTAGTATTATTAGTAGTAGTTGGAAGAGATCTTAGTGATCTTAGTGATTCTAATCCCCTCATTTTATACATGAGGAAGTTGGGTTCCAGAAAGGTTACCTGATTTGCCCAAAATTAAACCTCAAGTTAGTGGCAGGGATAGTTTTAGGTCACAGAAGTACTGATTTCCACTTACTATTTTTGAGTGCCATCTAAAAATGACTAAATTAAATGACCATTTAACTAAATTAACAAAATAAATCAGATTTTTGGCAATGTGTAGACATAGCACCTATTTCTGGGTTGGTACAGAATTGTACAGACACAATTATATTGCTTTTATTCTAAACACCAAAGTATTACATAAACAGACATTTAGAATGCAGAAAATAGGACAAAAATGTTTTGAGTCTAAAAAAACAAAACATGTTACAGTCTATTTTCATACCAATCACTAATTCTTAGACATTAAAACTGCTCCAATACACCCTGGATACTCCATAACCAACATCATACAAAATCGATATGGAATTTCCTCCTCACTTTACCCAAGCTGGGTGAGGATATAGCAAACTGAGTGAGTAACTCCATGAATTCACCTACTAAGCTTCAAAGTTGTAAGAAGATGAAATGAGTATAAATAAGAAAAGTTGGGATCCATCTTGATAGTGAAAGAGATGTGGGACATGGCTAGTACACAAATTTTTTAAGAAGAAAAAACAGAAAAAAGGTCATGGCATTAAGTCAGATAATTACCTTCTAGTCAATTAAATGGGACTAAGAAACCTGGGCAGTTCACACTCGGGCAACTCACTGATATAAATGTCACTGACAGAAAATCAACAACCTCAATAACCAGAAAGAACCCAGAGGATCCAGGAAAACCAAGATGACAGTTGAGTAAAACCAGGATTTGGGTAAAGTAGGAAGGTAGCAGAATTGGGGTCAAGACCTACCCTGCTTAGCCATATGACCCCCTTTGGGGGTTGGAGATAGAATTTGAAATTAACTATCAGAAGGAATTATTCAAGTATCCTTAAACTCCTAGGCTTTGGGGCTTGCCTATAGACTAAATATGTCACCTGAGTTTAGGAGGTTTGTGTCAGAAGGAATCACCAATGGTGGTCGATTAATGTATTTGATTTATTCCTTTTCCTATCATTATGAGTAAAGAACTGTATATAGCTATGCCATGCTTGGGGAAATAACTCGGTTGAAACCCAAAGGTGAAAGAAAAGTGGTGGGGGTTTTCCCAAGGTAGGAGGGGAAACTACTACAACTCATAAGAGTCTGACTTGGATAGATCCATACCTATACTAACCCATTCCCAAGAATTCTTAACCTGTTGTCTGTGAACTTCGGTTTTTTTAGTATCTTGATAACCATTTCCATATAATTGCTTTCTTTTGTAATCTTACTGAATTTAATGCATTTAAAAATATTATTCTGAGAAATGGTCCATAGGCTTCACCAGATTTCCAAAGGGGTCCATGACACAAAAAAAGTTAAGCATTCCTGCTTTAGACTAATAAGATATGTGCTGCCACCCATAAAAGGGGCAGGTGTAGTCAGCTTTCTGAAAAATGTAGAGAGCTACCTCCCATCAGTCATTTGCTGCTCAAAGAGCACATAGCAACAAAGGTGAGCAGGGACTTGGCCCTCATCGCCAAATCAGGTCATGTACTTTTGTCCAAAACTTCTCCATGGTTTCTAGAAAGATGATAATTTGTCCAAGGTCACATAGCAAATTAGGAGCAGAACCAGTATTAGGACCCCTGGCACCTGACTTCTGCTTAAATAATCTCTTTGTATAAATGAACCGAACTGGCAACAGTTTAATGGAACAAAACAAAGGACCAGATGTTTTGGTATACACACAACCACGATCAACAAGTTGGTGTAGAATGGCATAGATATAACTATACTCTTTGAATCCTTGTAAGCTTTTTGTGAGTAGAGATTTTATGCTTTATATTTACATCCCCAGAGCCCAACACAATTCCCAGCACATATAAGACACTCTGAATGAATGTTTGTTGATTGATCGAGGCCTATTGCTGGGACTTAAGAGAATGTATAAAAGAATCTGAGGGACCAGTAAAAATTGAAAGCCATGGGCCCTTTTGTGGCCTAATCAAAGAGTCCCTACGCCTTAAGTAAAACAATGTGCAAACATATAAGTAAGTACAAGATACATATAAAGTAAATACGAAGTAATGCCGGGAAGGGATTCCAATAACTGGAAGATCAGGAAAACCCTAGTGGCATTTGAGTTAATTTTGAAAGAAGCTAGGGATTCTAAGAAGGAGAGATGAGGGAAGAGGGGATTCTGGGTATAGAAGTCAGAGAGGTATGACATGGAATGTTAGGTGTGACAAAGAGAAAGAAGGCCAGTTTGGCTACACTGTAGAATATGAAGGGGATTAAGATGCAAGAAGACTGGAAAAGTAGGCTGGAATAAGATTGTAAAAGGCTTTTAGTATCAAACAGAGGCATTTGTATTTTACCCTAGAAACACTAGGGAGCTATTAGAGTTATTTGAGCAAGGAAGTGATAGATATAGTCATATTTAAACTTAATAATATCACCTTGGCAGTTTCGTGAATGATAAATTAGGTAGGGAAGCAAATGGAGACAGAAAGACCATTAAGTAAACTATTGCAATTGTCTCAATGAGAGGTTATAAGGACCTAGGCTACAGTCAGGGCTAGATGAGTAGAAAGATGGGAGAAATGCTATGAAGATAAAATTGATGAGACTTATCAATTGACATGTGGGTGAGAAAGAGAGGGAAGAGTTGTGAGAAGTCCAAGGTTATGAACCTGAGTTGCTAGAAAGATGGTGGTGCCCTTGATAGAAATATGGAAGTTAGGAAAATGGGTGTGTTAGAATAAATGCAAATAAGTCTGCCTTAGGACAAGTTGAGTTTAAGCTATAGGATAATCCAGTTGGAAATGTCCAATAGGCAACTGGTCCTGTGGGAGTGGAGTTTGGGGAAAAAAAAAATAAGTGTTATAAACATATATATGGGAGTTATCTCTATAACATGCACGTACTGGTGAGTTTGAGCACCCCAGTGTGTCCCTTGCAGGAAGAATAGCCCCATTTGTAATACATTTTGTCCTTGGGAAATTTTTGTAGGTGGAGGCCAGCTTTTAACCACAGTTTAGTAACAGTAATAGTAATAGTTTAGTAATAGTACTAAATGAGGCAGCCCCCAGCTTCCCTGAGGTTACTCTACAGGATGCTGATTCTGCAAGCGTTCGAGTTTGCTTCAAGGGTTTATATTTATTAAGTCTAGGAGACTACATATAAAAATTGTATCATTTTTTAAACATCTGTCTTACTTAGTGGAAATATGCATTTACCTAAAGTTATGATTACAGTATGCCTTTTTGGTATCATGACAACTCCAACAGAATCAATGTCTGCTCTTCCTTCTGCAGCTCAGCTCACGAGGAAATGGAAAAAATGTCTACCCTCCTTTTAGAGCAGAGGGTTTTGAGAAGAGATAAGACAGGAGGGAAGGTAAGTAATGAGTTAAGATTGCCAGGGCAATCCCCCTCACTCTAAATTAAGGCAGATACTGACCCTCCCCGTCATCTTAGGCAAAATGGTCTTCAGGCCATAGAAGGAAGAGGTAATCCCTTCCCCCACCTCAAGCAAGATGCTGTTCCTAAATTTTGGTGCCAGACTTCACCAAGCTTTCCCATGGCGTTCCTGAGTTCATACCTGAAGACAAACAAGGCATTTCCCAGCTTAAACTAGGGTAACTCTACGGGTTTTACAGTGAGTCAAACAGTTGAAATTTGGCAGAATTGAATTGGTTTTCCGCCCTCTCTGGTTACACTCTGGAAGACATCAATTAGATACAAAACTAGATTTTCAAAGAATAGACGTTTCCAGATAGGAAGAAAGTTTTTTTCCCCCAAGAAAAAAAAGCAGGACAGGAGAAAGGGTATGAGAAGGCAAGGGAAGGGGCATATGGACAAAGAAAGACTAAATCTTCGGGTTTTTCCAGACCACAACAATCTTAAACACTTGAGTTTTATTTATAATAGATACTTGGGGCATAGTACAGAAGACAAAAATATGCTTCAGGTTCAAAAATAGTTTTTGACAGTTTATTTCAAAAATTTATTATTATTATTATTATTATTATTATTATTTTCCTGGCATCAAAGGTGCTCAGTTATCCCCCAAAGTGCTCTATAACCAACATCACAGACAAAGTATAAACAAACAATGGACAGTACAACCCAGGGGCCTCCCTCAAGTGGTCTGGGAATGGAACACAAGCAAACAATCATTTTTCTCTTAAGCTGTTGGGAAAAGAAGAAAACAATTTTTCATTCTGCCCCCAGGAATAGAATCTAACTGTTAGGAGTATCCCCAGGAATCCACATAATAGTGCCATTGGCTGAAAAATGAATCACAGGTAATTGCTGGGTGCCACTAGTTATTTTTTCTGTATGGATATATGCTTGGATTATTTATCTTGATCAACTTGACAACTTGCTCATTTGGAGCCAGCATCAAGAAAAATCCATCTTTGCATCACACACACACACACACACACACACACACACGCAAAATGGTGGAAAGACAGCATTTCATTATGAGGTTTTGTGCTTTGAGATTTACATGTATCCTCCCCCGTGCTTTTAAGTATGTGTTTGTCTCTTCTACAATGACAAAGCTTTTCCAAGTTCTTGAGAAACTAAGTTACTGCCTTCAGTAACTTCAGAAATTGCTCAATGAAAGAAATTGCTATTCTATTTGTCTGTGTCTGTCTGTGTGCATATTCCTGTAGAGTCTTCCTTTGATGATCACATAGCTTTTTGGGGTTTGTATTAAATTCCTCCCAAAATGAAGAAATAGGTATGAAAATTGCCAGAGAAGGGTTGATATTGAAGCTTTTATCTACATCAAAAGAATCCCTGAAAGCAAAGACATTGTTTCCAATTACTTGGGGACATTTTCATGCTATCTATAGTCTATTTGGGATAAGAATGTATTTCAGAATGTAAGAAAGGACAAAGGAGAAAAAAAAAAGAAACAATGATTGAAGCTAAGTATAAGCTTTATGGAAATAATAAAAAACTACCTTAGAAGAGATTTGAGATATTAGCAATTTCCTCCTTTTTGGATCACTGATAGCACTCCATACTGTAATGTTCTCTTTTTATATGCTATCCAAAGAAATACAAACTAGCAGGAGCAACAATCCAAAGTGAATGTCAGAAAGTGCTTAGCAATTAATGAGTTCTGCTTTTGTGTATAGAAAGAAAATGTTCTACCAGCAAATTTATTGACAGATGCAAAAGTGACACCCAGGCAAGAAGAGAAATTAATTGAATCAATTACAACCACACTGGCTTCTTAAATTAAATAAATATTTTATTGTTGTATTACAAAACAATATTTATAGACAACTTTAATATAGAAAGATGTTTTAATTTTTACTCTGTACTCTTCTGACTTGACTATGGAAACAAGAGATAATTGTTTTGTTCTCCCCCCCTAACCCCCACCATCTGCATATATTTGCCTATTTTCTATTCATACAGTACTAAGATAAAATTTTAAGTTAATATCCTTGTTTTTAAAATACCTGACAATCAGTTGCCTCATCACCTTCTCCCCAAACTACAGCCTCCCAAATTTCCAGAGAATGTTGTTTTGTGAGTCCTGTCAATTACCCTTCTGCAGGCTCCACTAAGCAGGCTTATTAGCACCTCACTATAACCTACTCAAACAAGAAAAGCATATGAGAGCTCTCTCATCTTTCTGCATTCCCTAATCGACTATTTGACACACCACAGAAGTTTGAGGAAGGAAAAAGGAGCATTAGCATTGTGCCCAGAAAATCAAATCCAGGACCTCGGGATCTAAAAAAGGTCGTATGTCAGTACAGGAACTGCAAAGAACTGAGATCTTACAATTGTGGCTACTCAAGATGGGAATAGTAACTACAGCCACCTGCAGCCAGGATGACCTGAATTCCAATTCTGCCTCAGACACTTATGTAACCCTGGGCAAGTCACTTAGCTTCTGCTTGCTTCAGCTTCCTCTGCTATAAAATGGAGGTAATAATAGCACCCACCTCCCCAGATTGTTACCGGGAGCAGATGAGCTAAAGATTGTAAAGCACTTACTACAACGCCCAGTACATTGTAAGCGTTATGTAAATAAGGCCTATTATCATCACCATCAGCATTGTTGTTATTCAGTCATGCCCAATTCTTCATAGCTCCATTTGGGATTTTCTTGACAAAGATACTGGAGTGGTTTGCCATTTCCTTCTCCAGGTCATTTTACAGATAAAGAACTGAGGCAAACAGGTTTAGTGACTTGCCCCGCTCACATAGCTATTAAGTGGCTAAGGCCACATGTGGACTCAGGAAGTTGAGTCTCCCTCACTCCAGGCCCATTATTACTAGTCTCTTGCATAAAAGTAGGAAAAGCAAGGTAATCTAGGGGTAGAAAGGAAGACTGCAGAGAAAGCAGTAGCAGCTGGAGGCATTAGGAAAGATCTCATTTGGAGGCAGTAAAGAGATACCTCTTATTCGCAGCAACAAGAATTAGACATAGCTTTCAGGCAGCTTCTTGGCATCACATCCAGTTTTTTAAATTTTCTCTCCCTTCCAATCCCCTTCCTAAATCTTCCCCTATCCCATCTCTTTTGGGGGAGTCCATACCCAGTCTCCCATAAGTCATGTTGCAAAAGGTAGCCTACAACTATAGTCCATACTGGGAAAGTGTTAATACCTGTTATTTTCTGCATAGGACTGGGATTGAGGTAGGGATAAAAGAAGGAGATGAAGATCCAAAGAGAACATGTCCCCTTGTGCACACATTCAAATGAGTGATTTCTCCAAGATAGCTATTTCTCTGAAGTGATATAGATCACAAGTCTTCTTTGCCTTACTAAATGGTCTTTGTGCATTGTTATGACTGGAAATATTAATTACTCCATGGCCAACCTTCTGGTGAAAAGCCTCTCCAAACTTAGGTAGCCTAGTCCTCAGATGGCAGATATACAGTCTATGCTGGGCCTTTCCAGCTTGATAAAACTGGCTGTTATTGTCCAGATCCTCACTTTTCACATGGAATCAGGATCATGGAATAACAGTAGAAACCCGACAATCTACATCACGTTCTTAAATTCAGGTCCATAAATTTTTTGGGTTTTTAAAAAAATCTTATAATCATATCTCATCATAATGGGTGTCCTTTTGTAATAGGAATAATTTTTACTAGTGTTTCCCTACAACATGGGTTAGGCCTACTCTTCCTCCTTCCCTCCTGCAGCATGGATTAGTTTTCTGTAATAGGACACAAGGCAGTCCTGGGACCTAATTAGCTCTGTTTCCTTAATGTAGCTTCTGAGTCAAGTAGAGGCAAAAAATGTCCTGCCCATGTACAGTAGGGGATTCTCTAACTTGGTGCATTTCTGAAGACAATACAAGTTCCCATGTCCTTCACCATATTCTACTCTCATGACCAGATGCATTTCCATATGGAAACAAGGGAGGTAGGGGAATGCCTCTCCACTGAAGCTATGTGCTATAGTATCCTAGCTGCAGATCTTTGTTGGCTAAGAGAAAGGTAAATCTCCTGTTGTTAACTATTCAATGACTTATGAGTCTCTGTCAAAACATGAAAACTAAGCTAAGTGTTGTTGGAAAAGTCACCTTCAGATTGAGATCTTAGATATTTTATTTGCATTTAAAAACATTTTTTCTGAGAATGGGTCCATTGACTTAAGCAGATTGCTAAAGGAATGTGTGACACAAAGTTTAAGAACCTCTGATTATACAGTTATTTAGCCCACATACTTCTGGCTAGCAGCTGTGGGGGAGAAACTTGTTGTACAAACATAGTTTTTATTCCAACCTCTTTGCTACACTTCAGTCTCAAGTGCTGCCAAAACTCATCTTCTTTGCATATGCATAGCTCAAACCCATCGTCTCCTCCTCATCTTAGACTTTTGGAATCCCAGATTTCCTTCAAGACTCAACTCAAGTACCACCTTTAACATAAAGCTTTTCCTGATCCTCACTCCCCCACCCCCAACAACTAGTACTCTCTTCCCCAAAAGTGCCCAAAGTTTTATACATATCTATATATATATATATATATATATATATGAATGTGTATGTATGTGAGTATAATAGACATGTGTGTTTGTGTTACATGAGAGATATATATACTCTACCTGATACATAACAAATATCTTATGTATATATAATATGTATATTTGATTGAGAATAAAAGTAAATATAGTTCATATATTTACATATAGTCTGTACTTTCTATATATGAATATATGTATATGTGTATATGTATGCATGTGTATATGTGTGTGTGTGCAGTTTGCAATGCGGGTAGAGAGCTGACCTCAGAGAAAGGAAGATCTGGCTTCATGGTTTGCCATCCTGGCCATGTGACACCAGACAAGTATGACCTCTCAGGGCCCACCGCCCACTCCAAACAACACCAAGACTAGAAGTGGCAGAAAAGGTGCCAATCTGCATTGGGAAAGAATTTTTCTCAATAGGAACTTCCTTTACAGATGAAATTACAGGTCTGAGAAAAACAAAACAAATGTACATGTTTTCACTCTTATTAGAATGTAAGCTCCTTGAGGGCAGGAACTGTTTTACTTTTGTCTTTGTATCCCCAATGCTTAATTGAGATCCAAGATTCTATTAATTAAGTTCCATTCTTCTTCCCTTACATGAACAGATATCACTCTACTCTGTCTCACCTTGAGCCTCCTATTTCCCTATCACTATTTGGCCCTTTGCACCCAGTCAGCCAGCATAACAAGGCTGACAGCTTTTTTCTCTTTCCAGCTACAGGGATTTTTTCTATTATAATCTTGTGAAGTCTTTCTCAAGGCAAGTTACATTATTATGAATACTAATCGATATCTACATCCTGCAAGATTGTAGATTTAGAACTGGAAGTAACCTTAGAGATCATATAATCCAACCACCCCTGTTTTATGGATGAAGAACTCTAGCCCAGAGAGATTAAGTTATTTGCCTAAAATCATACAGGTCATAAGTAGCAGAGTTAGGATTTGAACCTAGTTCCAGTGATTTCAAAGCTATCACTCTCTCCACTGTATCACACAGCTTCCCATGTTTTTAGAATGGGAAGTAGAAGACCCACAGGTCAATACTCCCTTAAACCAAAGCCAGCCTAGGTAAAAACAGATACCATTGGAAAGGGGATCAGCTTCTAATTCACATACCTATGGAATCAAAGGACCATAACCTAATAAGAACCAAAGCTTTGTTGCCATAGATGTAGGGAATTCAGCACCACTTGGTTTGAGAGGTGGTATAATGTCATGAC
The DNA here is from genome assembly GCA_028646515.1 of Pseudochirops corinnae. Lineage (NCBI taxonomy): Eukaryota > Metazoa > Chordata > Mammalia > Diprotodontia > Pseudocheiridae > Pseudochirops > Pseudochirops corinnae. The sequence goes on from CM053586.1 coordinate 102,677,288, forward strand.
ACTGGATTTACAGTCTGTAAGAACCAGCTTCACATTCCACATCTGACAGTAAATATTAGTGCAATCCATGGCAAGTCACTTAACCACTTGGTTTCTTCATCTGCAGAATGAGAATGTTGAGACTGATGGCTTCAAAGATGCCTAGTGATAAATCTATGACCTCTATTCCTTAACTAGATATTCAGGTAAAATTTTAGAGGAGACTTGCACATCTACATATGGACAAATGTGCATATATAGGTATTTTTTAAATTTAGTTCTTTAAAGAGCCCTACATTAAAACATTCATAGCAGCATTTTTGTGGTAGCAAAGAAGTAGAAATGAAATAGGTCTGCCCATCAATTGGGAAATGGATGACATGTGCATTTAATGAACTATTATTATACTATAAGAAACAATGAATATGAAGAATTTAGAGAAGCATGAGAAGACTCATATGAACTGATGCAGTGAATAATAAAAACAGTTGATTTGTATATAACACTTTTTATTATTTACAAAGCATTTTATATGTTATCTCATTTTTAGTATTATTTATAAATGAAGCAACTGAGTCTGAGAGAGGCTGGGTGACTTGTTCAGGATCACATAACTAGTAAGTATCTGAGGTAGGTTTCAAATTCAGGTCTTCCTGACGTTAAGGATACTAAGGCCATCACTGTGTTTGCTAAGCCAGACTACTTTGTAGTGACATAAGCAGAGCCAGGGGAAAAAATATACACAATTGATAGAACAAAATGAATGGAAAGACTAGAAACAAAAAAACAATAACTGAACATTATTTAATTATTATGACCAATAAATTTGGGCCTGTAGAAGATTGAGAAAATGAATGTCCCCTCTTTCTTCCTATTCAAGGTGAATCAATTAATAAGTTCATATGAACTATTTGTATTCAACCTGTGGTAGAGCTTTCTTAGCTCACATTTTTCTGATTAACCATTGTAACAGCAAGCATCCTAGCATACTCAGCATGGCTGCTAGCTAGCACAGGTTCTTTGATCTGACTTAAAAGCAACTAGTGACAATGAAAGCAACTAGTAACAATCTTACTTGAATCGAACATATATATCATTTATTTAGTTCAAGGGAAAAAGTCAGCATCCTGAACTTCAGAGAAAATACAAACAGAAATTACAAGCAGACCAAAAATACAGACAGAGAAAATAACACAATTAAACAGACCAACAGACAGGGCTCCTAACTGTCTGACCATTACATACATACATAGTTACTTACCAAAGAGAGAGGCACCAACATCTGGGTTTTCAAAGCCAGGGGGCTCAACAACTGCCAGAGGCTCATCTGACCAAATCACACAACTTTTCCCATAGTGATCCACAGAGCAAAACCTCACCTCAGAGTGTATATAGCCTTTTTCAGGGTCAGAGGACATCACCACTTTCATATCCCACTGCCTAATTACAAAATAATAGGGTATGGGCCTTACTGAAAAACAAGCCTCCCCTAAGCAAGCTTCTCTTATTAGCCTCCAAGTGAGACACATTAAGGGGCAGGGAAGATCTTCAAATTCCCTTACCATTACAACCCGTCAGACACACTATACCTTTACCCCAACAAAATGAGATCATTTTGGTTTTCATCAAGAGCAAAGGACAGCAACCATTAAGTGTCTACAATGTGCCAGGCATGAAAAGAGACTATGAGTATAAGACAGGGGTGGGGAACCTGCAGCCTTGAGGCCGCATATGGCCCTCTCAGTCCTCCCTTTGACTGTCAATGGGCCACACTTGAGGAACTAAAGGGCCACATGTGGTCTTGAGGCCATAGATTCTCCACCTCTAGTGTAGAATATTACATACATATCCTATCAGTTGATATGCTGATAAGTTTTACTTATCTGCTTGGTTTTCTTGAGAAGGGAGGGGAGAGATAGATTAAGAAAAAAAGTTGATATAAAAACAAAAATTAATTATAAAATATTTCAAAATATAATTCTTTAAACTCAAGACTATCAAAATACCTGTTTTCTAAACTATGAGAAGGCTTGTGATAAGCAAAAAAGTCACTACAGAACTTGAATGCAGAGGTTGCTAATTATCAATCAGCATAATTTTTCTTTTTTTCTCTATTCATTAAACTGCCTCTCTTGGGATATGGAGATCAGGAGATGTGATATACAGTTTTCAGGAAGCAAATGCCCTAGAGACAGGCCTCTAGTTATACACAGTTAGTGTTTTTGTTATTCTCAATTCCCTGCTTCTGGTTCCCCATTATACAATGAGGCCCACTAAGCTATAAAGGGAATATTTTTCCTTTACACTTCCCTCCACTCAGAATTAAGGTGAATGTATACACCAAGCTAAGAATCACTGACTGGAAGCAAGGGATATTCAACATGGCTATTGGTTTTGGCAATTTTGGGTCTAACATTGATTAATGCTCACATACTAGAAACATTATGAGAAAGACAGTCCATTGCTCCCCAAAGATAGAGGGTGGAGAAGGAAGCACCAAAGGTTTATATTGCCAACAATCATAGGCATACCTCATAGAAAAGATATTCCTCATAGAAAGTAAGAGTGAAAAGGGAATGTATAAATAACTTTTCCATTCCAACTGAGTCGTGGGATCATAAATTTGGATTTTGAATGGATATTAGGATTTATCCTATTCTAATTCTCCCTTCATTTTACAAATTGAGGTCCAGAAAGGTTAAATTATTTGACCAAGCTCACACCAAGAAATCACAGAGTTAGAATTTGAACCTAGATCTTCTGACAATTTATTTCACATTGTCTCCTTTGCATACACCTATGGAGTCAGTCAAGTAACATAACTGAGCCCCTGTTATGTGTAGAACACTGATTGGAAGGGTGGGAAGAAGATAGTGTAAAAGAAATAGGTATCATTCCTGCCCTCAAATAGCTTATATTTCACTTAAGGAAAAAGAAAAGATAAACACATTAAAACAATCTGAGAATACTTATCATACTGATATGTGAATATTAATATCATTTTGTCCTCTGACAAATCAAGTATATAAGTTTGGGGTGATACAGGTTAAAGTAATCATCTGAGACTGCTAGTAAGTAATTTGTGTCTAAAGTTGAACCAATCCATCTATGATGTTCACAAGTTCACATTGATTAGAACATGGCTATAATCATTTTGTAGTCTGCTTCCTGGGTTGCATCAAGTCTGACTGAAAGGTTGATTGTGTAGTTGACAGTAAATTGTTTTTGCTGATATATATGCAATGTCAAGAAGTCTAGGCCAAAGCCCATAGGAGGCTAAGTAGACCACCTTAGAGGAACCATGGGAAAGCATGGACAACAGGAGCACAAAAAGAGATGTAGCTAGGTTGCATTTTATATCTTTTCAGGTGCACACACAATGAGATCACAGATCTAGTGATGTTTTGGTGAGATCACAGATCCCCTGGCTCTTTTAAGAGAAAGGCCAGAAAAGCAAGAGAAAAGTAAATGTGATCATATTTTCTTGGTTGTGTGAGCACTCCTCAATCCCTGTCATCATATAGCAATATCATCAGGTTCATGGTTTCATTTAATGAACTTTCTACACTTTTACTTTCAAATAAGAATTCTGATAAAGGGAAATAGCTGAGAGGTAAGAAGAAACAGCTGCCTTTGGGAGCACCAGTACAGTTAGTGAAAAAACATTTCATACTCATAGGAAGAGAGGTTTTCATCATCAGCTGTATTCTGTGCCTTTGTGATTCCAGGATTTGAATAAAGATCAGAAATGATGATGTCATGTTTTTAAAAGTTTCATTAAAGTATTTTATATAGTAAGCATACGACATCTATACATGTGTGTATATATGTATATATATATATATATATATATATATATATATATATATATATATATATGATGATTTTCATTTCGCTTATCACATACGATGTTTGAAAAAGGAAAACTTCCATGGCTTAATATAATAACATAGGTCAGAGTCTTTTATATAAAGAACCAAAATCCAAATTTCCAATAAATAATTATATTGACCGAGAATCAGTATAGTGTAACGAGTAAATAGATACCCCTGGAGTTAAGAAGACTGGACTTGTATTGACTATGTGATCCTGGACAGATGACTTAACTTTTCAGTCTCCCAGGCAACTCTCTGAGACTTTAAGATAAGGTTGCAGAGCAGGTGCCAATGAGCATTGATAGAGAGTTTTCACACTGGAAGTTCCTCAAATCAATGAAATCTTAGACCTAGTCCAAAAACAAATAAACAAAGAAGATACAGACTAAAGGTCAAATTACAAAATCATTGAGTTCTGGACAATTTTCTAACCTAGTATTTTAGCACCATTCAAAACTAAATTTCATTACTATAGTAAATTAGAAATAACTAGTAGCAAAATACAGTATTTAATCATTATTGATCCCAAATTACTTAGTCTTCTTTTAAAACATAGATTCCATAAAAGTATTCACCATATACAGTATATTTTCGTGGTTGAATTTTTTCAGTTGTGTCCAATTGTCCATGATCCCTGGATAAATAAAACCCATTTAGGGTTTTCTTGACAGAGATACCAGAGTGATTTACTATTTCCTTTTCCAGCTCATTTTACAGATTAGGAACTGAGGCAAACAGGGTTAGGTGACTTGCCCAGTGTGAGACTGGATTTGAACTCATAAGGATGAGGCTTCCTGATTCCAAGCCCAGTGCTCTATCCACTGTGTCACCTAGCTGCCCACATTGGGGCTAAATTGTTTTCCTTTTCCAACAACCTATGTTCTACCATGGTTTTCAACATCTTCCTAAGAATAACTCAGAAAAATGTCCAAACAAGCATATAGGAGTTGCCATTGCTTTCATAAGAGCCTCTCCAGGCATTGTTCCCTATGTGGAATCATGAACTGTAGGAGTTGAGTAGCTAATTGAAGTATACTATACCATTCTATGATGGGAACTCAGGAACACACACACAGAGGCACACCACACACACACACACACACCTCTTTAGATATTTTAGAGCAAATGAAATATTTGATCCCTTAGGATCAAACAAGATAATTTCATAAAGTGTTTAACATGGTACCTGACACATTGTAAATGCTTAATAAATGTTTGTTCCTTTACCTTCTCTCCCCCTTCCCTCCATACACACCATCTTTTTCCCTATTAGAGAGTTAATTTGAAAGGAATAACAAAATTCTAGTTGGTTTGAGGAGGCTTCATCATTAGTTAGCCAAATGACTTACATCAATGGCTTAAATTAAAACATACAGGTCCTGCTTGTTGAATTTTCAGATGAGATGAAGTCAAGAGTGATAATATATCAGCTGACAGGATCAGGCTCCAAAACAGGTCCCAAATGGCTAGGATAATGGACAGATTCTAAGAAGATGGAATCTAATCAACATAAATATAAATTCCTACACTTGGGTTCAAGAAATTAATATCACAAGTACAAGACAGGGAGCTGTAGCCATATAACAGTTGGTCTAAAAGGATCTTGGGGCAGCTGGGTGGTACAATGGAAAGAACATTGGGTCTGGAGTCAGGAAGACTTGAGTTCAAATCTAGCCTTAGACACCTAATAGCTATGGAAGTTTGAGCAAGTCCCTTAACAATTGCTTTCCTCCGTTTCCTTTTCTGTAAAATGGGGATAATAATAGCACCTACTTCTCAGGGTACTTATGAAGATGAAATAAGATAATAATTATAAAGTGCCTAGAACAGTGCCTGGCACCTACCACTGTATAAGTATTAGCTATTACTATTTTTATTTTAGCAAATTGTGAGCTCGATATAAGTCAACAAATATGGCACTCAAAAAAGCTAATATAATCTGATGCCATATTAAAAGAGAGAGAGAGAGAGAATCCTAAACATAGAATGAATATTCTAGTTATATTCTTCACTGGTGGACTGCATCTGGAAAATTGTATTCTCACCAGAGAGTCACAGAGACAAACCAGAGAGCATCACATGGAGACATGAGGCTTTACATACCATTCCAGCATTTCTTGAAGGACTAGGAATGTTTAACCTGGTAAATAAAAGCCTGTCTGAAAAGCTGCCATGCGGAAAAGGGTTAATCTTGTTCTTGTCCTCAGAGAGCAGAACTAGGAATAACTGGTATATATTACAGGGTGGCATAGTAGAAATATAATTAGGGTGAAGCCTGGCCAGCAATCTGGAGCTGGCTATTACCACAAACTCCTGGGCCATGCTGGAGTCTTCACATTTGTGTAGTTCCTGAATCTACTATTCAAAGCAGCTTTAGCTCCCAACATCTACCATCACCACCAGATCCAGGATCTTACTGGGTTTTGAACTAAAGTGGATGGCTTTGATAGGAAAAAGTAATTTTATTCAAGAATTGCTATAAGTGCTACTATGGAAATGTGAATCTTCTTCCTGCTCTTGGAATGTCCCATGGAGAAAGCCTTTCTATCAATATACATGGTGTATTCTTGGGTGCTTAGCACTTTGATGACTTGTCTATCTCCATCTCTATCTCCAAGCCCTAATCTTCTTTTTAGCTCAATCCTGATTTTTCCACTCATTTTCCAGCCCCATTTGAATGTCCCTTGAGTACTCAACATGGTTGGAGCCAGGTTATACAGCTTCTAGAAGGCAAAGAATTTAAAAAGTCTATAGTGGCTATAGAATCCTACAGTGGCAGAGAACAAAAAACTCCCCACCTACTGAGTAGGATCCACTTTGATGTGTTTCTGTGATCAACTGGATCTGTCTGGGTACGGGGGAAAGAGAGTATCAGATACATGCAGACAAACAATTAAGAAGCCGAATTGCAAAGCTAGACAAAATTCAGATACTGAGGAGAGCTAATTAATCTGAATAGAAAAAACCAGGAATGAAACAAAGACTGAATCAGAAACTTGGTGAAGCTGGACATCAACTGTGGGAATGAATTACCACTAAGATAGAGGGCTGAACAATCACACAAGCCCCTTTCTCTGAGCTCTTTTTCTGATCTCTCTAAGTTCCTTTTATTTGGGAGTCATCATGATGGTCTTGCCCCCACAGCTTTATAAGCCTATACTCTGACAAACACTTCTGGCAATGTATTCATCATGTCTCCTGTCCCCCACCACCAAGAACATGTTCTCCTTCCTCAATGCCTTATGTTACTCAATGTCACTGCCATTTTCCAGTCACCAACGTTCATAATCTTACATTTGTTCTCTACTTCTCCCTATCCTTCACCTCACACATACACTGAAATTCTGCCTGTCCTAGCTCCAAAGTCTTTTTAATCATGTCCTCCTTACCATTTCCAAGAAACCGCCCTAGACTCTATGCCCTTACCACTTCTCACCTGAGCTACCCAGTTGGTCTCTTACACATCTCTTCGCCTATGTTTTTGTCCCTCTTTTTTCACGCTCCAGGTTGCTGTCAGATGAATCCTCCTAATGCTTAGCTCTGAGTTCATCACCACTCATGCTCATAAAACTTAATGACTCCCTATGGTCTAGTGAACAAAGTTCAAACTCCTCAGTCTGGCAACCTAACTCCGTTATGATGTGATGTTAATTCATCTTTACAGTTCCATTTCATCCAATTCCCTCTCATGTACTTTTACACTTGGCCACACTGGACTACTTACCAGACCCAGGATGAGTGCACATTTCTTCAACTTCACATCGCTGATCATAATGTTCCCTAGAACCACCCCCACTTCCAATCTGCTTGCTAAAATCTTTCCAGGTCCAACTAATTCTAGTACTCCATTGGTACTTTTCTTATGTATTTGAGAGATGAGGTAGTACCTAGTTTCCCTTTAAATGCCCAATACCAAGGACAATGGCTTGCATGCAATAGGTACTTAAGAAATGTTTGTTGAATTGACTTCTAAGAAACCTTGATATGCAAAGACAATGAAATCAGGTTTGAGGTGTTTTTGCCCAATTTGTACTTTTGAAGGCAATCACTTTGTACTAGATAGAGAATTGGCCTTGAAGTAAGGAACAGAAGAGTTTAAATTCTGCCACTGACATATACTGGTTCTGTGACTTTGAGCAAGGCAGGTAACTTCTCAGTGTCCTTAGACAATTCTCTAAAACCACAAATTAAATGTGGCCAAGATGTTGGAATATGGGCAGTAACTCAGGTGAACTCTCCCAACATTCCTCTTCAAACAAATTTAAAATAACTCCTCAGATGAAATTTTGTAAAGGCAGAGCCAGCAGAAGGTTAGAGTGAGACATTTTTCCAATCAAAGACAATTTAAGAAGTCAGCAGGAGAGGTCTGTGACATCATGGTAAAAGTTCACCCAGAGAGCAACAGCACCTACAACAGGCTTTAGGGGTAACTGCAACAGCAGCAGCGGCATTGGGAGCTCTCAGCCCAACGATGGTAAGGCGGTCAGACAACTCATCAAAAAAGAGATTACAGAGGACCCTTTCTGGCTCTAGGTGCAACTGGTGCTGCTTGGCAATTCTCTTACCCATAATAGTTCTGGGTCACAGTTCCTGGATGGAAAGGAGTGCTTACGGTCAATCACAAAGGATCAGGGTCCCTGGTCGAAGTTCTAAGGCAGAGAGGAGCACTAGCACTTGTGGCTTCAGGAAAGCAGAAAGAGAACATTAATTCTTATAGTTAGAGGGGAGTAGCACCCTTCCTGAGTACATACTAGGAGAGCAGTGACCACACCTCTCCTTAGATCACACTACCTTGGAAGCACTGAAAACTTGTAGACTCCCAAAACTAACTCTAAAGATAGTAGCACAAAAAAGCCTGAAGTTTGAGACAATGTTCTTCTCACCACCAGGTGAGCAGAGCTCAACTTTAATGCAAAATTGAAAGTCAGAAAATAGACTGGAGGCAGAGCCAAGATGGCGGAATAGAAGCACAAACTTGGCATGAACTCCCACTCCAATCACTCCCAATACATGTGAAAAAAAAAACTATAAACCACCAATTCTCACCCTGTGGGCCACGACCCCTTTGGGGGTTGAATGACCCTTTCACAGGGGTTGCCTAAGACCATTGCAAAACACATATTTCCAATGGTCTTAGGAACCGAGACACCGCTTCTCTATTGGTCTCCAGGCGAGTCTGCTCACATGCAGATACGCCCAGATACAAATATTAAAGGGTCGCAGCATTAGGAAGGTTGAGAACCACTATCTAAAAAAACTTTAGAGCTACAGAACCCACAAAGTGACAGAAAGAAATAAATCTTCTGTCGAAGAAAGCCTGGCAGGCCAACAGGAAGGGTCTCTCACACCAGACTGGAAGCTAAACACAGTCCTACATGAGCCTCTTGGCTCTGGCCATAGGGTGGCCCCAAAGAGCAGTAGCCAGAGCAGACTTCAGGAGAGTGAATCACCAGCAGCTGTGGTGGTCTCCAGACTTCCCAACCCATAAACGCCAAAAAGAAAGTAAAAGGTCAGTGTGGGACTCTGTTGGAATGGGGGTAGGGGGAGGAAGAGCCTGGTCCAGGCCCCTGCCCCCAGGGCAAGAAGCGGTGGAGATTCCCAGTTGTGTACACAGCCGCTTGGCTGCGTCAGGAGCTCCTGGCCCGCAGATTGTAGGGGGAATAAGCAACCATTCAGAGGGTAATCAATCTTGGTTTAACCTACTTGACTCTGGATCACATTCTTGGGTGGTGGTCCTGGGGTGTGTGGCCAGTGTGCCAGATCTTGTGGGAGCTGTAGAGAAGGTGCCCTCATAATAGCTCCAGCAGCTGCAAAAACCCCTGTGATTTGGGATAAAGCTCTCTCCATTCTGGAAGCAGAAAAGTCAGAACTCCTGCATCAAAAGCCTTCAAGAAAAATATGAACCGGTTACAGGCCACAGAGGAGCTCAAAAAGGATTTTGAAAATCAAATAAGAGAAGTGGAGGAAAAATTCAGAAGAGAAATGAGAATGGTGCAAGAAAAACATGAAAAGCAAGTCAGCAACCTGACTGAAGAAAATAACACCTTAAAAAACAGACTAACTCAAATGGTAAAAGAGGCCCAAAAAGCCAATGAGGAGAAGAATGCCTTAAAAAGCCAAATTTGCCAGATGGAAAAGAAATTTCAAAAATTCACTGAAGATAATAACTCCTTCAAAATCATATTGGAGCAATGGGAAGCTAATGACTTTATGAGAAATCAAGATAATATAAAACAGATCCAAACAAATGAAAAAATAGAAGGCAATGTGAAATATCTCATTGGAAAAAACCACTGACCTGGAAAATAGATCCAGGGTAGATCATTTAAAAATTATTGGACTACCTGAAAGCCATGATCAAAAAAGGAGCCTAGACAACATCTTTCAAGAAATTATCAAGCAAAATTGCCCTGATATGCTAGAACCAGAGGGTAAAGCAGAAATTAAAAGAATTGACTGATCACCTCTCGAAAAAGATCCCAAAAAGAAAACTCCTAGGAATATTATAGCCAAATTCCAGAGTTCCCAGTTCAAGAAGAAAGTACTGCAAGCAGTAAGGAAGAAATAATTTGAGTATTGTGGAAACACAATCAGGATAACACAAGATCTAACAGCTTCTACATTAATGGATCACAAGGCTTGGAATATGATATTCTGGAGGTCAAAGGAGCTAGGACTAAAACCAAGAATCACCTATCCAGCAAAACTGAGTGTAATGCTTCAGGGGAAAATATAGTCATTCAATGAACTAGAGGATTTTGAAGCATTCTTGATAAAAAAAAAAAACCAGAGCTGAACAGAAAATTTGACTTTCAAATACAAGAAGCAA
>CM053586.1:102688070-102705984 GCA_028646515.1 Pseudochirops corinnae
TTGAATATGAAGGGATGATATCTAAAAAATAAAATATAGAGGTAAGAGAGGAATTTATTGGGAGAAGGAGAAAGGGAAAGATAGATTAGGGTAAATTATCTCATATAAAAGAGGCAAGAGAAAACTGTTACAATGGAGGGGAAGAGCAAGAAAGTGAAAGGGAATGGGACAACTTTACTCTCATTGAATTTGGCTTTTGGAGGGAATAACATACACACTCAATTGGGTATCTTACCCTACAGGAAAATAGGAGGGATAGGGGATAAAAGTGGGGAGGACAGAAGGGAGGGCAGATTGGGGGAGAGGGTAATTAGAAGCAAACATTTTTGAAGAGGGATAGGGTCAAAGGAGAAACTAAAATAAGTAGGGGCGGGATAGGATGGAGGGACATATAATTAGTCTTTCACAATATAACTACTATGGAAATGATTTGGGTAACTACACATGTACAACCTATATTGAATTGCTTATCTTCCCAGTGGGGACAGGTGAGGAGGAAAGAAGGGAAAAAATCTGGAACTCAAAGTTGTAAAAACAAATGTTTAAAAAACATTGTTTTTTTTTACATGCAACTGGAAAATAAGATATACAGGCACTGGGGTATAGAAATCCATCTTGCCCTACTAGAAAGTTAGAGGGATGATGGGGGAGGATATAAGAGAGAACAAAATGGGGGAAGGGGTATTCAGCAGGCTTGCTATTTTGGGGTGGGGTAGGGGAAAGATATGGAGAAAAAATTGTAACTCAAAATCTTGTGTAAATGAATGTTGAAAACTAAAAATAAATAAATAAATTTCAAAAAAAAAAAACAGACTGAAAAAATGAGCAAACAACAACAATGAAAACCCAACAATAAAGGTGATGTGGAAGACCAAGACATAAACTCAGAAGAAGATAGCAATGTGAAAACAGCTACACACAAAGCCTCTAAGAAAAATGGTAACTGGATCCAAGCTCACAAAGAATTTCTAGATGAGTTAAATAAAGTAATAAGCATGGTAGAGGAAAAGAAATGAGGGCAATATGAGAAAATTATGAAAAGAAAAGAGGCACAAAAATACTGAAGAAAATAACATCTTAAGAAATAGAATTGACGTAATGATCAAAAGAGGCACAAAAATTCAGTGAAGAAAAACTCTTTAAAGAGAAAAATTAGGAGTGGCTAGGTGATGCTGTAAGTAGAGCACCAACCCTGGAGTCAGGAGGATCTGAGTTCAAATCTGGCCTCAGACACTTACTAGCTGTGTGATCTCAGGCAAGTTACTTAACCCCCAATTGCCCTGCCTTCCCCCCCTGCCAAAAAAAATTTTTTTTAAGAGAAAAATTAGTCAAATGGAAAAAAAAGGTACAAAAGCTTATTAAAGAAAATAGTTCCTTAAAAGTTAGAATTGGGCAAGTGGAAGCTAGTGACTCTGTGAGACATCAAGACACAATGAAAGACGAAAAGAATGAAAAAAAAAGAAAGTGTGGAATATTTGATCAGAAAAACAACTGATCTGGAAAATAGATTAAAGAAAGATAATTTAAGAATTATTAGACTACATGAGAGCCATAATCAAAAAAGAACCTAGACATCACATTTTGAGAAATTATCAAGGAAAGATGCCCTGATATCTTAGATCCATACGTGTAGGTAAAATAAATATTGGGAAAAAAATCTGTTACTTCATGAAAGAAATCCCAAAATGAAACCTCTCAGGAATATTATAGCATTCCAGAGCTTCCATATCAAGGAGAAAATATTGCAAGCAGCCAGAAAGAAATAATTCAAATATCATGGAGCCATAATCAGGATCAGACAAGAATTAGCAGCTTCCACATTAAAGGAGTAAAGGACTTGGAATATACAGCAAGTTTCTCTGGTAAAAGTTTCATTTCTCAAATGTATAGGGAAAGTCAGATTTATAAAGATAATCATTCCCAATTGATAAATAGTCAAAGGATACAAAAAAGGCAGTTTTTCAAAAGAAGAAATCAGTTATTCAGTCATATGAAAAATGTTCTAGGGGTGGCTAGGTGGCGCAGTGAATAGAGCACTGGCCCTGGAGTCAGGAGGACCTGAGTTCAAATCCAACCTCAGACACTTAACACAAAAAAAACCCTGACCATGTGACCTTGGGCAAGTCACTTAACCCCAGTTGTCCTCAAAAAGAAAAAGAAAAAAAAAGAAAAATGTTCTAAATCATTATTTATTAGAGAAATGAAAATTAAAACAACTCTGAGGTACCACCTCACACCTATCAGAAACGACAAATGCTGAAGGGGATGAGGGAAAACAGGGACACTAATGAGTTGTTAGTAGAGTATTGAACTAGTCCAACCATTCTGGAGAACAATTTTGAACTATGTCTAAAGGACTATAAGACTATGCCTACCCTTTGACCCAGTAATACCACTACTAGGTCTATACTTCCAAAAAGAAAGGAAAAGAACCTATATGTACAATAATATTTATAGCAGCTTTTTGTGGTGGCAAAGAACTGGAAATTGAGAGGATTCTTATCAGTTGGGGAATGGCTGAATAAGTTGTGGCATACAATTGTGCTATAAGAAATGAAAAGGGAGGGGCAGCTAGGTGGTGCAGTGAACAGAGAACTGGCCCTGGAGTCAGAAGGACCTGAATTCAAATCCTGCCTCAGACACTTAACACTTACTAGCCGTGTGATCTTGGGTAAGTCGCTTAACCCCAATTGCCCTGCCCTTCCCCCTCCAAAAAAAAAAAAAGCAAAAAACAAAAGAAAGAAAGAAATGAAAGGGGAGGTGGTTTCAGAAAAGATGTGACAAGATCTTTATGAACTGATGCAAAGTTAAGTGAAAAGAAACCAGGAGACCATTGTGCACAGTTAAGAGCAATGGTGTATGATGATCTACTGTGAAGACGACTACTCTGATCAACACAATGATCTGAGACAATTTCAAATGACTCATGACTCCTCCAAAGAGAGAACTGATGAACTCCGAGTGCAAATTGAAGTATAATTTTTTCACTCTATTTTTTTCCTTTTTTGTTTTTTCAAAATGGCTAATGTGGAAATGTTTTGCATGATTTCAAATGTATAATTAATTAATTGATTTTTTTTTTTGTCTTCTGTGCAGGAAGTGAGGGAAGGGTGGGAAGGAGGGGGTGAATTTGCAACTCAAAATTCTAAAGAAAAAATGTTCAAAAATATATAAATAATAAATATTTGAAAATGAAAATATAAATTATATGAGATGGGCAATAGGAAGGATTTTCCACACTGGGAATACCCTACAGTGATTACATCACAAGTGTAGAGCCAATACAAAAATTTGTGTGTAGTCCTACACTAAAAATCATATGATTGTGCTACTTAGAAGAAAACATGCTCCTACTTTTAAATAAATGGCTTTCTTAGTAAATCCAACCTGTTCCTTGTCTGATGAGAATTGAATTAAAATGAGAAGGGTTATAGTTTGAATATCTAGGCATATAAGACATGCTGTAGAATACAAAGAGATATGTAAAAAAAAAAACCCTGCAGCCTTTTGTCAGCCTTGGTAATTGGCTAAACCAAGAATTACTGATTTTCCTTCATTGCTCTTTCTCATTTAAAATATTTAGGTAGTAGCTGCATTGTTAACAGTTTTGTTATGGGTTACTGTTGGGGTTGTATATTGGAATATAAAAGAATTGTAATTAAGATTTTTGGTGGCCTTGACTGTGATGCACATTGCCTCTAGTTTGCATAATCCGGATCTATTCAGTTCTCTGACATATTTTGCATAAATCAATCTGATTAACATCATTTTCATCTCATTGTTTCCCAAAGACTTCTTTCTGTCTTGAATCGAATCAAGTTAATTCTCTGAAGGTGGCAAAGTTAAGACTCAGCCAGCAGTGCAAATCTGCATAATTCTGTCCATTTTTTTTCAATAAAATCTATACAGCAGAAGGTTACTTGACTCATTAGAAGATTTTACGAGAAAACAAGAACAAAAATTTGCATTCTTAATGTGCTAAATCCATAGAGAAAAAAAGCAAAAGGGTAAGAAGTGGAAGGGGCATCTAAGTTATGATGGGCCCTGTAATGGGGTCCCAAGAGCTCTATTCAACAAAGCCTGTATATTCCCCTAACTTTGGAGAACTGGCAAGCAATGGGGACTAGAAACATGGTCCTCATTGAAACAGTCTTTTTTTTTTTTTTTACACACTTTTCTCAATGATCTCAAAAGTTAAGTGTAACTTCATTTCAAGAGTGACAGGACTTTTGGGGTAAGTTTTGGAAAGTCCTTATAAATCTCTGATGGTTGACAATTTAAGGCCTACATTGAACAGTGATGATATTGTATCCAGATCTGAGCTGTTCTGTTCCTTGGATCCAGATGGAACACTACATGCTGGCAGTTAAAAATTTCCACCTAATGCATTATAAAAAAATGATTGGAAGGAAAGTGGTTGCAATCTTCAATATGGCCTCCTGGAAAGCTGCTAATGTCGGCCACAATCAAACAAAATTTGAGGCTCCTGACAGGGTGATTTTTCTTACTCAGCATAGAAAGATGCTCATGTGCCTTCTGACCCAGCAGCCATGCAAGGTGTTTTCTAGCCAAGTCCAATAGCTTTGCCAATTTTCTGTCTTCCCAGAAAATAATCTGCATTGCTTCAATGCCCTTCCTTGGCTCTTCTCCATATAGTCTACCAATAAAAACAGTTTTGAAAACTAACTTTTCTTTCTCTTTGAACGAGGGCCAAAACAATGCAGCATTTGCTTGGCTTACTCAAGTTAACACTTAGCCTTCCCTGTCCTGACTTCACCCTTCCTAGTGAGCTCTAGAAGATATTCTAGATTGAGAAATCAGAGAGAGAGAGAGAGAGAGAAACTACCCTTAAATTATAAAAGTTATTAGTTGCAAAGTGAAAACTAACTCTAAGTCATATCAGATCCTGAGCCTAAGAACACCTAGGGTGGAGGGTGGGGGAGAGAAGAAGGCCTTGATTATGGACAGATCCATAACTAGAATAAGGTGAGAGAGACCTTGCCCCAGGTTATGAGTCAACATATTGTTCTCCCCCACCCCAACTTGCATGAGGATCTATAGGAACTACCTTATGGGATCTGTCACCATGGTTCTTTTCTTTTAGGATTCTCCTTCATCCACTGCAATGTCACCCACTTGCTATTTCCTTTCAGTGTCTCTCTTTCTGCCTTGTGCCTCATAAAACTGTTCTTTACCATGGCCACTAGTCCCTGAGGCAGCAAGGTGATGCACTGGATATGACAGGAAGTCTAAGTTCATATCTGGCCATAGACACTTACTTACTAAATTTGTGACCTTGGGCAAGTCACTTAACCTTTGTTTACCTCAGTTTTTTCAAATGCAAAATGGGGATAATGACAGCACATAATTCACAGGGTTGTTGTATGTGAAGATCAAAAGAGATAATCTTCAAAAAGCACTCAGCCCAGTGCCTGGCATATATTAGGTGCCAAATGAATCCTTATTTCTTCCCCCCCCCCCCCCCTTCTATTCTTGGAATAGTTGGGTAGTATAGTGGGTGAAATGCCAAGCCTGGAGTCAGGAAGACTAATCTTCCTGAGTTCAAATCTGGCCTCAGACATTTACTATCTGTGTGACGTTGGCCAAGTCACTTAACCTTGTTTGCCTCAGTTCTGTAAAATGAGCTAGAGAAGGAAACAGCAAACCAGTCCAGTATCTTTACCAAAGAAACCCCAAATGGGATCACAGAGTCAGGTAGGGCTGAAATGAATCAACAAATCCCTCTTCCATCCACACTTCCCCATTCCACCATCTATCTCTCCTTTGCCTTCTTCTTCACAGTCTTGATTTAATTGATTTGTCCTTGTCCTTGATTTGTCTTAGCACGAGCCATATCTTGCTGAACTCCAACCGTTTGTCACCTACATTATCTACTTTCTTAATTCCAATTCACATGCTGAAGAAAGTTTATGCAATAATGATGACTGGTTTTCTTATGAATTTGATATCTAATTTCAACTTGGCCTTCACTGCTACACAGCAATACTTTTATTATTTCCTAATTTTCTGTCATGCACTCCCCAGGAATTGTTTCCAATTTCTTCTCTCCTTGCACCTCCTATATTACTTCTTCAGAGAATCTTACTTTCTATCTTATTGAAAAAATGGAGGCTATTTGTTGTGAGTACTCTCTTCTTTCTCTTATTCATGAAAACTCCACTTAATCATTCCCTTTTCGCTCCTCCTTTGTTCTAGTTTCTGATGAAGAAATGAGTTTCCTCCTTACCAAAGCTAAAACCTCCTTCCACTTGTCTTCCTCTGGTATGATAATATCTCTTCCTACTTCATTTAAAAGCTTGTTTCCTTTCTCATTATTCACCAGCTCTTTCATCAACATCTATATATATGCTGAAGAGTCTCTCTATTCCTTTAAAAAAAAAAAGGAAGATCTTCACTTGACCTTGATATTTAAGATTATTTTATATCTCTTCTGGAGTAACTAGGTGCTAAAGTAGATAGAGCACTGGGCTTGGAATCAAGAACAGACTCATCATGAGTTCAGATCCAGCCTCAGACCCTTACTAGTTGTATAACTCTGGACAAGTCACTTAACCCTGTTTAAGTTTCCTCCTCTGTAAAATGAGCTGGAGAGGAAATGGCTAACCACTCCAGTATCTTTGCCAGGAAAACCCCAAACAAGGTCACAAAGTCAGACATGACTGAAAGGAATGAACAACAACAAAATCTCTTTTCCTTTTCACACCCAAATTCATAAGGACTACCTATATACTCATTGTGTCCATTTTCTTACCTATTATTCACTTCTCTGTGTGATACTGATCCTACTTTAGTGAAACTGCTCTATCTAAGGTTATCAAAGATTATTTAATAATACAATGATCTTTCTCACTATTCATCCTTCTTAATTTCTCTAATGACCGCTTTCTCCTCCTAGATACTCTCTCATCTTTTAGCATACATGACATTGCTCTCTCTTGGTTTTTTTCTATCATCTGACTACTATTTCTCAGACTTTTCACTGAATTACCATTTTCCTTGAACCTAGCCTCTAACTTGGACCTTATTCACTTGTCCCTATATACTCACTCCCTTGTGCTGTAATCAGTTCTCATGGGTTCAATTATATGTTTATTTAAAAAAAACACTCAAACCTATATATCCAGCTGTAATCTTTACCTTAAATTCCAGTCTCATATGATAAATTGCTTTCTGGGTATACCTACTTGAATTCCCAATAGTCAAGATCAATATTTAAGGTAGTTAGTGAAATGGAGAAAACTTTGGACTTGTCACGAAGACAAGTATGAATTCTGTCTCAGACATTTACTAGTTATGTAACACTGAATGGATCACTTAATCTGTGTGAGACTCAGTTTCCTCATTTGTCAAAATGAGAGAACTGGTCTTGATAACTTTTAGGGTCCTTTCCTGGAAGCTATCTTTACTACCATCCTTCAGTAGCCTTTACTTCCTTGAAGATGTCTCCAGTCTTCAGCCTTTTCCCTTCCATTTTAAGGAAGGGTCCCCAGGCCAGAAATGTTAACTCCTTCATCCCTCTCTGCACTGAGCATTATGACTCTCTAGACTTCTTTCTCTACTGTGTCTCCGTAGGGGTACCTCCCTTCACACATATCTTTCACTTTCCTTTCATCTCATTCCCCCGTTGGAATGTAAGCTCCTTGAGGACAGGGACTATCTTTTTGCTTCTATTCATATCCCTTGTGCTTAACACAATTTCTGGCACATAGTAAGTGCTCTAAATCTGTCATATTGTGTTTATAGTGCATTATCTTTTCTCTCAGAAGCAATCGTCTTCCAAGATTTCCCATTTCCATCAATGGCAACACAATCCTTAGAGTCATCCTTGATTCTTTCTTCTCCCTCCTACCCCGTATGTCCAATTGATTGTTAGGAGGGAGAAGGGAAGGGAATGAGGCATTTATATATGTGCAACCACACACACACACATTTTCTATATATAGATACATGTGTATGTAATATATATATATATACATACTATATATACATATATAGGCACACACATATGTATGTGTATGGGCATGTCTACATTTGTATATATGTATGTGTATATATGCATATATATGCACATATGTATATGGGTGTACATATACATACATGCATACACACATCTTTGTGTATATATATATATATGTATATATACAGACACCATGCTAAACAATTTTATTATCACATAAATGTTATCTAATTTGATCCTCACAACAACCATGCTATTATTATCTTCATTTTACAGTTGAGGAAACTGGAGCATACAGAGGTTAAGTGATTTGCCCAAGGTCACAAATCTAGTATCTGAGACTGGATTTGAACTCCAGACTTCCTGATCCCAGGTCTAGCTCTCTATTTACTGTACCACCAGCTACTGTTACAATGTTAAGCCTAGTCAATTCTACATTTACAATCTGTCTTTACAGCCATCTCTTTTTCACCACTCCCAATACTTCAGATCCTTATTATCTTTTGCATCCCCTTCTCCTTGAGCACTCTATCTCTAGTGTCTTCTCTGTCCAATCTATTCTCCAGTAAAACATAGATCTAACCACCATACATCCCCCTACTCAAAAACCTTCAATGGTTCTGTCTTGCCTCCAGGATAAAATTCTGAATCTTCAGACTGACATTTAAGAGCCTCCAAACCTGACTCCCACCCACCTCTCTAGATTTGTTTCACTGTATCCCCTTTCCTGCACTCTAATCCAAACTCGTTGCTAGCTATTCCTAATACATGCATTCTCCTTCCTCTGTGCTTTTTGTTCAAGCTTCCTTAAAGGCAAAATTCACATGCTAGTTCCTATAACACCACCTTTCTTGATCCCCCCAGTCATCACTACTTCCTTCCTCTGGAAATGATCTTTAATTATTTTAATATGTATCCGGAGTCAAATATCTATGTTTATCTGATGACCACTACTCTGTACTTCAGTTCAGCTCCACTCATTGAGTCCCCAAAGCCAAAAAGAGCCATGGAGATGAAAAGAATGTAACACACCTCTCAGCCACTAGAAATAGGAATGAAAGACATAAGGTAAGGGAAATCAAGGTGGAATGGCAGCAGGATCTCTTTGACAAGGCCTGCCTTTAAATCCACCACCCACCTACCCAACAACAACAATAATAACATCGACAATAAAACAATAATAATATCACAACAAGTAACGCTGGTTTGGTTTTTTTAAGGAAATTGACTAAATTTTGTTTTAGCTTCTTTTTTTCTGAAATGATTCATCCCTTTGACTGGATGACTTGATGGGTAAGTTCTGTATAGATAAGCCATAGAGTTAAAATTTTAGAGACTAAAATGGCATACCAATGCAGAATTATTTTCAAACCACTGAATATTTATGGCTCTGCATTCCTTAGAGAAGCATATGAGTTAACAAAGGTCGCTCTGAAAACAAATACTATATTTTAAGAGAAACACTGGAGGCTATTTTCTGGGCTACTTTGTATAAGGTTCTTTCCTCCCCTTCTCAGCTTATACCATTGGGATGCATCATTCCCAAAGCAACCTGTACAGAATTAGAATTGGTCACCAAAGACAATAACTCAATAACTGTTTTGCTTAAGGTGGTAGAAGGTAATACCAGAGAATATTATTTTATGCACTAGCTATTTGTTCCATCTATGGTTAAGAGGAAGGAAGCACAAAATTCTTTAAAACTTTGAGTATGAATATATTTTTTAAAATTTCATTTAACCTAAACTCAAAAGAAAATAAAAATATTGCTTTATCTATTTTATCCCTAAGATACTTGTTCTCCCTCTGGGAATAAGAAGAGAAAAAAATGGAAATGATAAAGACTGTGAGCTTTTGGCACTCCACCCCCTGACTTCCCTCTTTTTCTGGATTGTATCTCAAAATTCGCAGCTAAGACATGCTATTCTTTCACAGTTAGAGCTGTAAAAGATAAAGGATTTATTTCACTGACTACTGAAGGCTATATATTGTATATTATGGAATGGTAATCATTGAACGAACATACAGATACGTTCACACACACTGGTATTCTAAAGACGCACTTGGCAATGATAGACTGTTGCGTGAAAAGGGTATTTTTAAGATCATTTGTTGGAACATTTTCTTTTCTTTCAGAAAACATTCTATCTTTCCCCAGTATTAACAGGATTACTATTACCATGTTACCTTTTCTTCCAATATGATTTCTTTCTTAAATTTTAAAAATGTTCGTTCATGCCAAGATCTACTGGTTCTCCTTATAGGCAGGTTACATTCCTAGAATTCAGTGTAGGATACTGTTATAATCAGCATCTTAAGGACTTGATAGGATGAAGATAATTATATTTAGCAGCTAGAAATTCTATTTTATGAGGTCTTAACATGGGGTCTAACTTTTTAAATAAGTGTTTTGATAACTGTATATAATTGGTTGCCTTTGTAATCCTGTGTATTTAATTTTGTGAATTTAAAAACATTATTATGGGGAGTCCATGGGCTTCAATATACTTCCAAAAGGGTCTATGAAACAAAAAGTTTAAGGACTCTTGTTCCATCATAAGGATTGGGACATTTATATAGCAATAACAACAGCAACAACAACAACAATGATCCTAATAAGCATTGGAATTTATATAGAGTTTCAAATTTTGCAAAACACTTTACATATATTTTCTCATTTTATCTTTACAACAATCCTGGTACTGTTATTCACTTTTCACACATGAGCAAACTGGAGAACAAAGAGGTCAATTACTTTCTCAGAGTCACACAAGTAGAAAGCATCTGAGACCAGATTTAAATTCTGGAGTTTCTGACTCCAGATCCAACACTCTGTTGACTGTACCACCTAAACCAGTATGGGAATGGACTGAGTAATACATGGTAACTGAGGAATAACATCAAATGAATTTGAGCACTTCAATGGATTTGTACCTTTACTAATATTGGTCCTCTTTCCAACAGCCGAGATCAAAAGCCTTCCACACCTTAACCTGTATGAAACTTGTCTATGTCTTCCAATCAGTCCTCAGCAAGGGATCCAACACATGTGCCAAACATCTTTCTCCAGATTTTTTTACATCTATGGGTACCGGTACAGAATTCAGGTTACTCATCTATTATCTCTTACTCTTTTTTTTTTTTGAGGGGGGAGGGCAGGGCAATTGAAGTTAAGTGACTTGTCCAAGGTCACACAGCTAGTAAGTGTGTCAAGTGTCTGAGGCTGGATTTGAACTCAGGTCTTCCTGACTCCAGGGGTGGTGCTCTATTCACTGCGCCACCTAGCCGCCCCTATCTCTTATTCTTGATACATAATCAGTCCACCTCTTTTTCCTCACACACATTTCCCAATCAAATATAAGCTTCTCAAGGCAAGCATTGTTTTTTGGGTCTTAATATCCCCAGTGCTTACAACACAGTGTTTTGTTCAGAATATGTGTTTAACAAATGCTTGTCAAACTCAACTTAATATGAATACCACTTCTTACGTGCAAGTCATCACTGGTGATATAAACAGTGCAAAAATCATATTGATCAGAAGAAATATTTAAAGAATCTCTGTCCAGGGAAATTTCAAACAAATAATACAAATGTAATATTAGATCAGTACCACCTGGCCAGGATAATGAAGCTCATGTAGAAGAGGTAAATGAGATTGAAGAGGCTACAGTATTAGATTAGGTAGTTTCATTATTGACACATAATTTGTTGCTTCATAGCATGTGAAAGAGTAGGGTTTAGAATTATGACCGACAACTGCTTCTTAGAACTGGTAGTTTTCAGAATCCACGAGGAAAAAGAAATTGACAGGGCTTATTCTGAGAAAGACAGAAACTGAAGCAGGAAGCAGGGGACTATGTGGAAACCACCAGGCAGAAATGATAACACAATTAAGTTCAACATTTTCACAGGAAAGTTAAAGGGATTTATCACAAAGTTATTCAATTTTGGAAAGGAAAACCATCAAAAACTGCAGGCATTAGGGGGAAAATGGAAGAAATAGTTTAATGAATAAACCACTTGGAAAAAGCCTGAAGACTATTTTAAAATAACCTTACTAGGAGCCCAGAATTAATATGTGCCAAAGAAAAAGTCAGGCCTTAGGGGAAGGCAAAGAAGGGGGATGGTAAGCAAGGAATAACTTTGCATACCTAATTAGCAAAGGAAAACAAAACAATGAAATTTTTTAAAAAGCTATTGTAGAGAAGAAGGCATACTCCCCTCCCCCCACCACCAAAAAAAAAAAAAAAGGAAGAATAGTCCAGAGAAGGAGAGCTGAGCCCAGCCAAGAGTGAGGTGAGTCAAGTGCAAGGCAGAAATCAAGAAAAACAAAACCAAGACCGTGGTGGGTATATAAGTCCCTTGCAAGGGGCTTAGGAAAAATTCTATAACATATAAAAAAGAAGAAACTAGCTAAAAAATCATCAAGACAATTTGGAGACTGTGAAGGGAAAGATACATTTGGAGAGGAAAAAGGAGAGGTGAGAGAGTGAGAGAGAGAGGGAGAGAGAGAGAGAGAGAGAGAGAGAGAGAGAGAGAGAGAGAGAGAATCCCTTGCATTCCTCACACTGCAAATAATAGACACTCATGAAATATGTGTTGATTTGGTTTTCACTTCCACCTTTATTAAAGAAATAAGGATTAGAAGGGGGAATAATTAACTAAAGAAAAGTCTTTAAAGCATATATAGCTGATAAAGGTCTAATATCCAAGATATAGAACAGGAACCATTCCTCAACAGATAAATGACTAAAGGATAGGCTCCAATTAATAAAAGAAATGAAAATTAAAATAAACTTGAAGTTCCATTTATTATAACAATACACTGGAAACAAAATAGTTTTCAATCATTTAGAGATTAGCTAAATAAAATGTGGTATGTGAATGTAATATTATTGTATCATAAGTAGAAACAGGAATAGACTTACATGAACCAAGGCAGAGTGAAATGAGAAGAACTGGGAGTACAATATACTTGATGGTAGCAATAATCAAGTGAAAGAAAATACCTTTGAAAGACCTCAGGAATCAGATCAAAGCAACAAATAACTGAGACTTCAAAAGACTAATTATGAAACATACCTTCTACCCCTTGATAAGAAGTGCTGAACTAGAGATACAAAATGAGATGCGTGTTCTTAGATGGAGTCAATGTGTTGATTCATTTTGTTTAATTACTTGCTTGCTATGAGAGAGGTCTTGAGGTGAGGGAGTAGTGGGTAATAGATTTACACAGAAGTTTTTTAAGTAACTTTTTTTTAGAATACAGAAAGTATAAGAGTCAGAGAAATTTTGTTTTTACTTTGTTAAATTTATTTTGTTAAATTTTAATATGCAATTTTTAAAAACATTTTTAAAACAAGCTGTACATAACAAAAGTTCAATTTCATATACATTCCTCTTTTTCTTCTTTCTATACTGAACATTTGCATTGTTGATGAGTGTTAAAAATAAAAAGATATGCGTATGTGCGTATATACATATATGTATATGCATATCATGCATGTGTATATGTATATGTTCAGATTTTCAAATTATCTTTTGAAGCAGACAGAGCCTAAGGACTAGATCAAAAAATGGTAAACATGCCTGATATCACAGCCCTAATCAGCAAATGAGAGGCTGATAAATCGATCTCCAGAGTTTTAAAGGAACTCGAGGGTGAAATTCTGGAATTCTTACTCAAAATATATAACCTGTCATTGCAAATGGACACCAAGCGAGGACTGGTGGATCGCTTGCATGACTCATTTATAAGAGAGTTTCCAGAGGGGACCTTGAAAATTACAGATCACTGAGTCGTATTTCCACATCATGCAAGCTGGTAGGATCCAAAAACAAGTGTAGGATTATAATAAACAAGCAAATAATTGATTTGGGGAAAGGTCATGTGATTTCTAGGAAGAAAATCATGTTAGGTCAATCCATTACTGCAGAACACTTCAAGGCATTCTTTCAAAACATTATCAAAAACAAAAAAAACTTATTAATTGTCTAATTGCACACAGTCTTTTACAAGGCAAAATGACATTTAACATTAATAGATACAACTCTTATTCCCTAAGGACTTCCAGGGTAACGAAAACAATCTAAAGTGGTGCAAAATGTGTTGTATTTGGAGTCAAAGGACCTAGTTTTGAATCTTTGTTCCATGAAGTATAAATTAATTTAGATAAATCATTTTTCCCTCTTAAGGCCACAGTTTTGTAAAATAAAGAAGTTGGGCTGGATGGTTTCATAAGTATTTTTTAATTCTCCATCTAAACTTTTATGTTGGAACTCAACCTAAGGAGATCTCTTTGAGATCTCCTTTCATACTCCATATTCCAAGAATATGGTGAAAAATTCTCTTCATATTTAGTGACATTTATTATAATCCTGACTAGAAACATACAGTCAAGCCAGCTGAGTACATGTTCTTCCTAATATTTTCTCAAAATTCCTGAGCCCTAGTTATCCAAAGAAGAAGAGAGATCTGACTAGTTACTGAACTAGCCAACTAATGCAGCAAAGCCATCACTAGGAGACTGGTTAGCTGCAGAGACAACAAAGAAAGCAGAATTAAGCTAGTCAAGCATGTTACCATTAGAAAGAGAAATAGAGGGACAACTTTTTTATTAAATTCAAATTAAATCAAATCAACAAAATTTGGTAAACATTTGTCAAGCATCTGTTGTACACCAGACATGTCTAGGCATTGTGGATATATAAGTTTTAAAAAATAATCGTTCCTATCCCAAAGGAACTACTCTAGGGAAACACTATGTGGACAAATGCATAAACATTCACCCCCTACTCCAAAAAAGTGAGTACAAAGTAGAGGCTGGAGTGGTAGTGGGAGGAATCAGAAAGTGGAAGTTTTCTGTCTGAATTATGTGAACAAATGTTTCAGTTCTTCATTTCATTAGTTATCTAGCTGTGTGTGTGTGTGTGTGTGTGTGTTCCTATTGTCAGCTGTAATAGTATCATCGTTTTCCCTCTGAAGCAAGTCCTCTCTCTTCTGAGAAACAGAAAGCGCTCCATCAGTCAGGTATCACAGAAAGCTATTTTCAGTTAGTTCTCAAACCATCTATCACTATATACTCAAACTACATGAAGGCCGAATACCCATGCTTTATTTCCCCAGCATACAGTAAGGTGAGGAACTAATCAGCTATCATAGTAGGTATCATAGGTGATTAATATACTTGCTTTGTCCATTACTGAAATGTAAGCTTCTTGAGGACAGGAACTCTCTGATAAGTTTCTTGTGAGTAGAGATAGTTTCCTTCATCATTTTTGCATCTCTGGTGCCTCACCTGGTACAGTAGTGCCTGGCATCTATTTAGGCACATAACAGATACTAGTAGATTCATTTGCATTCCTAAAATAACACCTTGCACAGAGCAATATGTAAAAATTGTTGACTCCAAGCAGAGAGATAGTATAGGGACTTGTTCAAAGTGCAAATAGCAGAACTGGAATTTGAGCCCAGCTCCTCTGACTCCAAATGCATTATTTCAGTTACAATCTTATATCATTGAGATAGCAAGAGTGAGAATTAGAGCCAGTTAGCAAGCAAGAGAATGAGAGACAGAGGTGGAGGAAGACAGAGACAGAAACCTACAATTCAGACTACCTTTGAGTTTTGTAAGAATATTTTTGTAAGAATTACTCCTATGGAGCAGTATAATGGCAATTACCCCTTTTTGTTCTGGCAAGTAAGCAGGTACTTAGCCCTCAGTAACTAATCAAGCCTCTGTGAAAGAAACAGAAAGTTTAAACCCCTATCCCTGACATAACAGGAAGGGGTTGGCTGAAACAGGAAATAGCTAAGACTGTGTATACATAAGAAAAGCCTCAGAGAGGCACAGTCAGAATTTCCTGAGAACTTGTGGTGGCAGAGCTTCTTCTGAACATGAGCCCAGGAGGCCAGGAGCCCAGGACCCCAGGAATCCAGGTGACAGAGGAGCCCAGGAGAAGACTGAGGAAACAGAAGACTGAGGAAGCATGACCAGGATGCTGAGACTTTGTTTGTTTGTGGCTTGGTTGAGCCTTGAATTCTTGGGAACAGAAATTGTGAAGGATTTAAGATGGATTGGACCCTGTAAACTCCAATGTGGAGCAGGACCTACCCAGAGAGTTGGGCAAGGAAGTTGTTTGCCATTGAATGCAGGTGAATCCAGTTTGGTGACTCCAAGTAGGATCTGGGACCATGGAAGGGGGTCCAGGAAATCTCAGAACCGGCCCCAAGTCAAGATGAAGAAAAGACCTCTCCTTGGATATTGAATGTTGTGATGATAATGCACTTTACTAGTGACCTAGGGGTGGGAGGTTTGTGTATTTTCTAATGATTGTACTTAGTGATTAATGATACTTAGTGACTGATTGCTAAATAAGTGACTGATTGAGTTAACCTAGTTGTCCTATGAGTGGAGCACTGACTATTATGCTCTGAGATGACTGAATGACTGAGTAGGGAGGCAAACCTCCTTAGGGATACCAGATGATTGTTATTTGTTCAAAGCTATTGTGACCACTTTGGTGAAAACTATGTGGCCATTTTAATGATAAACTGTTGTGAATATTATATTGTGAATATTGTTAATGCTGTACCTTGATTTTCTGTGAATGTTTCCCTTTGTTTTGTTATGGAATAAATGAAGTGTTCACTATACTGTGTAATCAGAATCTTAAAAGCTATTCACAGAAGCATTCTTCCAGAAAGCTGCTCATGCATGGAATTACAGACAGAGCCAAATTGGCTGTGTAGAAACAGGAAAACTCCATGAGCTCCCCCCATAACCATCTCTAATAC
This sequence comes from Pseudochirops corinnae, assembly GCA_028646515.1. Lineage (NCBI taxonomy): Eukaryota > Metazoa > Chordata > Mammalia > Diprotodontia > Pseudocheiridae > Pseudochirops > Pseudochirops corinnae. Next base: position 102,704,846 of record CM053586.1, read on the forward strand.
CTATAAAATATGACTATAAACAAATTTTAGAGCTACAGAACCTACAAAGTGACAGAGAGAAACAAATCTCCCCCTAAAGGCAGCCCAGCAGGCCTACAGGAAGGCTCCATTGAAGTGTGCTGGAGCTGAGCCCAGCCCTTGCAAGCCCAAGGTTTTAGCCCAGGGCAGCCCTGACCAGCAGCAGCTGAAGCAGACTTTGGGAAAGTGGATCACCAGCAGCTGTGGCTGTTTCCAGAATTATCAATCCATAAATGCCAAAGACAAAGTAAAAGGAGAATGTGGACTTTGTGGGAACAGGGGGATTGAGAGTACAGTCTGGCCATTGCCCCTGGCACAAGAAAGTGAGAAGATGTGGAGGTGCTGTGGCTGTGCAGCAGCTTCCACATGGCTGCTTCAGAGCTCCTGGCCTGTGGAACGTAGGGGGACCAGGCAACCATTCAGAAAGTGTTCACTCTTGCTTTAACCTGCTTGGATCTGGATCACTGTTTTGGGTGGTGGTCCTAGAGTGCGTGGCCAGTGAGCCAGAGCATGTGGGGGCTGTAGAGAGGGCACCCAACTAATAGCTCCAGCACCTGTGAAAACCCCAGTGATTTGGGACAAAGCTCTCCTCTCTGGAAGCAGAAGTTCTGCTGTGGCAAAACACTCAAAAGTCAAGTAATGGAGTAGCAATATGATCAAGCAAAAGAAGCAAAGCAAGCACAGCAATCAAACCGTTGATTCCATTTTGGGGGACAAAAAGGATCAAAGCATGGAATGGGAGGAAGACAACAAAGTCAGAACTCCAGCATCAAAAGCTTCCAAGAAAAATATGAACTGGTTACAGGCCATGAAGAGCTCAAGAAGGATTTTGAAAATCAAGTAAGAGAAGTGGAGGAAAAATTGGGAAGAGAAATGAGAATTATGCAAGAAAATCATAAAAAGAGAGTCAATATCCTGACTGAAAAAAATGACACCTTAAAAAATAGACTAACTCAAAAGGCAAAAGAGGCCCAAAAAGCCAATGAGGAGAAGAATGCCTTAAAAAGCTGAATTTGTCAGATGGAAAAGGAATTTCAAAAGCTCACTGAAGAGAATCATTTTTTTCAGAATTAGATTGGAACAAATGGAAGCTAATGACTTTATGAGAAATCAAGATACTA
>CM053586.1:102706484-102759324 GCA_028646515.1 Pseudochirops corinnae
CTGCAGCCACTGCCTCTGACGCCGCTTCCAGTCCGCACCGCACAGAGACTAGCTTGGCTCCGGCATTCTCTTGCTCCACCCCTTCCTGCTACATCAGCAAGCTCAAGGGGCGTGGAAGATCTTCAAATCCTAGTATCGTTACAGTTAGATAGATTTCCATACTCAATTGAATGTGTATGTTATTCTGTCCTTAAAACTGTAACTGTTGTAACTGTTCATAATGTACATTTGTACAGATAGAAGAAATTATTGCAAATTATAGCAAAATTATAAAAAGCATTTTCAAATGCTTGCATCAACTAATTCAATTAATGCTCCTGGTCCTTTTCTTCTTCCAACCCCAACTCTCATTTAAAAGAAAAAAAGAAAAAGAAAATCTTTGTAACAAATATACAAATGTAGTCAAAACAAAATTCCTGCATTGTCCATGACCAAAATGTAGGTCTGATCCTGCAACTTGAGTCCACCACTACTTTATTAGAATGTGGATAACATATTTCATTATCAATGCTTTTGAATTATAATTGGTCACTGAATCTACCAAAGATCATTAATCTTTCAAAGTTGTTTGTCTTTGCAATGTTATTATTTTATAAATTATTCTCCTGGTTCTACTCACTTCACTTTTTACAGAATTCTTCTCAGGCTTAACTGAACCAAGCCCTTCTGTCATTTCTTATAGTAAAATAGTGTTCTATTCCATTCATATACCATAAATCATATACCATAGCCATTCCTCCGATGATAAGACCTCCCAGTAATTTCCTTTTTTTGCCACTACAAAAGGAACTATGATAAATATTTTTGTATAAATGTCTCTTTTCCTCTCTCTTTGATTTCTTTGGGATATATGTTTAGTAGAGTATAACAAGGTCAATGGCTATTCACATTTTCATGACTTTTTTAGTCACAATTCCAAATTACTTTTCAGAATGATTTTTACCAGGTTGTAGCTTTTACAATGCATTAATATTTTTCTGCAGTCCCTCAAACATTTGTAATTTTTAAAAATTCTCTTTGCCAATCTGATGGGTATGAGATGAAATGAGTGGTTTTAATTTCAATTTATTTCATTATTAGTGGTTTGGATTATTTTTTAAAAATATCACTGTTGATAGCTTGAATTTCTTCTTTTGAAAGCCGCCTGTTCACGTTCTCGACCATTCATCAGTTTTGTTGAATGGCTCATCTAAATCTGAATTAATTTCTTTGATGTCTCAGAAATACCTTTATCAGAGAAACTTGCTAAAAAGATACCCCCCCCCCCATTAACTATTTTCCATTTAATTTTAGCTGCAATGGTTTTGGTCATGTAAAACTTTTCCATTTTATGTCATTAAGAGTATCCATTTTATCTTTGATGAACCTCTGGTTTTGTATAGTCATCAATTCTTTCCTTATAAATAGAAACAAAAGAGCATTTCTTCTTTATTCCTCTAATTTGTTTATTATATATAATTTTATATATAGGTTATGTATACATTTGAAGCAAATGTTGTCTATAGTGTGAGGTGTTGGTCTAAACTTACATGCAAGTCTACCTTTCTAGTTGTGGGTGGCTATGGACAGGATTACACATATTACATAGGGAGGAACAAATCCTATGGAAAAGATAGAAGTTCAAGGGAGATGGGGCAGTCGCAATGCTGCCCAGAAGACAGATTTTTCAAGCTCTGAAAATGATGAGTATTCTCTTAGTTCAGGTTCACTGTTGAAAGAAAATGAAGCCTTTGTAGACCATTCAACAGTTAACAAAAGAAGGTTTACTTAACTATAGCACAGAAAAGATATTCAACAAGGATACTCCAGAGGGTAGAGGGACTGCCCTTTTTTGGAAATGACTTCATTAACAATGCAGACTGTGGTGACTTGTATGGTTTGAGGACATTTTAAGGGTACTAATTTCATAGAGGTGGACATTTTTATGTCCTTATGTGACCAAGAAACCATATCAGCATGACCAGAGTCTACTAGGAGGCAACATTAAGGAAATGTATCTTGAGTCTTGACATCCTGAGGCTAATCAACTGGCAGGAACAGATTTGTCACTTTTTAGGAAAAAACAACTAACCCATGTTGGAGGGAAGGGAGAAGAGGGAGTAGTGGTAAAGGAACCCTGGTACACAGTGATCCTATCATCAGAGGGGAGACTCAGAAAGTGAGTAATAGAGAAAAAAGGAGGCAGGGGTGGGGTGGGGGAAGACTGAAAGATCTCAGGAGGAAGAAAACTCAAAGACTCTGAACTTGAGTAGAAAAATCAATAGGGAAAACATTAGCAGCAAAATGAAATATGATCTCCAGATCTAGAAAATAAGTTTAGGCGTGTATGAATAAATATTGTAAAACAAATAAAAATTTTGAGGAGAGTATGGAACCAAACATACTATTCCTTAGTGGTTTAAAGAGAAATGAGAATTGTGAGAGCAGAATTTATGGCCTCAATGGCAGATATAATTGACAGAATATCTAATTGCTCTCTCCTCTATGCTCCAGCCAACTCTATCCTCTCTGCTCTGAACAAATTCTACACTTTTCCACTTCTATGTCTTTGCTCCCAACATTTCTTATTTCCTCCTATCTCTATTTCACTTGCATTTCTACCCAGATTTTAAAGTCCAAAGCAAATCCTATTTGATTTATGAAGTTTTCCCTATTTCCTGTGATTAGTAATGTACCTTCTCTTTTGAGACCTACATAGCACTCTTTTTCTGAACCTTTTAATGCACTTATTTGACATTCTGTATTATCCATAGTTCTATGTGTCTCATCCTAATAATAGACTATAAGATCACAGGGGATAGGGACCATGTTTTATCGAAATTTTGTATTTTCTAAACAGTGTAGAGCTTACAGGGCTTTCTTCACAGCAAACACTTGATGTTTATCAAATGAAAGGATGAATGAATAATTCTCATTAACTTGCTATGTGACCTTGGGTAAACTGATTAACATCTCTGAGTACCTTTGTTTCCTCATATAGGAAATTAAGATATTAGAGTAGATTATGGTCCTTCCCAAGCTGAAATTTCTGTGATTTTTACCTTATATTATTTTCATGGCATACTTTCTATTGTTTTATTCCAAACTTTCTTTAGAGGTTGAATTTGATTTCCATAATATTGAAAGCATTCTGTCCGTCCCTATGTCTCTCTCCTTTTTTTTTTTTTTATGGAGCATGACTCTGACCTAGTATCTGGAGAAATTATGGTTTTTTTCCCTTCTGTTACCTGAAATACAATAGAGTTAGTTCTTCCTTCTGAGATAAGCTATTATAGGATGTTAGGCATGTGTACTTGTAAATGTGACAGAAAGAAAAGCTATAGTGTCTAGTACATAGGACAAGCTGAACAAATGCTTATTGACTGGTTTTCCTGCCAAGGATTCCGAATCTGTGGTCCCTGAGCTTTAAAAAAATCTTTTGATAACTGTATTTCAATACAAAATAATTATTTACCTTTGTAATAATTTTTATTTTTATGTATTTAAAGACATCATTTTAAGAAAGGATTCATAGGCTTCACCAGATGGCCAAAGGAGTTCATGACATAAAAAGGTTAAGAACCTTTGCTTTAAACACCTTTCTACTAGTCCCCTTCCAAGTCTCTAGCATTTATATATATCCTAATAGAAATACCAGGCTAAATAACCTCTTCCCATGTCATCTGATCCCACAATGGGAGGAAGAATGGAGAGAACTTTCCTTTTTTGCTACAAATAATTTTCTTCTTTGCCTTTCCCAACTCACAAACATCTGAATCTTCAGTAATCCACATTCTGTGCCATGGTATTTAAGTATTGTTCTGTTTTTCCCCCAGATAAAATTTTCATTATTCTGGTTCACATATGTTTTTCTATTCAGTACCTAGTTTCACAGTTTTATCAGGATTTCTCCACTCCCTGACTCCTTACTCAAAATATAAAGTCTTTGTTGGATATCTTCAGAAATAGAAGCTAGCTATTCAAGTACCTCCATATCCATCTTCTCACTCTTTCTTTCATTTTCCCCAATAAAATCCTGCTCTAATATTACATCGTGATATAGAGATGATTCCAGACTCTTAAAGGTTATGCCAGTAGAGTAGATGTCTAGAATGTCCAACCAAGTTTGAAAGGTTTTAAATGTCAACCCAGTGATTGACTGTGTATCTACCACAAGAGGACCAGTTCAGCTAATTTATGAGAAGATCATCACCAGATTGGCTCCAGGAAAATGAATTTTTCAGTCCTGGCAACTTATGAAAATGATAAGACACAGAAAAAGGCAAAGGAGTAGAGTGGATAGAAACTTAGTCTTGGAATCAGGAAGAGCTGGGTTCATGCTCTGTCTCTGACACATACTACCTGTGTGATCCTGGACAAATCACTTAACCTCTTGGTGCATGGGGCAACTTGCTAAGAGTTTCAGTTCCTGAATAATTGCCAATCTGAACTGGGAGAAGGAGTTTCCTCTCCAGGGAGTACTCCAGACCAATAAAGACACAGGTCTAGGGAAAAATGATATGGAGGGGTTGTGACAATATACTATGCTGAAGAAATCATGGATAATTGAAGCACATTTTGACCATAGAGGTAAACACTGACAAGTTTTATTTTTGGACTGCCCCTTTGGGCACATGTTACATAAAATATTCACAATGATTTTCCACATAGGATATTTATAACTTATTTTTAAAATTTAATATAAAATTATATATTTCTTCCCTTCTGTTTAAAAATAAAAAAGTAGACATTGGAGGTCCTAGCTTAATATAAGATTCTATGTACCCATTAAGGTAGTCTTGGCACATTACTTTCCTTCTAATTATCTCAGTCAACAGTTGGATATGTAAGAGGGAAATTGCAAGCAGGACACCTTGTGGTACCTAGACTCTTTTATGTTCCCTTTATTCTATTTGGGGTTGCAGAGTCAATGCATTTAATATAATTAGCCTGTGATAGAACCCTAAATTCAATATGGACAACAGTTTATGTCGATGCTTTAAAGCTCATGACATTTTCATTTCTTTCTTATGGAAAGAGCTTCCCTCGGCCACACACTGAATAAACAACAGCTCTTCTCTATATGATACAACTCATAGAAGCACAGATGCAGAGCTGGAAGGGACCTCCATCCTGACTGGGAGGCCATCTATGTTGTCCTTTTTTTTTTTTGTGCTTTTTTCAGGGCAATTGGGGTTAAGTGACTTGCCCAAAGTTGCAAGGCTAGTAAGTGTGTCAAGTGTCTGAGGCTGGATTTGAACTCAGGTCCTCCTGACTCCAGGGCCAGTGCTGTATTCACTGCGCCACCTAGCTGCCCCTATGTTGTCCTTTTTTTAAGAAGAGAAAACTAATGCTCAGGGAAATAAAGTCACACAGGTAGTTAAATGTCAGAGAAGTTTGCCCTAACCTTTAAAGGACAGATCATAAGAAAAGAGATTTGGCCTGAGGTCAGAGAATAGCAGGGGACAAAAGTAATAACAAGTCAGACTGCATTGTGTGAGATAATAAAGACATAAAGTCTTCCAATAAAAGCTTTCTAGAGCTTTTCAAATGCTGTATACAGGGATTGCTTAGAACTAAAAAGAAGGGATTCAGAAAAAGTAATATTACTGTTTTATTGAAACTGCTTTCCTTTCTCTTAACGAATCTTTGGAAAACCTAAAATATTTACAAGAGAAAAAATAAACTTCAGGATATAAATATACACACACATATAGACACACACACATGCACACACAGACATGTATACCTTCTGAAAGATCTTGAAAAAGACAAATTAGAAGAAGTGTAGTCAAATGAAATAAACAAATATTTGTGTCTACTTTGTGTAGGCACTGTGCCAGGCTCTGAGGACACAAAGACAAAAACAAAAGTCCCTGTCCTCAAGGAGCTTACATTTTACTGGACTTGTTGATGGGAACCTGCATTCAAATCCTGACTCTTCCACTTTCTCTGGGCTTCAGTTTCCTCATCTATAAAACAAGAGAATAAAATTAAAGCTCTTGCAAGCTCTAAAATTTGATGAGTAACCAGAGCTGTCCCAACTTGAGTGCAAAGATCAGGGCCATCTCCAAAAGACACAGGGCTAGTGAAAATCATAATGTGTTTACCCCTACAGCTCTTTCCTTACCCTACCCCCACCTCACCTTTTTAACAGTATTTTATTTTTTCCAATTACGTGTAAGGACAATTTTTTAACATGCATTTAAAAATATTTTTTTTGAGTTCCAAATTTTCTCCCTCCTTCCCTCTCTCTGCTCTCTTCCCCCTAAAATGGTAAGAATTTTAGATAGGTTTTATATGTGCAATCATGTAAAACATATTTCCACATTAGTCATGTTGTGATAGAAGAAACAGATCATAAGGGGAAAAACCATGAAAAAGATAAAGAAAATGAAAATGGTATGCTTCTGCCTGCATTCAGACTCTGGCAGTTCTTTCTCTGGATGTAGATAGCATTTTTCATCATGAGTCCTTTGGAATCATTCCTATAATATTTTCACATAAGTGATACGACATTAAAATGAATACTATAACCCTGAAAGAGGAAAGAGCCACAAAAACTATCCTGAAGAGCTTCTGTTCACTGGGTGAGTGCAAATGTGTATAGAATGAGTGACCTCATACTCTGGGGATGGAGGGTTGATTATACTGAAGATTAGTAGTAGCATAGTATAATCCCATCCAACGCAACAAGCATTTTATTTAATTTATTATATGCAAAGCACTGCATAATGATTTTAAAAAATGACAATTCTTGCTTCAAGGAGTTTATAGGAGATAATAGTTGTGTAAGAAGTGGTGCCTCATACCCCTTCAATACCTAAATACCAACCAATGTAACTAACATGATAGCCAATAAGATATCAGTATATAGATTTAGAAATTATCTGTATAGAAATAACTGAACCTGTTGAAGCTGATGAGATCACTCAGAAGGACATTGTAGAGGGAAAAGAGAAGAGCACTTGGGACCAAGCTTTGTGGAATACCTATATAGTTATCCCTTCCACATCATGACTTTCCCCATCATAGTTTCAATATATCATGGGTTGACATAAGAAATTAAATGGAAATTTGGGGGGGAGTTTTGAGGAAACTGGAAGGTCAGCAGATAACACAGAAGAAGTTTAGAAAATAAAAAATGCATAAAATATCTGTATAATGTCAACCCAAATTTTATAATAAGGTACTCTAAATACCACATAAAAGAAAAAGAAAAAAATTCAGACTTCTTCTCTGGTATGAACAGAAGGACAAACAATTTTATGAAAGTGTTCTGGATTGTGGGGGGTGCAGCACCCCACTATGTGGAAGGGGTAACTGTAGTTGAGGGGTATAATCTGAATGAAGATACAAAAAAAATATGGTGAAGAAGCAGAGATTGATTTAAAAACATCAAATGAATTCAAAGGAGATGAAGAAAAAAAAAGATTGGTAGAGGTAATATATATAGAATAGGTGACAGATCTATAAGACAGCATATAAATATTTATAAGGTTTGCCTTATGACCACATATGTGATAGAAATGGAGACCCTAGGGAAGTCGATGCATGGTATCGGGGGAGAGAGTGTAATGTTGTGAAGGGAATATGAGATATGAAGACAGAAGACCAGACTTCAAATGCTGGCTCTGCTATTTACTACCCCTGTGACCTTGGACGATAATAACAATGATCATAGTAATAATAATAACTAGCACTTATATGGCACTTTCAGTGCTTCGCAAATATCATCCTCTTTGAGTCTTACAACAACCCTGGGAGGTGGGTGCTATCGTTAACTCCATTTTATAAATGAGGAAACTAAGGCAAATCGAGGTTAAATAACTTGCCCCAGGTAACACAGCCAGTATCTGGTCCAGTATTCTATTTACTATGGTACTGAGCTCCTTCTCTGAAAATCAGCTTTGTCAGATGGAAGATGAGGGGATTGGGTTATATGATTCACAAAGTGTCTTCCAGCTATAAATGGTTGCTATAATGGATGCTATAAATCAAATAATTTTCTTTTCTAAAAAAACCTGTCACCATATTGTAATTCCTTTTGTCTGAACTTTAAAAATATTAAAGGGCTGATTTCAATTAGTTAGTTGCTGAATTCCATAAATCTAATTAAATCTTTTTAGAATTTGTTTAAATATCCCATGTTGTTGTTTAAGCCAGATTTGATCCAAGGCCCTTTGCTTCCATCCGATGACATATCTTTATGATCCTTTTAAAGTTTTCTCCAATGCTACCTTATCAAGGAAGCCTTTTGAGCCCCTTGAGGGTATGGACTATCTTGTCTCTTTGTATCCTCAGTGCTTAGTGCAGTGCCTGGCACATAGTAGGTCCTTAATAAATGTTTATTGACAGACTTACTATGAGGATTTACCAACCCTCTTCCTCAGTTAGAAATGGATCTTACTTCCTCGGACCTCACATGGTGCTTTCCACTTGTCTTTCCACTTACCACATTCAATTTAGTCCAAAAGTCATGTGCCACATTGCCTTAGAGACTGAAGTCTGTGAAGAGACCCTCCAGACCTCACCTAATCTTTGGAAACCCCCTTTGGACCTAGCAATTAAAGTTTGTTGCATTAAATTTTGTAAAACCATTTTCTCACAGGTGAAAAGCTGGCAAAAGTACTAGAACAAATGAATTTTTCCTTTTATTCAATCTGTTCCTTCCGGTGAATCAAAATGTGGTATACTGGAGAATGGAAAACATTAAGTAATTTCAAAACTGAATCAAATCTTGAGACATATGTTTCATTATCCTTATTGTTTCATCTATTAAATCTGTCACTTCTTCCATTTCAGGAGATTCCAAGTTATTCAGTATGTGGAGAAGTAATTTCCTTGGCACAGTATCTCTATGGCATCTTCTGCCATGGAATTCACTTATTTTTCAAACAATATTCTCATGGTTTAAATGAATAAACACCATGAGGTTTAGGAATTACCTGGAGTTAAGCAGATGCACCAGTTTACACAGACAAAATGAAACTGAGAATTAAAACTGTGATTCAGGCACTCGGAAGTTTGAAGACAATCTACCTTGTCCAAATTAACTGAATTGTTTGTTCCATTATATTTTTCCTGGGTAACTCCTCTTCTGTGCTTTGGATCCTAGACCATGGGGCCAAGGGACTAACATGTAATTGAGTGCATGATACAGACTAACAGCTCATCTGTAATTACTCTCCTGGGAGAGGAGAGATGTAACATTTTCCTATTTGACTAACCCCATTATTCCATTTAGAGTTAAAGGCTGTGGTTGGATTCATAATGCGTCTTCATATTTGATGTAATTAGGCAATAGTAATCGGTGGGCCAGATATTTCATGGTAGTTAGTGACTGGACAGGGACGTGAGAGCCTGAGGCAAATTCATTTCTTATTAAATTACTGTATCCTTTGTTCACTTGTTCCTGTTCACAAGTGGATATCTTGATTTAAGAAAAAAGGCTTTTCCTATCGACAAATTTTAGAAATCTTTTAACAGCTCACGAATGGAGACTTCTAGAATAGAATTTTATACCAGTCTCCTGTAGCTGTTGAAACATTGTGCAGGGTGGAGGGACCCAGCCTTGGGGTCAGAAAGACCTAGGTTCAAATCTTGCCTCTGACACATACTGACTTTATGACAGTGGCTAAATTATTTAAACATTCAATGGCTTCAAGCAATTATGATCCGGGTGGGGAACCTGCAGCTTCCAGGCCACATGTGGCCCCTAGGTCTTCAAGTGTGGCCCTTTGACCCAATCCAAACTTCACAGAACAAATCTCCCTAATAAAAGGATTTGTTCTGTAAAACTTTAACTCAGTCAAAAGGTTGCACCCAAGGAGCTAGAAAGTTACATGTGGCCGTGAGGTCCTAATTTCCTCATCCCGGGAATGATAGCAGAATTGCTAATCTGCATTAGTGGTGGGAGTTTCCAAACCAGATGTTCACAGTAATGAAATCACAAGACTGGGTCAAAACCTCAAACTGTAGCAGCTAACCCGGAATGTGAGCAGAAGAAAGGGTAGTAGGTTTAGTCTAGATCCATAGGATATCTGCATCTAGATGAAGGTCCTGGAGCCAGTTTCTTGTCTTTAATTTTGCAGGTTCTGAAACTTGATTTTATTAGTTCATCCAGTGGTGACTGGTATGAATTGATTTTCCCATAGATTAATGAAACCTGTGATAGACTTATTTCTCAACTAGAATCCTAATCCATCACTTTTACAATGGGAGTGATAGAAGTGACCAAACTGCTCATATATTTTTTGACCCAGATATACATTTATAGGCTTGTGTCACAAGCAACTCAAAGACAGAAAGGTTCTAAATACATCAACATATTCATAGCACCACATTTGAGGGCAGCAAAAAACAAAAAAACCGAGTGGTAGCCCATCCATTAGGGAGTACTTAAACAAATTGGAATATAGGAATGTAATATAATATTATTGCTTTATAGGAAATGATACATGTGTAAAATTTGGAAAAATAGGAAAATGAGTTTAAATTGATATAGTGTGAAATAAGTGAATCAGGAAAACAATGTAGGCAACGACAACACTCTAAATGAAAAGAACACTGAAATGAAGCCAAAGTCTAGAATAATGACTAGTCTTGGAGTCAACATATAATATAAGCTTAATAATATAAGCTTTTATACATATGAGCTTATATACTTATATACTATATACTAGTCTTGGAGTCAAAAAAAAAAGATGACAACAATACACCTCTTTCTTGTTGCTGGAGAGGTAGAGGACTAGGGGTTCTGAATGTTATATTCATTGTCAGATACAGTCACTGTGTTAGTTGATTTTACTTAACAGTTTTTCTTTTTTACAAGGGAAGTACTACTGAGTTGGGGTTTTAGTATATTCAGAAATGACTGATCTAAAAATAATAAATATCAGTAAGATGTTAAGGATAAAAAAGTTTTAAAATTTGCCCTGGTATTTTTGTTTAACAGATTGAATAATATTCTGCCACTTGCAGAGACTACAGTCTCCTCATGGGTAAATCTATCTAGAGTAACAAATTATAAGGCAACAGGGTACTTTGGGATCATATAACTAGAGCAAAAAGAAGTTGATGTACTAAAAAAATGTTTCCATCAATCTGGTAGTCTGGCAAATTAACCACCTCTAGGACTGTGAACGAAAGAGAAACAATGAGGGCGTATAATCAAACCTCCTTATTTTATAGATGAGAAATCTGAGGTCTAGGGAAATTGAGTAACTTGTTTAATGTAGCAGACCCAGGATATGAATTGAAACCCTTGGATTCCAAACACAGGACTCTTTCTGCATAACCATGCCACATCAATTCTAGATACATTCCAGATCATTGGAAAGTGTTGGAGACACGCTGCCAAATTTTTATTCTTTGGCTCTTCTTCCTTCATTTCCATGTCCCTTCTGTTATGACATTGTCTATTACAATGAATTAAATCACAATGTAAATTATTATACTTTGTTATCCATAATAGACAATTGAAAGATATTCTGGTTTCATTGACAGCACTGTCACACACTGTTTCTTGGGGTCACTTCTGACTATTGCTAATCTTAACCATTTTATAGTAATGTTTGTTAACTATTTCAGTGTTACTTTTTCTGAACCTTTCACTAAACTCTGAAGGAGCATGCTATTTGTAGGCAACTCCCTACACATTTACAATAAACTAGACAGCCTTGATGGAATAGCAAAAAATAGCAACTTCTTTAGATGAACAGATTTCTGGAATGGAGAAAATGGAATGTGACAATCCACATTCGTGGAACTCTTTCAAAAAACTTGGTTTCTTCTTTGGAGAAAAGAACCTTAGCCATTTGCTCAGGTCATCTTAAAATTAGCCTTCTAGAATCTTTCCATTCCTTGGAGCAGGACAATAAACAAACATGTAAGTGCCTACTATATGCTAATACTGCTGAGTACTGGGGACACAAAGACGAATTTAATTCAGTTAAACAGGAATTAAGAGACTATTTTTATGGGGATTCTGTAGGACACCCACTTGTCCTCCATCACTGTCTTTAGAAGGAACCTCAGCCAGTGTAACAGCAAGCATCCTAGCATACCCAGGATGACTGCTAGCACAAATTCCTTGATCTGCTTTTCTAAAGGAAAGCAACTTAAAAGGGGTTAACAATCTTACTTTAATCAAATATATATACATAAATACATATAAAATCAAATCATTCACTTAGTTCAAGGGGAAAAATCAGCACCCTGAACTTCAGAAAACACAAACAGAAATTACAAGCAGACAAAAAATACAAACAGAGAAAATAACACAATTCAACAGACCAACAGACAGGGTTTCTAGACCATTACATACATACATAATTAACTACCGGAGAGAGAAGCACCAACATCTGGGGTTTCAAAGCTAGGGGGCTCAATGGCTACCCAGAGTGTCACCTGACCAAATCATACAACTCTTCCCATAAGTGAGCCCCAAAGCAAAACCTCACCTCAAAGCATATATATATATGTACTTTTCTTCAGGGTCAGAGGTCATCGCCACCTTCATGTCCCACTGCAAAAGGTGTGAGCCTTCCTTAAGAATAAGTTTCCCTCCAATCAAGCCCCTCCTGTTGGGTTCCACTTGAGGCCCATTAAGGGGCAGGGGAGATTTTCAAATTCCCTAGGTCTATTAAGGGGCAGGGAAGGTGTTCAAATTCCCTTATCATTATAACAAGCTATGAGCATATAGGTCACTATTTGATTATGTCTGGTCTAGATTTTATTTAGTGATACTAGAAACCAGGTATATGTGTATGTATGTATGTATACACACATTTGGTTGGTGGAGACATCACAGTGAGGAAATCCTAGTGAGGAATCATACATACATACACAGATCAATAACTGATCTTAGAGGTGTCTGGTGTGCAGAGATGAGTACCACACAGTGCCACACAGCCAGCAAGTGTCAGAGGCAGGTCTCATATAAATATATAAGGAACTTTGTCAAATCTATAAGAATGAGTCATTCCCTAATTGATAAATGGTCAAAGGATATGAACAGGTAATTTTCCAGTGAAGAAATCAAAACAATTTATAGTCATATGAAAAATGTTCTAATTCATTATTTTTTAGAGAAATGCAAATTAAAACAACCTTGAGATATCATTTTATACCTACTAAATTGGTTAAGATGATTAACAGGGAAAGCAACAAATATTGGAGGGGATGTGGAAAAACTGGGACACTAATTCATTGTTAGTGGAATTGTGAACTGATCCAACCATTTTGAGAGCCATCTGGAATTATGCCCAAAGAGTTACTAAAATATCTATACCCTATATCCAGCAATACCACTAATAGATCTATTTCCAAAGATGATTAAGGAAAAAGGAAAAGAATCTGTATGTTCTAAAATGTTTACAGTAGTTCTCTTCGTGGTAGCAAAGAACTGGAAATTGCAGGGGTGCCCATCAGTTGGGAATGACTAGACAAGTTGTATATAATTGTGTTGGAATACTACTATGCTAAAAGAAATGAGCTCAGTGATCTTAGAAAAACATGGACTTACATGCAATAATGAAGAATGAAATTAGCAAAACTGAGAGAACAGCAAAGAAAAACTTTGAGTGAATAAGTTATTTTGTCTATCATGAATACCCAAATTAACAATAAAGGATATATGAAGAAAGATGCTATCTGCATTCTAGAGAAAGAATTATAGATGTATAGAATAATTTTACACAGTGTGTTTACATATATATACACATATATACATACATGTGTATGTGTGTATATATATATACACACACACATATATCTACATATACATACACATACCTATTTGTGTCTAATCTCTAGGTATCTCTAGGGAGGGTCAGGGGAAGAGTAAAAAAAAAGAAATTTACATGATAATTTTGCATATTTGAAAGGAATAACAAGTTATGCTTAATAGATTTGCAGTTTATGAGCAAGCATCTTTTTATTGTACTATGTTATGGAAAAGCTCATTTTATTCCATAAATATGTATTGATGTTAAAAAAAAAATAAAAGAAAGAATGTCAGAGGCGGGACTTGAAACCAGTTAGTCCTGACTTTAAGGCTGTCCTGTACCCTTTAATTAAACGAGGCTGCTTCTCCAACCTTAGTGTCCTTTAAACTCTCAAGAAGGAAAAAAAAGTGACTTTACAAAACTAGTTACAAATCACAAAGAAAAATATCCCATGATGATAAAAACACTCAACAAAAATAAATTATGTTAAATGTTTTCTTAGCTCTTTCCTTCTTCTGACAGATTGAAGGTGCTTAACTCTGTGCCATGGGTGAAGAAGTTCTGATCTTTAAACTTCAGAAACTCTAGTTAGTTTTGTCTAAACACATGTGAGATGAGAGTAAACAAGGACTAGTGTAGTTTAATGCAGTGGTCTCAGATCTTTTATGTTTGTGTACCTCTATCAGTAAATCTTTTTTGAGCATGCCTCCAATGTTTATATTTTGTTACAAATTGTATGGACTATTGCTTTGGCTATATGCATTCTGAAACTTATACAAAAAAAAATTAAACAAGGTTAAAATAAATAAGAAATAATATTTAGTTCCCCAAGTCATTATGGAACCATTGGAGTTTATTGAGGAGAGATACCTCAGACTTGCACTTCAGGAAAATCACTTTGGTTGCTTATGTAGGGTGGATTAGCAAGGTGAGAGACTTGAGTGATATGGGATACCAAGTAGGTTATTCTACGATAGAGTTGATAGATATAGGATATAAGTGATAGTGGATTGGTGGCTGTATGAGTAGAGAAAGGAAATAGAGTGGAGATTTATTAACTGATTGGATACATGGGACCTGGGAGAGTAATAGTCTAAGTAATATTAAGGTTGTGAAAACTAAAGTAATAATCTGTAATTGATAATAAAAACAAAACAGGCAGTTTTCAGAAGAATAAAAACAAACTATCAATAGTTACACGAAAAAATGCTCTGAATCACTAATAATTTGTCATTTTTTTCCAGTCATGTCTGACTCTTCATAACCTCATTTGAGGTTTTCTTGGCAAAGATACTAGAGTGGTTTGCCATTTCATTCTCCAGCTCGTTTTGTAGATGAGGAACTGAAACAAACAGGGTTAACTGACTTGCCCAGGGTCACATAGGAAGTGTTTGAGGCCAGATTGGAAATCAGAGAGATGAATGTTCCTGATTCCAGACCTCGCCCTCTATCTACTGCACCACCTAGCTGCTCATACTAATAATTAGATAAGTGCAAATTAAAATACTTCTGAGGTACCACTGCATACACATCAGATTAATAAGATGATAGAAAAGGAAAATGATAAATGCTGGAGGAGATATGGAAAAACAGGTAGTCTGTTAGTGAAGATGTGAACTGATCCAACCATTCTTTATTATTTTTCTTTTCAAAAATTAAAATTGACCAGCATTTATATTTTCCCCAAATACACATACCAATCATTCCTTGCTTTGTTGCATACTGCAATTTTATTTTTAAAATAAACTTAACACTGTTTTTTTTAATTTTGAGTTCAAATTCTCTCCTGACCTTCAGTCTCTCCCAATCCAATGAGAAATCAAGCAATATTATGTCAATTATACACATAAAATAATGCATTTTTTTTCCATATTAGCCATGTTGCAGAAAAAAACAAGAAAAGTAAAGTTAAAAATTATGATTTAATCTCTACTCAGACTTCTTCAGTTCTCTCTCTGGAAGTAGATAGCATTTTTCATTTTGAATCCTTTGGAATTATCTTGCATCATTATATTAATCTGAGTAACTAAGTTTCTCAGAGTTTATCATCATTACAATATTGCTTTTAGTGTACACAATGCTCTCCTGGTTTTGCTCACTTTACTTTGCATCAGTTTATGTAAGTCTTTCTAGGTTTTTCTGAAAACATGCTGTTTGCCTTTTCTTGTAGCACAATTATATTCCATCACAATAACACAATTTGTTCAGTCATTCCCCAATTCATAGGTACCCTCTCAATTTCCAATTCTTTGTCACAACAAAAAGAGCTGTTAAAATTTTTTTGTACATATAGATAAAATATGTTTATATATATTATATATGAGATAATTATATATAATATAAAATGTTTTTGTACTTTTTCCTTTGATCTCTTTGTGGTTACTTTTTTGAAGAGGACCAGTGACATCATGGGCAGCGTCTTGACTTACACATGAGTTGGATTTAAGTGAGGCAGAATTGCACAAAGTCATAACCCTCACTCATCAAAGTCCAGTGGCAAAAAAGTCAAGAAGACAGGCAATAGCCCAGGATGTAGTGGATGACCTTGGTATCTTCTATGCTGATCAAGCTCTAAGTGCTTCACAACACTTGCTTCAGCTGCCTTCATGGCCATTGGAATAAATTGTTCTCATCCACCCAAGTTTTCATATGGTTGGTTTAGCCATCACTCTAAATCACCAACAGGTTTGAAGTCTATTGGTTACCCTCAACCTCATTTAACCCATCTGCCAAGATTATTTCCTGGCGTATGTAATAGTATAGCTTCTTGGAGCCACAGGTGAGAGTTGGGTGAAGGTGGCCACCAAAAATGGATGAGCAGTCCTGAAAAGAGCTCAGCAATCCCATACACTAGAGGTCTTCCCTAAACACGCCATACACTTTGTATAGACCTAGTAGTGGTATTGCTTGGTCTGACAATTCTGAAAAATAATTTGGAATTATGCCCCCAAAGGATATAACTGTGCATACCCTTTGACACAGTAACAGTAACAGCAATATTGTAATGACAATCAAATGTGAAAGACTTAGCTATACCGATCAACATATTGATCCACACCACTTCCCAAGAACTCATGATGAAAAATGTTGTCTACCTCCAGAGAGTGACCTGATGAACTCCAAGTACAGACTGAAACCACATTTTCTTTCACTTTATTTTTCTTTCTCCCTCCTCTCTCTCCCTGTAACATGGCTAATGTGGATATGTTTTGCATGACTTTATATATCTATAATGGATATTATATTTCTTGCCTTTTCAATAGGTGGGGCAGGAGAGAATTCAGAACTGAAAATGTTTTTTCAAGAAAGGAATAAATGTTGTACTAATGCAAAACTACAACAACCTAGAATGAGTAGGAAGATTACTGCTGTCTACAGTAATAGGAGAGCTTGGAAAGGCTTGGGTAGAGCTGAGGGAAATGATAATATGATATGTGAAATTCAGATCACAATCTAGCCATTCCAGATCATCTTGTGTAACTCACTCTTCCCATACTACATGAATAGGAGTGGGGTTCTTATTCAAAGGTCATATAGCCACAAAAGTGATCTGGGTAGTGGAGAAAGTGGATAGTGGTAACACTTTCCTAATGCCATCTGTTCAATTTCTTTGGGTAGCAATTAGTTTGGGTTTTAACTGCCTCTGGAGAGCCAACACCTGCTTCAGAAGGAGGTTTAGACCTCGCACAACACAGGGAGGCAGCAAAGTGTTGAAACGTTGAAGAATAAGTATAGTTGTTGTTTTGTGACAAGCTCTATAATTCTCAGTGAAGGTAAGATATGATTTGCCTTCCCAGTTTCTTAGAGATTGATCATACATCCCTTGGAGTCAAGTCATGGTCTACCAGAAAGCTTCTGATTTCGTTTTGGAAAACAATTGATATTTGATTCAGAAAATCTGGCTTCAGGACCACGGACAGACACACAGTCTTTGGTAGTATTTTTTTCCGTATGACATCTACATACTCCTTTTCTTGCTCTTCTCATGTCGGGAGCCAAGTTCAGGCAAACTCTGCCATGCTGTGGCAGAGCTGCTGAGATAGTGTTAGAGGAGCCATGCCAACCAGTGGCAGGACTGAGAAGGAAAAGTTAGGTGAAAAATAGATACTTGAAAGAGTTACTTACCCAGAGGTTGCGACAATCATGAATGAGATAGGACTCTGAAAATGGTGGAAACAGAGTCAACTTTATTCAGCTAAGAGTCCAGTATATATAGTGAAAAGCTGCATAGACATCATAAGCCACTATCTTTGGGATTACACTATTGCCCTAGTTCCCATTCACCTCATACGTGACAGCTATGTAGTCTATCCTTGTTATCAGGGTGTGAGTACTGGGTAGGATGTTCCAAACCTCCCTAATCTCACTAGAACAGGATGGCATGAGCCCAAGGCTTCTAGTTATCTAGTTTGTGCTACATTGCAAGGGTATGGTATTTTCCCCTGAGAACACTATGAGCGTCCCTGTTCCCAAGCCAGGAGTGCATACCACGCTTCTCATGAGGATGTCAGGCTCATGCCTGTGAGCCTTTCTTGGGGGTAGGGAACCAATCTGGGCCTGGTAGCAGGGTTTTTAGCTGAGAGGGCTTATTCAGCCATCAGGGTCTAAGCCCCACTGGCCTGTAGTCCTCTGCAATCTCAACCCAATTTCTTGACTCTTCCAATGACAGTGACTACTCCATGGTCATATTTACTATTTATCTGATGAATATCAGGTATAACATTGTTACTTTGAGTGGTTCATGTTGGGATTATGTATGTCATCACAAAAGGCTAAAAATGAATGAACCAGGAAAAGGCAAAATTATGAAAATGGCTATCAAGTATGCATTTCAAAGATCTAAAATATATGATTACTATAGAAAGATCTCATATAGTTCCATTTAAAGTGCTGTCAACAAGTATTCATTATTTATGTTCTACTAAAGTCCTACTCTGATGCCTTTTTGTAGTATGGAAATAACTCTGGGTTATCAAAGGCTATGCCAATGGAACATAAGCTCTTGTAGGTCCTACCAAGCTGGAAGTATTTCAAGTATATCCCTGCCTCTAGACTGTGCCTGTTTTCCAGGGACCAACCTAGAGAAGCATGGAGATGTTCATCATCAGAAAGCTGGTCCCCATAGGATGATTAAAAAACAAAAACTCTTACTGACAAGAGATTTGCTGAGCAAACAGGAAAAAAAAACATCACAAGAAATAATAATACCCTGCTTAGTGCCTCTTCAGACTAGTTCTTATCCTTTTTGTATTGCAGATCTTGTTGGTAGTCTGGTAAAACCTTGGGCCTCTCCTCAAAATAAAACAAATGTATAATTATAAAACATAAGCTTGCAAAGGAAACTAATCATATCGAATTAGTAATCAAAATATTTTAAGAAAGTTCACAAACCCCAGGTTAGGAAGCCCTGCAAGGGTAGAGTCAGTAGCAGTGATGTTTGATAGCAAACCATTTATGTAAGACCAATGTATCTTTTCTCTCTTTCTCTTTTTCCCTACAGATAAGAGGGGAACTAATGAACAGAAAAAAAAATCATGAAAACCCATTTTACCTGATGTCATGAAATGTGAGTTCAAATATTAGCTCTGCAACTTACCCTTTGATATTAGGCAAGTCACTTAACTTCTCTGGACCTTGCTTTCCTCACCTGTAAAATGAGGGGGGTAGACTGGATGACCTTTAAGATCCCTTTTCAACTCAGTCTGTGTCAGTGATCTACAACTTGTTGGATATACCAACTGTAATGGTAATGGAATTTGGACATCCTCCTGTGTTGGCTTGGTTTATGGGTTGAGTGTTAAAACCCAGAGTCTGTGAATCCTACTTGTGGGATAGACTTGTTGACGTGAAGAGAGAGGGCTGAACTGGGAGGAGCCGTGAATTTGGAGAGAAGGCCGGAGGGACTTTTGGAGAGCAGTGTTGTGGACTGTTGAGGGCCAGTTGGAGCTGCCCAGGACTTTTGAGAACTGCCACCTAGAGCTGCCAAGAACTGGGGAGGCATGGCTGTCATGCTGATATTTTGTCTGTTTTGATGTTGTTTTGCCAGATTCACCTGCTGGTGAAGGACAGTGCTGCTGTTGTAGAGGTCCTGGAAACTTGCTGTTGGTTCAGAAGCCCTGAAGGAGGATTTTCCTGATGTATGTTTACAAAAATCCTAGAAGAGGGCCTTGCTGATGTTTTCAGGGGTTTTGGGACTGTTCTACAGGCAGAGAGTGACTTGATGAAGACACTTGCAATGGCTTTGTTGAGCCTTGTCTCCCCAGGAACAGGGATTGCTGAAAACCTGCCTCAAGTCAAGATGACAGGATCTCTCCTTGGGTTTTCAATGCTGGGATATCTTAACCTTGTTATAGCTTAAAGGTAGATAGCCTTTTGGGCTCTCCTGCCCCTTTTGAGAAAGTGTTTGGTGTTGATGGATGGTACTGTTATTCAATTATGATCCAGGGGTGGGAAATCTTTGACTTTTTTGCACTCTGTAACTGACCAAATGAATGTACTTTGTTTATGATTGGAAACTAATCTCCATTTGAGAAAAAACTAAATGAATGTACTACCCAGGACTGGGCTACTTTGACTACTGGTCAGAGGTGGGATACTTAGACCTTGGTGCTTTGCAATTAAATTGAAAACTTACTTGCTAAAGGAATGAGTTACACTGTACTTTGATCTTCTCTGTTCTGTGAATGTTTGCCTTAATTTGTCATTGAATAAATGGGGTTTGCTATGCTGGCAATCCAAACCTTGGAAGTTGCCTTTGCTTGGCATTACACCAATCTTTTGAGAATATGTAGAATTGTTTAACTTCAAGTCTCCTCTAACTTCTTTTATTTTGTTAAGAGGGCAGGAACCAGATCTACTTAAATTGTAATTTGTAGCAAGTACTATGACTTAAAACTTATTTACACACTATCTTGAATTGTCTTTGAATAGTGTGATCATGATTTCCCAGTGAGACAATCTCAATCCATTTTGGCATATCATTTAGCAAGCACCCCTACTTGTTCACTGATTAATTGCTTGCACAGTAAGATATAAGATCTCAGCCCACACTGATGTTTCCCTTCTGAATTCCCATTGTGATCATTACCAATATCATGTCAAGCATTTGGTTTCATTTCTCTTCTTGCCCTTCTCCCTGCTGCCACCATAGTCTACTAAAAAAAAAATAAAACTATTTTTAATCACTATGAAGTTTGCACAGTTGTCAGCTGGTCATATTAATCTAGAAGACCTAAGCAGCAGCTTCAGAGCTAGTGAGCTATATAATAGTTTAAGACTCAGGGCAAAACGAATAGAGCTATGTAATGCTTTGCTGTAATGTTTGCATTTTGTATGTTTAAAAAGAATAAGAAAGTTTTGAATTTGTATTGTTAAG
The DNA here is from genome assembly GCA_028646515.1 of Pseudochirops corinnae. Lineage (NCBI taxonomy): Eukaryota > Metazoa > Chordata > Mammalia > Diprotodontia > Pseudocheiridae > Pseudochirops > Pseudochirops corinnae. The sequence goes on from CM053586.1 coordinate 102,727,569, forward strand.
CCTTAATCTTAATGACCTGATAAGGACACCTACCTTGACCATAAAGCAGGACCAGAGACTTCCTCTCTTCCTTGTCCATTGTCACTACAAGTCTGGGGTATGTGGGGAGCTCAGGAAGCACTAGTACCTCTGGGGTGAGGGCTTGTTGAGCCCTTTTCAGGATCACTCATGCTGTCTACCGTCACCTAGTTTTCACATGTGGCTCTGCTTTGATGACTCTGGAGGAGAAAGTGAGGTTGATGACTTTGTGTAAATCTTCCTTAAGTTCAGTTAATGCACAAGTCCAGACACTCTGTGATGTCATTGGTCCTCCTAGAGAATGAAGGACCACCATCACTACCCAATACCACCTATGACTCCAAGAAGCTATAGCATGCACAGAGGCCACATCTTGGTAAAAACCATCCTTTCAAATGGGTTAAATCAGGTTAAGGGTACCTGGTAGACCTCAAAACTGTTGGCAAGTTAGGGGAATGTCTAACTCGATAATATGAAGACTTTCTCAAGCACAATAGGTAGATGAGAACAACTTGTTTCAATGTCCACAAAGGTGGTAGAAGCAGGCACTATGAGTGCTTAAAGCTTGGCCAGACATCAAAGATGCCAAGGTCATTCACTGTATCCCAGGCCATCACCAGTCATCTGGAATTTTGTCTTACCACTTGGCCTCAATAACTTTGGGAGAGTGAGACTTTGTGCAACTCTACCTCACTTAAATCTAATTCATGTGCAAGTCAAGACATTGACTGTGATATCATAGTCCTCCTCAAAAACGAAGGATGAGCAGCAGTCTATGACCAAAGACCTTCCTGAGAAAATCACCACAGTAAATATATTCAACATTTGAGTGAATCCTGGGGCAGAGTCGACCTGGTTGTGGGTTGGAAGAGGAGTTCCTCAAGTATACCCACCTTTATATAACTAAACTCCAGAACGCCAACACTCTCTGCATTTAATCAGTCAGAGCTCCTAAGGATGAGATTATGCTTGGAGTCTAGTTTTAAAGACTGACAAAATTCACAAAAACAAAATACAAATGCTTCAGATTAGTTTACGGGTAATTATCCTCTGCATATAATTTTGTACTGTTCACTAACATGTTGAAGTAATGACTATTCAACTTTTGCTTTTTATCTGTCGTTTGAAGTTGACTTTTTTCCTTCTGCTGATTCCATCTATTCCATTGTCTCACACACCTCAAGTGGAAAATGCTTCTGTCATCTTTCTGAGCTCATCCTGAACTGTATTTTTCCACTAGCTTGATTAAATGTGACTAGGGCAAAAGTTAGGAGCAGTTATACAATTGCTTGGCTCCAGAGTGGCAGGAAGGTACATAATCTAGAACTGGTGGTGGTGGGAGGGAAAAGAATAGCCTCAGTAATTATTTTTAGTAGTAGCTTTTAGATAGAGAAATTAATTCATTTTTTATGAAGTTGGTAAAGCTAACCCACATGGCCAGCTCTGAATTGACAAAAAACTTAGAATGTCTGTGAGTAAAAATAAAGAAATTACGTATGAGGCAATAGTGACATCATCATGAAAATGCTTATTTAGGACAGGTCAGTTGAGAAACGTTTATTACCCTCTGGCAGACAAAAAAAAGGCAAAAAAAGACAGCCCTTCCTTTCAAGGAGCTCACAGTCTAATGGAAGAATTAAACAAGACAGAAACAAGAAATATAAAGGATAAATTGGAGATAATCAACGAAAGGTATTGACATTATGGAGAATCTGAAAAGGCTCCTCATCAAATATAGGATTTTAGTTGGGACTTGGCAGAAACCAAGGAAGTCAAAGGTAGAAATAAAGAGGGAGAATATTGAAGGATATATCAATTCTTAATGCACAGAGACTTTGGTCAGTAAATGCATACTACTCATTTATAATTGTTCATTTTTCCCCAATGAACAGTAATTGACCTCTCCCCCCTGCCTTCTCCCTCCCATTAAAACAAAACCCTTGTAAAAAAAATATGCACAGTCAAGCAAAACAAATTATTTCATAGGCCCTTTCTGAAAAAGAATGTTTCAAACTGTATCCTATATTGCCTATCAAGATGTAGGGAATATGTTTCATCTTGAAACCTCATACCCGATGGTCTTTAAATCTTTCAAGATTGTAAATTGCTTTCCTAGTTCTATTTGTCAAAATCTGTAATTTTTAGTCAATCACATTTCACTAGAAGTAGGCTCAAGGTGAAATGTCAAATTCTATTTCTACTTAAGAGTCCATTGTGGGAAAGAGGAACATGATGCCATTTCATTGGCTCTAGGCAAGGAAAGCACCCAAGAAGATGCTGGTTCATCTACCGAATATTGATTATTGATTTTAGATTTCTTCAAGTTTGATTCAGCTTGTGTCTATGAGGTACAAAAACACAGAAGAGATACTGAATCACTTTGGTTAATAGAAAATTGAATAAGTTCATCTTTATTTACTTATTTAATGCACAAATTCTCATCAGAAAAAAAAAACCATGAAGGTATTTGTCATGTTCCAAAAGTTGTGCCCAGACTACCTCTTTGTAAAGGTTAGAAAGCCCAGAAGCAGTTTCTAGAGAAGGGAGAGGACACGTCTCAAACTTACACCCTTGTACACACACATATGACATCACAAGTCTGGGATGATTATCCTCCAAATCCAATCAATCCTGTTCTTGAGCCGAGACCTGGATTTTTACCATCTTATCTATACTCCTAGCCATGCGAGTCACCAACTCAATTCAGCTTTGGATGTTGCGAAAAAGGCTCTCATATCCTGGGGTGTGGGTTTTCTATTAAGAAACTCTGAAAGAAGAAAGGACTTCTGTTGTCTAGCAAAACCTTCAAGATGTGGTGAAGCTGATAAGACAGTTTTTTTTTTTAATTCCACCTACCAACCAAATCGCTTGCTTGGGACAAAACCCTTAAAAAAGTGTAGTGACTGTGTAAAAGGCTTTAGTGTTCCTTCACGATTGAACTTTTCACATCTTATTTAGGTAATAAACTCAAGGTATCTCTTAGCTATGAAAGAGGTTGAACCTTCTCTTATGTAGAACTTTGAGCACAAAAATCTATCTATTCAGGAACTTTAGTGGTCCTTCATGAGGGAAGGCATGGAATAATACTTCTAGAAAGTATCATCCATAAAAAAAAAAAGATTCCAGTAAAATTCATCTGAGTCAGTTGTCCAAATTTTCCGGCTACTGATGGACCGAGCCATTTTTTTTTTTTTTGGTTCAGTTGGAGAATGTCTATTATGAGTTGGAGATGTAGGAGTCAGGGTAGGGGAAATAATAGGCCTACATTTTTTTCCTTTAATTGTTCCAAAGACAACATTCTTCTAGCAAATGGACCTCTAATTACTTAATTTATGTAAATATGGTAACTAATTGTGATCAGAGTTGATCCATGAATTTTAAAATAGTTCTATTTGAGAGTTCAGAGAAATTTTTTGTCTATAGGTTCCTTTAACTGAGGTGCATCCAAGAATCCATTAACTTGATAAAACAGCATGGTCTCAGCAGCTTTCATCTTTTATCATAAAGTTCTACTTAACATCTTAGGGAACATTATCTGTTTTTCATTTTCTCTCTTCATACACTACAAGCTGCCTGTACACTCAATTGTTAATTACATAGTCTTGGCAAGGGGATCCTTTAAAATGGGACAGCTTCCACATGGGGGCAGTAATTGCCCAGTAGTAGCTAGGTATCCAGTTACCCTTCATGGTGTCTGGAAACTTTCATTTGTAACCAACCACACAGCTTCCAGCATTTCATTTGCAAGATAGCAGCAGGTAGAGAAATGACTCAATCATAGACATAGTCTGAAGTTAATCCAGGCAGCAAGCATCGATTGCATCCATATTCCTCAATGCTGTGAGCCTTTGTTTTGGAAGAAACAAAAGTGTCAATAGTGGGCCATAGTACAGACAAGAACACACATAACTGCACAATGTTCTTTTCCTCAAATTGTATTGAGATAAGATTAGTTCTAGCCACACTAGTTGACCATGAGTAGGGCAGCAAGAGAAAGAAACTAAGTAGTAGATTATATATGCCCCATGCCAAGTTTACTCACCAATATCCTTATTTAATTCTTTTTCTCTGGAGGTGGGAGCACTGATAAACTGGTATGCTCTAATAACTAAGTACATTTTCCACATAGGAAGAGGGATACATTTGTCACCCTTCTTTTAGTAAACTACCCTCATAGATCTGAGTGATAAGATCTAGGAACAAATCACTGCAGGAAGATGCTTATCTACTGGCCCTTCTAGCCTGCAAGCAGCAGTTCTCAATCTGTGGGTCATGACCCCTTTGGGGGTCGAGTGGCCCTTTCACAGGGGTCGCCTAAGACCATTGGAAAACACATATTTCCGATGGTCTTAGGAACTGAGACACCACCCCTCTATCTGTCTCCAGGCAGGTCTGCCCACATACAGATACACCCACATATGAGGATTAAAGGGTCGCAGTATTAGGAAGCAGAGTGTGTGTGTGTGTGTGTGTGTGTGTGTGTGTGTGTGTGTGTGTGTGTGTGTGTGTGTCCTTTTAACCACTTAAGATAGTCTTTAACTAGAGGAGCCCTCTGCCCAAGCTATGAAGTCACAGCATAGCAAAATAGAGGGGTTAGCCTCCTAAAGAAATGCATCACACTCTAGGCATCATCCCACAATTCAACAGTATTTCTGTATGTAAAAACCCACAATGTAAGAAGCTCATAACTATAATACTAACATGAACCATAAATCTAAAACACAAAACTCAAAGAAAGACTCACCAATACCATCAGAAACAGACCACGTTTTTGGTGATCTCTCCTTTCATAGGAGTCTTAAGGGGTCTCTCTTGGGCTTGGCCTTTTAACTTGCTCTTGTGAGGCTCTGGTCCCACCTCTGCTCCCTAACCTCCCAAGCTCCTCATGAGGAAAGGGAGCTGCTCGCACTTAACCAGCTATCAATAATCTGTAACTTCTGCCATGATTATAACTATTCACAGGCTAGCCTTCCTCCAGTCACTTCAGAAAGAGTTTGTCCTCTAACGCCTTGTTACTCCAAAATAAACAACAGCTGTCTCCCTTAGCTCATTGTCTTTCTTCCTCCCATTTATTTATTTTATTTTTAATTTATGGAATAAAACAAACATTTCCACGGCATAGCATAATTTTTAAAAACATGATTGCATATGAAACTGCAAATCTATATGTACAACTTGCTATTCTTTTAAAATGTTATAAAATTATCATGGAAATTTCTTTGTTTTTCTTCCTTCTCAAACCCCCACCCCCCCCATGGCTACCAGTGAACAATTGATGAATAAACAAGAGATAGAGAAGTTAGTTGTAAAACAGACAATTTTGATTATATTCGATTAAAAAGATTTTGTACAAATAAAAGAAATGCCACCAAGATCAGAAGGAAAGCAGAAAATTGGGGAAAAAATTTTATAGAAAGTTTCTCGGACAAAAGTCTTATATCTCAAATATATGAAACACTTTGTCAACTCTGTAAGAACACAAGCCCTTCCTGATCGCTGTTTTTTCTTTCCTGGTGCAGATCAGAACACCACAAAGCTAGCATAGTCCTGGGCACACAAATATATTTAGCAACTGTTTTATTGATTGATTATAGAATAACTAGTATCCAAAAACTAAGGAAAAGATTTCACTTGTGGAATGTTTGGGAAATGGGAATTTCAAAGGTTGAACTGAAGTTGGCAATTTCATAATATTTTATTAAACCTTTTAGAGTTATAGTAGCACACTGTAAAATTTTGTTTTCATTGAATTAGTGTAACTTCTTTTCTCCCTAACATTTAGTTTCTTGGCTTATCCTTGAATCTATCTCTATGGGTTTCACTGATCCCCTTAGCAGTAACACTTGCCTAGTCCCTCACCTAATAAGATACTCTTTAAGCTTGGATTGGTTTGGTGATGGGCTCAAAACCTCAGGTGTTTCAGTCCCCTGGCAAGGTAGAATATCTGATCTTCAAAATGCCTAGGCCTGAGAATGGCTGCTAAGTGGCTACAGGTGTCACGAGATAAACACAGCAGGATTTCATCGTTTTGCTAAAGGATATGGTGAATATCGTGCTTCTCTACTGGGCAAGGAACAACCTGCATTACAGATGTGTCTGTATGAGGTCTTTAGGCCCCCAAAAAACCGAGGAATAGCGAGACTTTAGCAATCTTTTTTATTCTCTTTGTTGTGATTCAAGAGGCCTCTCAGCCTTTAATTCACCTAATTTTGAAGGGAGGAGGAAAGACTTGCCAAGGAGTTATCTCTAATGCATAAAACCCTTTTCTGTTAAATATTTCTTCCTTTCCTTTTTCTCTTTTCTATCCTTTTTTGTTTCCTTAATTTTCTTTTTATCCCCATAGTGCAATTTAGTAACAGGACTGATAGAGGAAGGGAGAATAGCAGCCCTGAATATTCTGAGATCAGGAAACAGTTGGTGACAGAGAGAATAAGAGAAGTAGCTCAGTTCTCTGGAAGTATGTCCTCTTTGGGAAAGATGCATTTGCAATATAAAGAGAAATGGAAATGGAACTGATGTTGGGAAGGACAGAGGAAGGGAGGGTTTGTTATGGGCTGAGGAAGGGAAATAACAATTGTTTACCCAGAGACAGACAGGGTCACTTAGTTTCTTACTAGGGGTCATATTTGCAAGAATAAACTTGAAAATACTTTATTCCTATTTGGCAGTGGTAGGAACAGGGAGATAGACATGTCTGCTTAGGAGACAAAGTGTGAGGAGTGTATTTCTATCTTAGATAAATAAATTGTTCCTCTAGCTGTCTTTGCACCGGGTTTCATGTGTGTAGCCACTATTCCACTCATTACAAGAGAAGCACAGACTAATAACTGCCCAATTCAGTGATTGTCAAAGTGTAGTCCAGTCACCCTAGCAGTGGTTCTCAACCTTCCTAATGCTGTGACCCATTAATACTCATATGTGGGCGTGCCTGCATGTGGGTGGACCTGCCTGGAGACGGATAGAGGAACAGTGTCTCGGTTCCTAAGACCATTAGAAATGTGTGTTTTCCGATGGCCTTAGACGACGACCCCTGTGACCCCTGTGAAAGGGTCGTTTGACCCCCAACGGGTCACGACCCACAGGTTGAGAACTGCTGCAAGGGGTTCCCAGACCTTTTCAGGGGATCTGGGAAGGCAAAACTAAGATGTTTAGGCATAATCAACATTAACAAAAGCTTTAGAATCCTGAATAATTTTTAAAGGTATAAAGGACTCCTGAGACTAAGAAGTTTGAGAACTACTGGTCTCTAAATTATACCCGCATTCAACAAACATGACGCAGCATTTATGTACAAAATACTGTTGTAAATACCGAGGAGACAAAGACAAAATGAAATAGTGCCTGTCCTTAACAAGATTACGTTTTCACAGGACTGATATGAAGTAAGCATATAAAATAACTTGAAGAATGAGAGATTACTAACAGCTGGGAGTGGGGTTGGTAGATCTGGGAAGACTTCTTGGAGGAGGTAGCTGCTGAGTCTTGAAAGAAGATCAGAAATCAAAGGAACAGAGATGAAAGAGTGTGCGGAACAACATTAGGGCACACTATGGGAAGCTGTTGTATTGAGGGAAAAGCTAGTACCCAGCTTGGCTGGAATGTAGACTGTGTACGGAAAGATAGAGATAAGGACCTGTGATTTTGCCGGTATGGGGAACCCTGAGATAAGGAAACTCCTTCTATTACAGGTTATCACCTTCTCTGTAATACAATTTGTAATTCCCAAGAAATGCCTGGAGCACACTGAGAGATTAAATGTTTTATCTAGGGCTATTTGAACCCGGGTCTTTCTGGTTCCCAGCCTGGTTGTCTATCTGCTATATCTTTTTGACTCTTGATTTATTTGGGGGGTGGTTTGATGTAAGGCTGGAAAGGTAAGTTAGAGAGAGATTATGCAAGACCTTAAATGCCAGACTGTCCCCCCAACCTAGAACAGAACCCCTCCTCATATCTACTTCTTGGAATTCGTAGGCTCCTTTAAGACTTAGTTCAAGCACTACCTCCTCCAGGGAACCTTTCTAGATCATCCCCAGATACTCCTTCCCCAAGCTACTTTGTATTCATATCATTTTATATAGGTATAGATACACATTTTATATAGGTGTATGTGCATATATGTGTATGTATGTATGTATCTGAGCTGTCTCCCTCATCAGTATGTAAACAAATACCTCAAAGGCAGAGACTTTCAAGTGTATCTTTGAATCTACAGCATGACAATAGCCCAGATTATTATTAATAAAATCAACTTATTAATAAACACTTAAAATGCTTGTTGATAGTATTATCACAGAAGCAATGGGCAGTCATCTAAGGTTTGAACAGAAAAGTGACATGGTTAGGGCTGTTATATTGGTAGCCATCAGAGAGAATGGATAGGAAAGAGGAGATCCTGAAAGCAAGGAGACCAATTAGGAAGCTATTTGTAATAGATCAGGTGAGATGTGGTGAGGAAAGGAAGGTGTGGCTCTGAGAAGTTGTATGTGAGAAAAGTTGTGGATGCAGAAATCAACAAACTTGGCAACAACTTGGATTTGGGGTTTGAGAGAGAGTAAAGATAGGACCAGACTTGAGTTAAGATTAATTCTAAGGTTATGGGGGTGGCTAGGTGGCTCAATGGATAGAGCACAGGCCCTGGAGTCAGGAGGACCTGAGTTCAAATGTGACTTCAGGTGCTTGACACACTAGCCATGTGACTTTGGGCAAGTCACTTAACCCCAATTGCCCTCCAAAAGGCAATAAGTAAATAAATTCTAAGGTTATAATATTGGGTAAAATGATACTGATGACTTCAATAGAAATCAGAAAGGTTGGAGAAGGGTGAGATTTAGGGAGGGAATGGAGATAGTTCTACTTTGGACATGTAGAGTCCAAGGTTTGAGTTCTGGAAAATTCCTGGGAGAAGTCTGCTTGAAACAGGAGCTATTTTTCTAGACTTCTCAGCTCTGGGTTCAACTGAACATTTCCTGGGGGAAATCTGTGGAGACAGCCTTCTTAGAACACCAAAGCACAGAGCACCGAATTCAGAGTCAGAAAAACTAAGATTTGAATCCTGGGCTCTGATAGCTTAGTTGTAAGATCTAGAGCAACTCACTTTTGCTCTCTGCTATTTCCTTCCAACCCTAAATCCTAGCTATGATTTTTATAAATCTCTTGTTTGTGCCTTTTATTCTGAGTCCAAGCTTGTGATTAATTTGTATAAACACAGATATTTGGCAATATGGTGTCATGGAAAGATTTGGACTTGGTAGACTTGAGTCCAAATCTCAAATCTGCCACTTACAATCTGTGTGACTTCTGTCAAGATACTATTCTCTGAGCTTTTGTTTCCTCATCTGTAAGATGAAGGTGCTAGACCTCTGGGATCTAAATTCCAGTCCTAAAACAATAATCCCAAAGTAAGTATTTTTGCATCCTGGACTTGATTGTATACATGTGTGGATATAGGTAATTTACCTGGTCCCCACCCTTCAGGCAGACCTTCATCCCTTCCTGTCTTCATCGTATCTGGCACTGATAATTCAATTTATTAGCAAGTAATGTCCCTTCAATAAAGTTCTAATTTTTCCTGTTTCTTCCCTGCAATTTCCAGCAATGGACTTGTCCAAAACAAGCTATTCCATCTTCTTGCAACAGGGGTCTCTGGTGCCCTCAAGATTATGCTGTGTTTCTAGAAGACCCTGATGAGAAGAAAGGTTAGGAGGCAAGGTAAATTCTTCTGCCACTGGGGGAGGTGAGTGCCCTTACAAAAACCAAACACGTGTAGCTGGTCTCCTTGGAGGTGGGGGGCAGGAAAGGATGACCTAATACCTCCCTCAAGGAAACAGTTTTTCAGTTTTGTTAGCACTAGGTGAAGACAGTCTTGCATTTGTTGTCGAGTTTTTGGTGATTGATCACACAAGAAAACAGTCAATATTTCCTTGCCCTGTCTGACTTCTTCAAGAATCTAACTGGATTTTTTTTTTTTTTTTTTACTGCTCCTTTGCTGACCTGGGTTTTCACTTCTTGGAAGCTAGCTATTTGACATAAAAAATGTGCTTTTGTTAACTCCAAGGCTCACAACATTAAGGTGGAGAAAAGCTTCTCAAATGCAGAATAAATAACTGTACATGCTTTAGAGATGCTACACACAGCTACTCTTCTTCAAAGCATACTTTTTGGAGAACCAGAGCTCTTTCTGAATCTCAAATGGTATCTTGTAGGGTCAGAAGTTACTGACTTCAGGTAAGTGGACTTAGTTAAAAGTTGGTTCAATTACGTGGGTTAATTAGTTAGTTCATTATCTATGGATGGGTATGGTGACCACCAAGGAGCCCTTGTGAAACCTGGGTGCTGCAATGGCTATAAGTCAGCACTTATTATGCACTGGGACCATGCTAAGTACTGGAGATACAAGTGAAACAAGATGGTCCCTACCTGCAAGGATCTTATATTTTAGTAAAGGATAATAGCACATAAAAGGGGAACTAGAAGGGACAGGGATATGGGCAGCAACATGACATAAGGATGGCTTGGAATGAGTATGGAGACTTGGATCTGGGTGAATAAGGTACAAACTGGCTTATCAGCACCCAGGGTTGCTCCAGGTTTGTAATCCAAAATTCCAGTGGGGGCAGGGATGATCCTACAGTAGAGGACTTCATATGTGTAGTGCCAAGACTCCCAGTCTCATTGGGCTAATTCAATAAAACATATTGGTAAATTTTCAGTAATGATGGTACATGACAATAAATGTTGGATCTATTGGTTTAAATTTCAATTAATAAGACAATAGATAGACCACTTTACCTTCCAGGTCTTGTTTTCGTCATCTGTGAAAAAGGGGCTGAATACAATGATTCCTTCCTACTCTAAGCTAAATCTAGGGCAGGTAGGTGGTACAATGGATAGAATGTAGGGTCTGGAGTCAGGAAGGATCATCTTCCTGAGTTCAAATCTGGCCTCAGACACTGACTAGCCGTGTGACTCTGGGCAAATTGCTTAAACTTGTTTGTCATAGTTCAGAAAATGGCAAATCATTCCAGTATGGTGGCTAAGAAAATCGTAAATGGGGTCACAAAGAGTCAGACGTGACTGAAATGACCGAACAACCACAACAACCATAATCACCATCATAATAACACATGATGGTAATCTTCATAAAACCTTGACTTTACATACAACTCTTACTCCAAAAACCCATTCTCTCTGTTGGAGCTCCTTGGAGATCAGTTGTTAAAGATGCTTTAGTTAGCTAGTTTGGGGTTAATTACTTTTGCCTGGACCTGGTCTATCTGGGGAAAGTCCAAAAGACAATGGAGAACAAGGAAAAAGTCATAGTAATAATGCTAGGCAAGAGATGAAATGTTTTTCTCAGTTTATGAATATTACTTTCATTGAACCTTTATATAAGAAGGAAAGGCTACTTAAATTTTGGGAAAAACCATATTGGTTTCTATATATATGTTACTTGGTCATCAAACTCATTTTAATGCTTTAGTACTAAGATGTCTCCATACGTCATTCTCTGCCTTATTAAGGAGTGGAAAGAAAATTAGATGTAGAGCTCACTACAGGTCTTTTACTTATTATCTTTGTTTACTCATTACCTTATTTTACTTATTACCTTTCTTACCTTAGGCAAACTGCTTAACCTCTCTGGGCTTCAATTTTCTTATCTATAGAATGAAGGATGTATTCAAGGACCCTTCAGGCTCTAAATTCTGTGGTGCTAGGAACTTTTGTATGACTAGTTCAAGGTAGTTGCATGTACGAACATGACAAAATTAAAGGGACATCTCTGTTAAGGAGAGGAAGAAATCATCCTTCTCTATTGGAAAACTTTTATAATTAGAGCATAAGGGGTACCTTTCCTTTTGTTTAATTTTGTTTAATTGATTCTTTTTTAAAAAATCACTTACTTTCCAATAATCACACACACACACACACACACACACACACACACACACACACCCCCCACAAGAATTTTTCCTCATAAAGACAATCAAAGCAAATCAGCCCTTTTCTGGGTCCAAAAACCATGTGTCTCCTTCCCTACCTCTAGTCCATCCACTTTCTGCCAGGAGATGGGAGGCTTGTTTCACCATCGATCCTCTGAAATTGTCTTGGAGTTGATGAAAATTCTGTAGGTCTTTCAACATTGTTTTTATTTGTGCTACTGTGATCCTCAAGTAAGGGGACCCTTTCTGCAATATATCTTTGTGGAAACCAAATAAAATGCAAGCTTAAGTTACTGTTTGGTATACAACAGTCGTATCTACATGGACAGCCTGGGACAAACTGAAGTGAGGGAGATTTTGCATCAAAAATATCTCTGGTATGATTGTAATTTTAAAATTCAATGCAGCTAGCACAAGGAGAGTGGCTATGTTCTGAAACACAATCTGACATTTACTCTCATTTATTTTGAAATGCAAATGTATCCAGCTTTTGCAGCTTAGTAGCTTATTAGTGATCATGCTGATAAGCCGATTTTTTGAAATGCTGTTGCTAAGTGATGTAACTTGAGGCATGTAATGAAGCTTTCCAGTGGCTACTTGAATTGGGGGAAAAATTATCTTGGTTTTACAGGTTACTTGATCATCAACCTCATTTTAACGCTTGGATGATAAGATGCCTCTGTATACTCCCTACTGCACCTAATTAAGAACTTAGTACAATTATTTCACACTGGTCTTATGTATGTGTGTATACATACATACATACATATATATATATATACACATATATATATATACATACATATATTTCATATACATATGAAATATATGTATATATACATACATATATTATATATATAATAGTAAAGGGAAATCTCCATTGGGGACATTGTTATGTCAGTGTAGCACCTGAATAGCCCTATCTAGGCTCTCATAAAATGTTATCCCAGGTTCCACATCCATTCAAAATTTTAGTTCACAAGCTCTCACCAAGCTCTCACTTTTATTAGTCAGTCAGAAGATATAATTAATTCAAAGCAAAAGCATTTAATGGAATAGCATAGTAGAAAAATGAGCCATGCAACATTTTCCCCATAATTCTGGTGCCTACTCTTTCTCCCACAATTCTACACCATCAGTAGTAAGAGCTGTACACAACCTGTCTCTGACAATCAGTTGTCACCTTAGTGCTGGCCAAAGTCAACAGATTGTTGTCAATTCATGTTTTAAATTAATTAAGCTCTGTGTATGTATGGGCAGCTAAGTAGCACAATGGTTATAGTACTAGTCCTGGAATCAGGAAGACCCGAGTTCAAACCTGGCTTCAGGCACTTACTATCTATGTAACCCTGGGTAAGTCACTTCACCCTGTTTTCCTCAGTTTTCTCATCTATTAAATAAGTTGGAGAAGAAAATGGCAAACCACTATCCCCCAAATGGGGTTACAAAGAGTTGGATAGGACTGAAATGACTCAACAATAACAACAACAATTTACTTTCAGAATTTCTCACTGACGATCTGTTTTAAAGACAAGCATTCTAATTTGTGCATGGGATAACAAGCATCATTGTCAGCAAATCCTCTATTAGCAAACATGATTCATTTTTGCTGACCATCACTGTCTTGGTAAAGGACTCTCCCCTAACCGGCTCTTTTAGACTAATATCAGTGTGCAGCACAAATGGGTTGTCTGGGAAACAAACATTGGTACGTGAATGAGACAGTTGACGGTCCTTAAAAGATTGTTTATTCTTCTTGACCCAACAGTTTCCAAATGGTGTGAAAAGGATTTGGCCTTTCTTGTCCTTCTATTTTATCAACAACTGAGACAAAATCCTAGAAAAGTCTTTAGTTCTCAAATAATTTTTATGTGGTCCATTGACAAACCATCCTGTGTTCTCTGGATCATTGCTCATTTCCTGTTGAAACATTATGATTTACACACTTACCAGAGGCTCTGAAGAATCGGTACTTTCGTGGCTGGTGAAAAATGAAATGACTGAGGAAACAAAGGTTCAAGCGTCTTAGCATATTGATATAAGCAATGCCAACCAATTGCCCAACAAATTGTAACCAGTCTCCTTCCTCAACTTTGCCGTTGCACTTCAAATATAAGGGGAGGCAGATTTTTATAATTAAAAAAACTAATCAAATAAGGCCAATTAATTTAAAGGAAACAGTTAACTAGGGTACAACATTAGGTAATCTGATTTCTCATTGGAGGAAAGATTTGAGAATTTCCAAGATGTAAGGGGAGAGTGAACAGGAACAATTTCCTGAAATCAGAAAAAGAGGTGTCCTACTCTCCCCAATTGTCTGTGAACAAGCAAAGAAAAACAAAAGCAACAGCTGATCACTATGGGACCAGTTTTCAGATAAGACATATGGGTACTTGAGATACGTGCATAATTCTGAGAAAATTCCTTGCATCAGTTCTAAGATTTGACGGGGCTTCTGATCAGCATAACCTAGGTCCTTAGTTAAGAGTCTCTAAACAGCAGGTAGAAGTGGTCTAGCTTCTCAGCCACAGAGTGCTAGTTTCAAATAGCACAATAAAGTTTTATCTCAATTACCACAAGTGAATAAAGTTTTTTTTTTCACAAGACAGAAATTGGACTAGACCCAAAATTGAAGAGAAAGAGAACTAACTGTGTTAGTTTCAGAATTGAGTCAAAAGGTGGAGTCAGTGTGGTTCACTCAATTCCCACCATCACTTGGTGTTCTAATCCTCTCAATTCCCTCGCATGTCAATTACTAGTTCCAGAACAACTTATCCAGGACAATTTAATACTTGCATTAGTTTTTCGTTATGATCTTGCCAGGTCTTTCCCAAAACTATGGAGTCCTTTAGGTAAACCAACTCTTCTAGATAGTTTACATCTCCAGCTACTTTCTTCAAGCTTTGAAAAGTGGCAGGTACATCTGAGCTAGTCTAAGACACATGCTAACATTGGTAGAATCCTCCCAGGCGTTTACTTGAAGGCTATTTTTTCTTTGTCTTTCTCTGTCATAAGAATCTACCAAATAGGTACAAATTCAAGATAGTCTGTAGATTTGATTCCAGTGAAAACTTCAGCTTATTAGGTCCTACCAATATATTTACTTTTACTTTTACTATAATTATTCAAAACCAAAAGTATTTAATTGTAGGGGTAGGGGTCCTCCAGTGAACTGATCAAGTACCTCACTTAAAGTGAGTGATAAGATGCTACATTTTAATAGATTTATTAGATAATAAACATCTCTATTTTTCATCAGGTTTGAACAAGGCCTGGATACCTCCTTAAGTAAGATATGAAATCTGTTTGGATTGCCAGAGGGGCTTGGTCATGTTCTCTGCTGTCTGAGTAAAATCACAGAGTGTAGTTGGAATCTAAGATTTGAATGAACAGTCTAAGAGAAAGAATTCTAGACAAACCTCAGAGGAAGAACTGGTTGAAGGGGGAAGAGAGCACCTTGGCTTCCTTTACCCCATCCCCTTTTGTCAGAGATTCCTGTCTTTTCGTTGGTGTTCTGTAAGTGGAACATCTGATGGTAGTGCCTGAATTGGGAGCTAAGGACAGAATGAGCACATATTTGAAGCTCTACCAAGAGCCCAAGAAAAACAAGCCTAAACAAACAAAAAACCTGCACTATACCTAAGCAGAATGTTTTGAATACTCAAGCAAAAGAACTTCCAAAAACTATGAATTAACCCTTTGCTACATGTGTTCTCTAAGCTTGGGTGTACTTTCCTCTGGATTCTGTATACACTTCTGGGAGAGTATGTCACAGGCTTTTGAAGGGAATGTTTATACCAGTTGTACCAACTATATGACTTTAGTAAGCACATTTTTCTAAAAGCTAATTGTCTGATTAATATATATTAACTGATAGTTGTGGAGGGATGCATGTTGGTAGGGGATTATGAGTTATAACAACAGAAAAACAATTCTCAGAGCCATGAAAAGACCTTGTAGATACACTGCAGAGACCTACTTTGTCTGTATAAATGGGAGTTGGCATAGTTGTTTCAAAGCATATGCTCTGTGATGAAATATCATATTAAGAAAAGCAGCAATAGGACATTTGCCCCATAATCTTATTATCTATTCTTCTACAAACATATACCATCACTGAGAAGAAGGGATCATACTATGGAACATGTGTGTAGGGAATACATGTAGGCAACACATGGCTAGGGTACATTCAAAGAGGGACAACTAATTGCTCTAATTCTTTTTTTTTAAATTTTTTAAATTTACATTTATTTATTTATTTATTTTTACTTTTTGGAGGGCAGTTGGGGTTGAGTGACTTGCCCAAAGTCACACGGCTAGTAAGTGTGTCAAGTGTCTGAGGTCAGATTTGAACTCAGGTCCTAGACTCCAGGGCCAGTGCTCTACTCACTGCACTACCTAGCCTCCCCCTGCTCTAATTCTATAATATTACTAATGTCTTCTTTTAAACTAATGATGACACCACAGTGCTCTCTCTGGATCTGCTCCCAACTGGGTATGTTGTCTCTTTTGTCTTATCACATGTCTTCTGCTATTCTTATAATTGCCGAACTTCTCTTTTTTGACAGCTTCTTATATTTATCTCTTCAGCCTACCTTCTGGACATCTTGGCTCTAGGGAATGCTGGCAGCTCTAGAATAAGAAGCAGTCCTGAGTCACCACACTCAGCCAAATCTGGAACAAAATTCAGGAGGAGCACTCTCAGGCTAGGATTAAGTATATTCTTTAATTCACTTTATGCTGTTATTAGAATCAATTTCTCTGTCCCAGGCATCCCTGACTTAGAGTTAGAAAGTCCCCTTCAACTCCAGTGAGTTTCTGATTGTCAATCTTCCTTCTCCTTCTATCCAAAAAAGCCTAAAGAATGGTGTAGGTCTCAGACACTGATTATTACAGAGCTCTGTAAGATTTTTGGCTCTTGGCCATGTAAATAACTCTGAGCAAGCACAAAAGAAAACCTAATGAAGCAATAATTATTAAATATCGACTATGTACCAGGAGCTGAGGACATTAGTATAGTGAATAAAACAATCTGTTCTCACAAGGAGCTTACATTCTATTGGGGAGGCAAAAGTGTGTGTGTGTGTGTGTGTGTGTGTGTGTGTGTATGTGTGCGTGTGTGTATAAGTATATGCACACATACATATATATGTAATAGCTATTACTATATGTATGCCTTATATATGCATGTATATACATGTGCAGCATAAATATAAAGAGAGTAAATTTAAGATAGTTAAATGCAAGGTGATATGAGAAAGATTGGGGGTTCAGGATGAGGATCAGGAAAGGCTTCCTATGGATGAAGCTTGGGCTCTATCATTTTGGGGTGGATTGGGGCAATGAAATAATGATAAGGCAAAAGTGCATTCCAGGCACAAAGTCTTACTAGTGCAAGGGAATGAAAATAAGAGATGGAATATTGCATGTGAGATATAGAGAAAAGACTAGTGCAGAAGGATAAGTAGTGTGTCCAATAAGGCTGCAAAGAAATTGGGGCCAGATTGTATAGAGGATTAAAAGTTAAATCTAGAAGTTTCTATTTGATCCTAGAGGTAATAGGAAGCTGCTAGAGTTGGTTGAACAGGAAAATCACCTGGTTAGATCTGCGTTTAAGGAAAATTACTTTGGCGCCAAGTTGATTGGTATGGTGAAGGACTAGAGGCAGAGAAATCAATTGGGAGACTGTTGTATTAATCCAGGTAAAGAGTAATGAGATCCTGACTCAGGTGGTAACTGTCAGGGACAAGAAAGGGTTGGATTTGAGAGATGTAAAGATAGAAACGGTAAAATCTGATATATATCTATGGTTAGTAGAAACACCCACCAAAAGAAAACCCCAAAAAACAACAAAACAAACCAAAAACTCCTTCCTAGGTTTTTAACCACGCTTCACCTATACTAAGGCATTTGGAGGTAGACAGAACATAAGAAGAATGTATTCCTTGCCTAAGTGAACAGATCCAAACACTCCAAGGTATAACTGAACAATTTTGCTTTCTGGAAGCTCAGCTTCCCACATCCCTCTCATTCCCTATTAATTCAGTTTCTTCTTTACGTTTTGAGTTGGGTCAGTCCAATTTCTTTCGCTCTCCTTTTCTCCTCTCTCTCTCCTACTTTCCTTTATGACTTTTTGTCTCATGAATTATCTATCTACCTTCTTTTGCTAATTAAAAATAAGGCACCTGTTTCTTGTACAATATTTCCCAAACGCTCACTGAGAGGAGCTCTCTAATTTTACAAATAAAGAAATTAGGTGACTTGTCTAAAGTCCCAGAGCTAGTTAATGGCAGGCTTATCCTCTTAGAATTATAAAAATGGTGGTCATATTGACAATTGGGTTCAATATATAATCCCCCAAAGGATATTTTGACTTTGATCTGATTTTATACTCTAAGTCTTCCACACAGCCTTACTCCAGTGCCTCATGATGGCATGGGGGTGATCCAGGACTATAGAAGGCTATGCCTGGGGCCCAGTCTCTAACTGAATCTACCACGCTGGAAAGACTTTGAGATCCTGGCAACACATTGAGTCTGCTTTCCAAGAGCCAACTTAGCTAGTATTAGGCTAAATAATTTGAACTTTATTCATCAGACAGTGTTTAGGAGCCATTTAAGTTTTCTCAGCCCGATAGTGGTAAACTCAGAGCAGTGTATTGAGAAGTTTGCTCCTGTTTTGAGCAATGGTTAAATCTGAGAGTCAAAGGACTCAAGTGACTTAGCTGAGGATGTCTGGGAATCCATGGAGGACAGGGAGAGATAGGCAGAAGGCTGCAGAGATCAGGCATGACACATTTAACAGCAGAACAGGTGGCCCTTTGCTGTACTCTGCTTCTTCAGTTGAAATCTAATAATAATGAATAATGATAATAAGTAATAACTATTATTTATATAGTGCCTATTGTTGCCTGGCACCGTGCTAAGTGCTTTATAAACATTATCTCATTGGATCTTCACAAGAACCCTGGAATGTAGGTGCTACTATCACACCATTTTACGACTGAGGAAACTCAGGCAATCAGAAGTTCAGTGACTTGTCCAGGTTTACAGAGCTAAGAAGTGTCTGATGTCATATTTAAACTCAGGTTTCCCGACTCCAGTCCCAGAACTCTCTCCTTTGTGCCACCCAGCTACCTATCCTGTGATGGATTATTATTATTTCATTAGGGATACCTAATCCCATGAGGATTGGCTGCTCTCAGAATATCAGATTTTTCACTTCTCAGTCTTTGGCTCTGCCATGTACTATGTGTGCCAGGGAGTGGCAGATTCAACCACTGAAAGTTCAAGACATCTTCTGGTAGACAGTGAGTAAAAAGACTGAAGGCCCAGCTCCATCATTTATTAGTTGTTTGATCATTTAACTTAATTTCTGAGTCTCTTTCTTCATCTGTAAAGTGCAGATAATAATA
The DNA here is from genome assembly GCA_028646515.1 of Pseudochirops corinnae. Classification (NCBI taxonomy): domain Eukaryota; kingdom Metazoa; phylum Chordata; class Mammalia; order Diprotodontia; family Pseudocheiridae; genus Pseudochirops; species Pseudochirops corinnae. The sequence goes on from CM053586.1 coordinate 102,746,940, forward strand.
GTTGACATACCTGCCTCCTTTAGGATTGTTTTTAGGATCAGATGAAAGAACATGTGTGCAAATGGTGAATACAAAGTTGTCACTTCTTGCATCCAGTAGATGTATGTTCTGATTGTGCTGAAGATTTGTTATGAATGAATAAATTCTATATCTCTTTTATTGGTTGGATTTTTTGATTGATGGGGGAAAGGAAAATTTGCTTGGAGATCACCTGTTCATTTCATATACTATTCAGATGAAAGCTGAGGCCACTAGGATTTCATCCAACTAGTGACTCAAAAGGAGACATCATTAGTCAGTACAAGTCTCCTTCTTTTTTTAGGTTCTATATGGTGTCAAGGATCATGCAGCTTTTTAATAATTTTAGTATTTGGTAAATAATATGTGCTAAAGCATTTTCTTGGAATCATCCTATTATGCCATCTTTAGGGTTTACCCATTAGCAACCTAATGAAGCCCTTCTGTGCACAGGGGGTTTTGGATGAAGTGCAAAGTGGCTGGCAGAACAGTGATGAGCTCAGAGCTTTGCGGGACTCATTCATCAAAGCCAGCAACACTGGCCAAGATTGAGCAGCAGCTTCCATTAGCCTCATGCTGACTTTTCTCACACTTTGCATAAGTTAAAGTAGCCTTGGAAATATTTTACTAGAGCCTACCTTCTCAAAAATTCAACTGATTCCTGACTATACACATTCTAATACTATCCTATATTCTCATCTGGTAGATAGAGTACTGGGTTTTAAGTCAAAGATTCTAAGTTTGAATTCTAGCTCTTCTACTTGCTTGCTTGGACAAGTGACTTCCTCCCTCAGTTTCCTCATCTATAAGTGAGGGACTTTAGATTAACTGCCTCTAAGATTCCCTCCAGTTCTAAACATATGATCCTCTGGTACTTATTACCTAGGTGACCTTGGATAAGTGACAACAGTCGTTGGCCTCAATTTCATTTTCTGTAAAGTACGAGTTTAAACCAAATCATCTCTGAGGTTCCTTTGAGCTTTAGATCTATTATCCCATAACCATAACCTGTCTTCCTTAGGATTTTATATTGTAGAGATAGAGAATTATCATTTGACTTTGAGAGAGACAAATCCAGCATTCCAGTCCTAACCTAAGGAAGAAATGGAATCTCAAGGCTTTTGTGACCCTTGGGTCCTCTCAACTGACATTGGCCAGGCTCTGCCTGACAGCTGGGTTCTTCCTACAGTTTGTTAACAGGAAGGAATTACAGATCTGAATCAAGAATAGAGATGGTCAAAGTATAAGGTCCATGGTCCAAGACAGAGCTGGATAGTGAATGTATCCCATGGGGTCAACAGTTGCTGAAGGTGAATAGTTCAAGCTGGTCTCCTACCCAGGTATAAGCAGAAAGAAAAAGGGCTTGGCAAATGGTGCAAAGTGGCAGGATGAGCCAGGATCTGAAAAGTCAGGGAAGAGCTTGGGGCTATAAACTGAATGACAAGTTTGTATTTGTGTGTCTTTTCTGCTTTTAAGGGGACCTATCTTTATGCAAGATGTGTCTTTTCTGCTTTTAAGGGGACCTATCTTTCAGAATGTGGGATCCATACAACAAAACTCCTGAAACCAGGGAAGTGAGTCAGTACCTGAGGTTGTTTTCCTAGTGTGCTCCTTTGAATTCCAAACTGAGTCTCAGACTTAGAGCAGGACTTCTAACTGAAATAATATCTGGATTGCTTTGATGTATCTCTGGTATAAGCTTTAGCTTCTGTTCAAAGAACTCTAAGAACCCTCTCTGATTCTTCCAAATTCTTTGCCTTATAATAAAGAAAAAACAATCAAGTAAAACCAGTCAGCATCTCTCCAAGTTGGCCACATTCAACATCCATAACCCTATTACCCTCCCCTTCCACCTTTTCCTTCCCCCTTGCCCGCCCCCATCTAACTTTCCTCTGTTCTGAGAGGAGGTCAGTGTACTTCATTATCTGTCCTCGGAAACCAATATTGGTGATAACATTTAATCTTTTGTGCCTTCTAGTGTTGTTTTCATTTCCATTATTTTGGTCATTGTGTAAAATTTCTCTCCTATTCTTTCTTTCTTCACTTTGCATATGTTCATAAAATCCTGCTCATGTCTCTCTGAATTTTCATATTTTTCATTTATCACAGTATAGTCATATTCTAATATATTAAAATATGTAAGTATCAGATCAAATGGAAACGTCTTAAAGACAGGGACTATTTCATTCTTGTCTTTGCGTCCCTAACTCCTAGCACAGTGACTAACGCATAGCTGGCATTTAATAAATGTTTATGATTAACTATTGACAATTTATTCAATCATTCCCTGATGATAGGTATCAACTTTGTTTCCATTTTTTTGCTGCTACAAAAACTGCTTCTATGAATATTTTTGTATGTATAGGACATTTTTTTCACTTCCTTGGAGGACATATGCTTTGTAGTAGGATTGCAGAGTCAAAGTGGATGCATATTTTAATGGCTTTTCTTGCATAATTCCAAACTGTTTTCCAGAATGGTTGTGCCAATTTATTACTTTACCAGTGATGTATTAGTGTGCCCCACTTACCAACTAAAACTCAGAGTTGTTCAGGCATCTTAAATTCAACGTGTCCAAAACTCAACTCATTATCTTTTCTCCAAACTCTCCCTATTAATTTCAAGGACACTCACAGTCACCCAAACCTGGCAACCTACTTGATATCCTTGACTCATCATTATTTATTTCTCCACATTTCCAATCTATTGCCAACTTCTGTCAATTCTACCTTCTCATCATCTCTCATACTGACCCTCTTCTTTCCTCTGACTCTGTCACTACTCTGGCATAGACTGTCATCATTTCACACTTGGATTATTACAGTGGCCTTCTGGTGGTCTTTCTGCCTCTAAACTCTCCCTTTCCAGTTTATCCTCCACTCAGATAGCAAAGAGATCTTCATAAAGTTTAGATCTGACCATGTCGCTTCCTTATTCAGTAAACTCCAATGCCTCCCTCTCACCTGCAGGATCAAACATAAAATCCCTGACTTTTAAAGCCTTTCATAACCTGCTCTCTTCCTACATTTTTTTTTGCTTTCTTTTTGGAAGGGCAATTGGGGTTAAGTGACTTGCCAAAGGTCACCCAGCTAGTAAGTGTTAAGAGTCTGAGGCCACATTTGAACACAGGTCCTCCTGACTCCAGGCTGTTGCTCTATTCACTGTGCCACCCAGCTGCCCCTCTTCCTACTTTTTTGATCCTCTCACACCTTACTTCCATTCACATGTTCTTAGAACTGCTGACACTGACCTCCCTGCTGTTCCTCAAATGTGGGACTCCATCTCTCCACTCTCTGCACTTTCACTGGCTATCCTCCAGGCCTAGTGTACTCTCCCTTCTTGTCTCAACCGCCTGGCTTTCTTCAAGCTTCAGTTACAATCCTCTCTTTTACAGGAAGCCTTTTTTGGGTCCCCTTAAAGCTAGTAACTGCTCTCTCAGATTATCTCCACTTTATCCTGTATTTATCTCATTTGCACATATTTGTTAGTGTACTGTCTCCTCATTAGATTGTGAGATCCTTGAAGGCAGGGACTATTTTTGTCTTCCTTTGCATCTGAGAGCTTGCTAACAAGAAGGATGCATTCAGGTACAGCATAGGCGCTTAATAAGTGCTGATGACCTTTGGACTTGTTGGGTTTGATTTGTGAAAATATCAATATCAATATTTTGGTCATAGAAAGTTAAACCTATGACCAAACGTTGTTATATCTTTCATATATTAAGATTTTTAGTTAATTCTCATTAAATGCTAAAACAACTATTCATATTTTAAATATGTTATTTTATTGCCATGGATTTTTCCTTCTACCAATGAAGACAACAATCTCTACATGCCTTTTACAAGTCATCGTTAAGAGTTTCTGTGACTGAAAAAATTCAGCATCGGACCGGCAATTTTGTGATGCTAAGCCTGTCTGAGATGAGTTAGGCTAGCTCTGTGATAACAGGTCCGGAATATGTCTCCAGGAATTTTGACCCAAGTGGATTCAACATTCTTTAGCTTAATAGAATGCACTAGAGATCATGACCCAGGGTCAGTTCCACGTCATGATGAGGTATCAGAGTATAACTTTAGTGGAGGAATATACAGATAAACCTAAATAAATTATGGTTGACATCCAATTACTGTCATGAGCGTTGTCTTCATATGATCTAAGAATCATTTCCTATGCCAAGAAGGGATCAGTGGAGCTACAGACGTGGAAATAGTCTCTTGCTACCCAGATGGGGTTGCAAAATGGTTCTCTAGGAAGGCTCCAGATAACTTTTTATGGTTATCTATTATGTGTTCTAATTGCTTCTTTCATCTACAAAATGTCCCAAAAGTCTTGCTGTGGTTTTTACTTAATCTATATCCTGGTTTATGGAGAGTTTATTGTGTAGAAAAACAGAATATTATTCCATTCAATTTAGCTAGCATTTTTAAAAAAAAATCTACAATTTGCTAGGCCAGGAACCTGCGGCCTAAAGGCTACATGGCCTTAGGGCTGTAGGTTTCCCACCTCTGTTCTAGGGTGTAAGGATATAAAGAGGAAAAACAAAACTGTTCCTCCCCTCAAGGGACTTATATTCTACTCAGGGGGACCCCCCCCCCCCAAAAAAAAACCCTGTTTTTTTTTCCCTCAAGGTACTTATGTTCTACTCAGGGAAAAACAACATGTAGATAAATTATTACAAAATATGTAGAAAGCAAATACAAAGTAATTTTTGGAAAGAGAAAGGGCACTAACAGCTGGGGCAATTAAGAAAGACCTTATGTTAGAAGTGACTCTTAATTCGAGACTTAAAGGGTACTAGGCATTTTCCCCCTAGGTTACTCAAATCGTTCCTGATGTGGCTGTCTGAGGATTATTATGCACACTTTCAGGTGAATACAACCACATTTTTTCCTACATGTCCAGTGACTCCAACTAAGTGTGGTTATGGATCCTTCTTTTCAGGTCATGCCTTCCTTAGGTAAAGCATGGTTCAGAAACTGGGCAGATAGGGAAGCTCCAGTCCATGATATAGAACTTCGGCTCATGGATGCCCTTGGTTCTAGAATCCTAGATTGCTAAAGATAGAAAGAGTCTGAGAGATCCTCCAATGTCTACTCCTCCCACCCCTCAACCCCTGCTCCCATTTTGTAGATGAAGAAACTGAGGCTCAGAGAAGTATCCAAGGTCAACTCAAAGCAAAAAGAACTAGGACTTAGAACTCATTTTCTTAGCCTGGCACCAGAGTTGCATATCTTGTGTAAGGTGACAACCCATTCCTGCCTCTCTCCACTGGTCCCTGCATCCAGGAGAAGCAGAATGAATTCTCCTTTGTGGTTTTTGTTGTTAAGAAAAAAAAAAAGAAAATAGATTTTTGTCATGAATCTTGCCTGCAAAACTGGCTTTGTAGCCAGTGGCAGAGCTGTGTGTGATTACAGCTTTAGGCTTGAGCCAAATTAACTACCCTTGGGGTAGTTTTAGGGACCTAATAAATACTAATGGGAATCCCCTGTAGAAGCAGGAAATGCTTTTTAAATTTGATAAGAACATTTTTTTTTTATCTTCCATCAGGCCCCTGAATCTGTGATTACTGTCTGTATAAGTGCTAATATAAACATCAGTGGGAGACACTGTTTTTCCCATGCAAATCTTTGCAAGTAAATCTGCAAACACTGTTGAAATATTTGATGCACTGCACTCTGAAGTGGATGTTTAGCATCATCAGGAAAAAAAGAGGAACCTTTTCCATTTGGCTGGTTCACGTCATTTGTGAATTTCAATGTTAGTTAATAGGAAATATTTTTTGGTTCCTTGCCCGCAACTTCAATCAGTGCATTACGGTTTGTTGGAGGAAGAGAGATCAGTTTTTTTCTTTCCCCTTGCACGATGAGATACATTTGATGTTTGGAATTTGAATCTGATGACTTCCAAATATTCAAAGTCAAATTTAAAAATCAAAAATTTAAAGAAAAATTGACATTTAATTGCTTCATCATTGAAGTGTGACACTTGTTACTGTCTGTGATCTACACACACTTAGCATTTCAATTTAGTGACCCAAGCTGCACTATTTAAGGTTGAGTCAAATGAGAGACATATTTGAATAACGAGCCCAAGCTTTCGATTTTGATCTCTGCCGGGGCGGGTTAGCTAGTGTTTAGTCCCATGGTCACAGACTTATCTTCTTTCCACGACTGAACAACTGATAGAAGACAGGTTTATAGACTAGGGGCTAGAAAAGGTCTTATAATTAATTTATTCCACCTCCCTCATTTACAGTGAGAAACGAAGATCCTGAGGGACTTATTGAGTTGCCCAAAGTTACCTTGTTAGGATCATAGAGCGTAACTTAGAGGGGATCTAGTTCAAGCACTTCATTTTATAGATGCAGACACTGAGGCTAAGAGGGAGTTAAGTGGCTTGTTCAAGTTTAGATAAGAGCAAATAGTAGAGCTAGCATTTGAGTACAGGACCTTGAACTCCAAATTCATAACTCTTTCCGCTGCACTGAATTTGTCAGTCGTGTGTGTTACTGATCATGAGGGGACAACACTGTAACTAGCTAATTTTGGATCCTGGGCAAGGATATAAAATTCCACCTCTCTCCATCCTAACATCAGAGCGTGCTTGGGATAAAAGAGGCGTATTGTGAAGATCTTTCTGCCCTTCCTCCGCTTTGTGCATCTGTGGCATGCACCTCCCATGTCTTACCCAAACTAGAGTTTATTGGAGCAAACCAATCACAACATTTCTAGAAATGACTTTTAGTGAAAATCCTACTGAGAGACGGTCAGCATAATTATCCTCATATATAAAGGAACAGATGTTGTCTTTCCAGCATCAGGAGATATTCATGGATATACAAACATATATGGTCTGATCTTGGAGTTTAACTCTGTCTTGAACAAAGCTATGGGAGAATACTAAAGGGATTTACCAAGGCTGAATGGGCTAGTTTTCCCTTCTCTCTTGGAGGTTGGCAGATATTAATATGGCCCCTCAGAATATAATTAATAATAATGATAACTCATATGTCTGAAGTATTTTCTTGGCAGCTAGGTGGCACAGTGGTATAGTGTTAGAACAGGAGTCAGGAAAACCTGAGTTCAAATCTGTCCTCAGACAGTTACTAACTGTGGCCTTGAGTAAGTCACTTAACCCCCATTTGCCTCAGTTTCCTTATCTGTAAAATAAGAATAATGCCTATATGCTATACCTATCTCCCAGAGTTGTGAGGATGAAATGAGATAACAATTGTAAAGCACTTAGCATTGTGCCTTGAATGTAGTAAGCACTAGACAAATGTATTATTATCTTGCACAAACCTGTGGGAGCATCATTAGCTCTTTGGAAGAGATTTGGACACAGAGAGCTTACGTGATTTTCCCAGGGTCATGCAGTATGTAAATGCTAGGACTAAAACTCCAACTTGGGACTTCTGACTCCTACATCATGTGTAGCGGTGGGGGCTCTGACCACCCAAAAAGTAGGGTTTCATGATGTGTTGTGGTGGAACTGTCTCAAAGAATTCAGATTCAGACCACCTCTAATCCAAGTATAGGCATTTATTGAGATTGACGCCTCTCATGAAGTGGTCTATGTTCCAAGAGGAACCAGCAAGATAGACTTTATAGGTTAAAGATGCAGTTACACAACAGAAATCATGAAAATTAAAAAGTCAGGAGGGGTTTGTTAAGGGATTAGGTAACGGAAGAGGGGTGTCATCTATGGTTCAGTGGTTAAACATTGTGGTCATGCTGCCCTCCATTTGGCTAGCTATTGTGGTCCTGTCCAGTCAAGATAGGATGGGTATTGTGGTCCTGTCTTGGGTTAGATGGATGATGTGATTGTGATTGAATACAAAAACACACCTGTTTCTGCAGGAATAGGTCTGGGGGCAGTGACTAGGTAGAGGCAGTAGCTGAGTTCCCATCACATGGACACACCTGTTGTTTCCACGGGAACTAAAAGTTCAGGGACATACCTGTTGTTCCACTGAGCGGTGAGGCATATATGAAGAAGTTAGGACATTGGCAGGGGGCCTAGGTAGGTGCCCTGGGCCTGCTGTTCGATGGAGAGCCTATAATGAAGTTAGAATATTGGGGCTAGGGGCAGCTTTATTAGGATTCCATCACATGGATAGCTACATGACACAGTAGACAAAGCCTTGGGTCTGAAATTCAGCAAGACCTGAATTAAAATCTGGCCTGAGACACTTACTAGCTGTGTGACTTTGGGCAAGTCACTTAACCTCAGTTTGCTTCAGTTTCCTTATCTACAAAATGGAGATAATAACAACATCTACCTCCCAGGTTTATTGTGAACATCAAATGAGACAATAATTATAAAGTGTTCAGCACAGTGTTTGCCACATATTAAGCACTACAAAGTGTTGAGGGCAGCTGGGTGGTGAAGTAAATAAAGTGCTGGGCACAAATTCAAGAAGACATCCTCCTGAGTTCCAATCTGACCTCAGACACTTAAATAGCTGTGTGACACTGGGCAAGTCACTTAACCCTGTTTGCCTCAGTTTCCTCATCTGTAAAATGAGCTGGAGAAGAAAAATGGCAAACCACAAGGAGTTTTACTCCTAGCATTTACACACTGTGTTACCTGGGCAAATCACTTAAGCTCTCTAGACGTTACCCTTTTGCAATACTGCAAAGAGGATGCAAAACCTCTTCATATTCTCCATGTTCTTTCAAAGATCACCGGTAAGGCATAACGACTATATTTGCCAATTCTTTTAATATCCCAGGGTCTAGTTCACCAAAGTGAGGTGACATGAATGCTCCAAGGGTAACTAGGTACCCTCTTACTGGTTCTTTATTTATTTTATGTATCATTTCCTTTTATCTATATTTGTTTTATCTTTAAGAGACAACTAGGTGGAACAGGGGATAGAGTACTGGGCCTGGAGTCAGGAAGCCTTGATTTCAAAAACAGCCACAGACACTTACTGGTTGTGTGACCCTGGCCAAATCATTTAATTTTTGTTTACCTCAGTTCCCTTATCTCTAAAATGGGCACAATAAGAACACCTACCTTGTAGAGCTATTGTGAGGATGCAAACGAAATACTATCTGTAAAGTGCTTAGCACATAGTAGGAGCTATATGAATACTTATTCTCCTCCTCCCCTCCTTTCTAATTCAGAGCTCATCCTTTTTTGGCAGAGAAAATAGAAGTAAAATAAGTACTGAGCAACCATCCATTTTGGTTGTAATCAGCTATCATTGTCCTCCATTCTAAGCAATGATCCTATCTTTCCCCCTTCTTTCCCTCCAGATAGTCTACAGTAGCATTTTTTGTTGTTTTTGGCTTTCTTTAACAATTGCAATTTATTCTGAGCTCTATCACTTTTCACATTATGTTTATAGGACCAAGCCATGTTTTATATTCATTCTTTTTTGCCTTCTCTTATTTTCAGCTTTTAAACTTCATCTCTTTTAAATTTGAATTTCTAGGTAATCACCATATGCACCCTTATTAGTCTCTAAACAATTCTCCCTCTTCCTTCTCATTTCTCCTTTGCCCTGTCACATTCTACTCTGTAGCATACCTATATGAGCATGAGTCATATCTCATTTTACCAGTGCTTCTCAACCTTTCTAATGCCGCGACCCTTTAACACAGTTCCTCATGTTGTAGTGAGCCCCAATCATAAAATTATTTTTGTTGCTACTTCATAACTGTAATTTTGCTACTGTTATGAATCGTAATGTAAAGATCTGATGTACAGGATGTATTTTCATTGTTACAAACTGAACATAACCCACAGGTTGAGAACTGCTGTTTTAGACTGTAATTCCCTTGAGAACAAGATCTGTGCTGTTTTTCATTTTTGTGTCTCACTGTACTTATGGTTTGTTGACTATTAAAAAACTTTTGAGGGGCAGCTAGGTGGCTCAGGGAATAGAGCACCGGCCCTGGAGTCAGGAGGACCTGAATTCAAATCCAGCCTCAGACACTTGATCACACTTACTAGCCGTGTGACCTTGAGCAAGTCATTTTTAAAAATTGATTTGTTTATTTACTTTTGGTTTACAAGATTCAGTTCCTCAATCCCTTGAGTTTCAAATTTTCTTCCCTCCCTCTCCCTCTCCAACCCCCACCCATGGTGGCATGCTTGGGCAAGTCATTTAACCCCATTTGCCCTGCTTTCCCTCCTCCAAAATGACCAAAAAATAAAAAATAAAAAGCTTTTGACTCAGTAGAACAAAAAAACCCAAAACAAACCACCTGAAAGGCTTTCCTCCAACAAAGGGTCACCCATGCATACATCAAACTTATGTAACTGGGGCGGCTAGGTAGCACAGTGAATAGAGTACTGGCCTTGGAGTCAGGAGGACCTGAGTTCAAAATGCAGCCTCAGATCACACGTACTAGCTGTGTGACCTTGGGCAAGTCACTTAACCCCAATTGCCCTGCCTTCCCCAAAGGCAAAAAAAGCAAAAAAACCCCAAAAAACCAAACTTATGTAACTGAGAGAATCTTATTCTGTGACTCTGTTCATCAATAGAAGGTAAAGTATAACAGAGGTACACCTGTGCCTGCCAAAGGCAGTTACTACCGTCATGGAGGAGATCCAGTAGAGAGTTCAAGTTGAAGAGGAATTCCTTGTGGATGGTAAGGCCTTCTAGAGGATTCTGTGTGTAGGTGATGTGCTGGTTGCATCAATTCCTGGAATGTTGCAGAGACCCTTAGACAAAATTCATAACCAATCAAGACTTTGGCCCAGACAAGAAAAACCAAATAGATCAAGCATATGATGTGCAGTTAAATGAACAGTTTTTTGAGTTTCTCCATTAGAAAAAAATATGTAATTCACATATCTATCTATTTGATCTATTTACATATCTTGGATATATATTGCAAATAGATGAGTCGGGTTCAGAAGTCACCAGAAGAAGATCAGTATGGATTGCCTTTGTGAAATTACAAACCTTCTCTAACAAACCCAAATTTCTCCCTGAGATAAAGGCAGATCCCTCTAATGCCAATATTCAACTCAAGTTGTTATATGGTTACAAGTGATGGAGCACGACAGTCTCTGAAGAATTAAAGTTGAGTGTGATTCAGAGAGCCATGGAGAGGCGCATAGTATATATGAGCAAGTTACAACAAAGTAAAAAAAATAGAGCCCTCAGCTTCTTCATCTATAAAATAAAGGGCCACTATGATCCCTTGTAACTCGATGGCCTCTTGGTCCTTTGTAACTCTAAATACCATAGATTTAGGTGGAATCAGAATGTTGTAAAAGAAATGTATAATTGTTGTACACGATTCCAGACACATCATATCTGTGATGACTGAGTTTGATAGACTGGGCTCATCTCAGCAATGCAAGGTTATAAGACAACTCCAAAGGACTCATGATGGAAAAGGCTATCTCTCTACATCCAGAGAAAGAATTACAGAGTCTCAATACAGCTTGAAGCAAACTACTTGCTCTTTCTCTTTTTTGTTTTGTTTCTTCTTCCTCATTATTCATTCCATTGGTTATAATTCTTCTTTACAACTTGACTAAAGTTTAATGTGAAGGTATATGTAGAACCTGTATTGGATTACATGCTACCATAGTGGTGGGGGCAGGGGGAGGGAGAAATTTGGAACTCAAAAACTTGTGGAACTGCATATTATAAACTAATAGTAAATAAATTTTTAAAAAAGAAAAAAAAAGAAATATATAATTGAAAAAGATTGGCTGGTTATGTGGTAAGACTAAGGAATAATGTGTTGCATTGCATGGCTCTATTGTGGTGAATCAATGGGAAGCCATGGAGAAGTCATAAGAATTGGGCACTCATAGATGACTTCCGGTCTGCATCAGTGAAGCTACAGATGCATTTGAGAATGTGGATAACACTCTCCTAGTGTGGGTAAAACTGCACCTAGTAAAGTGCCTTGCACAATTTTTGTGGGGTGGTCTGGAGTCTAAATATGTAATTTTTTTGGTGTAGGGAATTATTGGTAGAGAAACTTGCTTCACTGATTCAAATCAATCTGTAGCTTTTAGTCTTCAATATTTGTTTGGCACATTGAGATGTCACGCTTTTTGACTGTGGTAATACAACTATTATGTATCAAAGCCAGGCCTTTAACCCGGTAGATCATCCTAATTCCATCTCTGTCCCTTTGCCCTCTTGGACATGTTGCCCATAGTAGAGATTTAATTAATGTTGGCTTTGATTGGATGATCATCGCCTAGCATACTCTTGAGTAGTCCCACAAAGACCAAAGGGAAGGCCACCAGGAAGAGGCACTTTATTTTTTTTTTTTATTTGCTCATTTACTTTTTTTTTTTTTTAATTTATTTTTTATTTACTCATTTACTTTTAATTTACAAGATTCAGTTCCACAATCACTTGGGTTTCAGATTTTCTCCCCTC
>CM053586.1:102759824-102790403 GCA_028646515.1 Pseudochirops corinnae
GTGTGTGTTTTTGAAGTTCTAGGTTGGTCCAGAGTCCTATTCCATGGGTATTTGGGGGTGGCTATGTGAGAGCTGCGATATATTGCTGCTGCTATGCCGCCATCTTGGCTCCGCCCCCCACAATCTTGTTTCGATCCATTGGTGACTGGGAAAGCACAAGAGCATCTTCCATTATCCAGAACCTTGGCAAGCATGACATCATGAAATTGGTGTATGCTGATGAACTTTTCTAGGCAATCAAATTTTGACATAATTCTCCATAAGCCTTCATGACTAACAGTATCAAAAGCCAAGTCAGATCTACAAACGTTGTGTACAGACCTCTGTTCTGCTCCTGGCATTTCTCCTGAAGTTGTTCAGGCAGCAAACACCGTATCGACTATTCCTTGGCCCTTTCTGAAGCCACACTGGCTCTCAAGTAGATGACCATCTACCAGGTGAAGGATCAGCCTATTAAGGAGGACTCTGGCAAGAATCTTGCCAGCAATGACTAAGAAAAGGGACCTCCTCCTCATGATTGTTACAAGATAATGTGTTTCCTTTACCTTTATGGAGATGGACAATGGAGGCGCCTTGAATTCCTGGGGGATAATTTCCTCTTGCCATATAACCTGAAACATTTCATTCAGCTTTTGTATGAGCAGTGGACCTCCTGCCTTGTAAATCTCAGCTGGAATAGAGTTAATGCCAGGTGTTTTGCCACACAAAAGGAGCCTGATGGCATTCAGGTAGGAACCTCGTCTTCAGCTAGGAAGGGATTGACTTCAACCTTAGATAAATAGTCAGTGGTTTCAATATGTTGAGAACACTATGGAAATGTTCAGCCTATCTCCCTAGGATCATGTCCTTATCACATCAATGTGGCTCCATCAGCACTGAGTAGTTGAGATGTGCCATATATCTTTGGCCCATAAATAGCTTTCAGGGCATCATAGCAGTGCTTTGGATTGTTACTATCAATATAAAACTGAATTTTATTTGCCTTCTTACTGAGCCAAGAATCTTACATTTCTCTAAGCTTTGCTTGTACTTTACTTTTAATGGAATTAAATGCTGCCTTCTTAGACATGGATGAATTAGCCTACTGGTAAACCCTTTGGAGTTCTCATTTTTCATTTAATTTCTTCTCAATTTCCCCATCATTTTCATCAGACCAGTCTTGATATTTGCAAGTGTTCTGACCCAGATGAGCAAAGGTAGTGCTATACACCAAATCTCTGACAGTTGCCCACTCCTTTTCTGTTCCTTGTGTGTTGACTCAACTTTCCCTCCAAGTTAGGAACAAACTGGGGTGTAGAGTGTGTTCAGGGAAGACTAGTACCTATGGTGTGGAGACTGCCAAGCCCTTTTCAGGACTGCTTTCCACCTTTAGCGTTCACCTGTTACACTTAACTCTCATCTGTGGCTCCAAGAAGCTGTAGCATGTGCCGCATCCCAGTAAACCATTTTGGCAGATGGGCTAAAACAGGTTGAGGGTAACTGAGAGGTCTTAAACCCATTGGTGAGTGGGGGGAAGTGTCTACCCCAAAGACTTCCCCTGGTGGAATGGGCAGATAAGAGCAATCTATTCCATGAAGGCCATGAAGACAGCTGAAGCAGGAGCTGTGGAGTGATTAAAGCTTGGTTAAACATTAAGGATGCCAAGGTCATCCACTGCATCCTGAGCCATCATCAGTCATCTTGATTCTGTCCTGCCAGGTGACTTTATGCAACTCTGCCTCACTTAAATCCAATATACACATGAATCAGAAGACGTCACCCATATCATTTTACCATTTTACCTATCTTGAAGTCCTGTGGTGACAAGCAAGTGACAAAACAGCAGGTACAGATACACAGGGAGCTGTAGTCACAACCCAGCACATAGGCAACCCAGGCCATAGGGTTATCTTCTCACTGGAAACAGCAGTAGGATTTGGCAGCCCCCTGGGTATCTGAGCAGCTTTTTGCTTTTTTTTTTTTTTGGAGGGCAATTGGGGTTAAGTGACTTGCCCAAGGTCACATGGCTAGTTTTAGTGTTAAGTGTCTGAGGCCAGATTTGAACTCAGGTACTCTATTCACTGCATCACCTAGCCACCCCTTGAGCAGCTTTTTGAGGATCGCACTGCTTACCTCCTGGTGTGAGGAAGAAAAGGTACCCTAAAAGCTGTCTGCTTACCCAACCGTGGCCTGATTACTGAGGCAGGTGGGGATCCCACTCTTCAGTGGAAACACAAAAAAATGTACAAAAACATCTGCAAAGACAATTCCACTCACTACTGGCACATGGAATGTGCATACACATATAGACAATACAAAATCCAATAGACCTGAAAGACAAACAGCTCTTGTTGCAAGATAACTCAGCAGGTATTGCATCCAAATAGCAGCCCTGAGTGAAACAAGGCTGACAAGTGAAGGCCAGCTTACTGAAGTTGGAGCTGTATATACACTTTTTTCTGGAGTGCCCAAATTGATGTGGAGCACCGTGAAATTGGTGTAGATTTTGCGATCAGATCTAATCTAGTCAACAAGCTTGTACGCTTAGCAAAAGGAGTGAATGATAGGTTCGTGACAATGTGATTGCCACTTAACAGGAAAACATCATGCCACCATCATCAGAGCCTAGGCTCCCACCATGAAGAACCTTGATGAGATAAAAATATTATGAAGTCCTGGAGGCCCTTATTATCAAAGTGCCAAAAAGAGGACAAGCTTATAATTCTGGGTGACTTTAATGCTACAGTTGGCTCAGCCAGACACGGCAAGAAGTCCTAAGAGGAATGGAGTTAGAAACAGCAGCAGCAATGGTCACTTACTACTAAAGACTTGTGCATCTCATGACCTTCCCATCACCTACACTGTCTTCTGTTTATCTAAACGCAATTAAACTTCTTGGATGCGCCCTCTCAGCAAACACTGGCATTTAATAGACTGCAATTGTAAGGAGAAGAGACAGACTGGATGTGAGAGTGAGGAAGGCCACTAGTGGTACAGAATTTTGGACTTCTCTCTCATTGTCTCCTAAAGTGGCTTTAAGTGGTACTTGAGATAATGGGCTTCTCATTGGCCCCTCTTTTTGTATCTTATGTACAAGCTAATAAGGACTATCACCATGGATTTTATTGAGTCTTTGAATTATAACTGAATAACAGCAGACAACTTTTCACACTTTTGTGTATGGCAGTGGTTCTCAACCTTCCTAATGCCATGACCCTTTAATACAGTTCCTCATGTTGTGGTGACCCTCAACCATAAAGTTTTTTTCGTTGCTACTTCATAACAGTAATTTTGCTGCTGTTATGAATTGTAATGTAAATATCTGATACGCAGGATGTATTTTCATTGTTACAAATTGAGCATAACCCACAGGTTTAGAACCGCTGGTGTATGGTATAATTTTCAACTCATAAGATTTTAAGGGTAAGACTTTTCTTCTTAGTCCCTAGAATCTATATGGGGGGGAGCAACAAGGAGAGAGATTGCCTTGAATATTGTTCTTTAAGAGCTTACTAGGTACTAGCAATGCTCTCAAGTGGCAGACTGCATGGCAGAGTGGATAGGTCACTGGCCTTAGAGTCATAAAGACCAGAATTCAAATCTTGCTCCAGATATTTTCTATCCATATGATCCTGGACAAGTCACTTAAATTATCTGTAACTCAGTTTATTCAACTGTAAAATAAGGAGTGGTTCCTTCCACCTCTGATTCTTTGACCTTGGATCTATAGGGCCCTCTATAATTTTTTTTTCTCTATAAGTTAGTATTAAAGAAGGGCATAATGCTTAAGCTGCAAACTTCTTCTTTGCCCAAGGATGGGATATAACAATGCAGTTCCTAAAACTTCAGAGACTTTTCTAACTTTAACAAGGACCTCTCTGGGTGTGAGTGACCCCTATAGTTCTTTGAAAAATCTCACATCCCCATGTGATTTTGTGATTAATAATTTATACCACTGATGCATGTTTTGGAATGTGCTGTAACAGAAGTGGCATAGTACATATGAAATAAAAGGTGAGGTGAGAGCTTACAATGATAAGAAAAAGAGGGAGGTGCTTTTAGAAAGATCTATAAACATAGTGTGTTACAACTCAACTTAGTTTATCTATTGTGCTATTTCCCCTCAGAAGGGAAAGTTTGCCCACTTTTCCTGGGGCCTAGCTTTAGAGAGCTAGGACTTTTGTAGATTTACATATAAATATAAATGGACTTTTGTAGATTATTATCTGACCTTTCCCTTGATCTAAAACTGAGCTGAGAAAATTTTGCTCTGCCTTTCTATGTGAGAGGTCAGTCTGCATTTTTTAAACCTAGCCCTGTCATACCAATGTCTCATGGACTGGCTCGGAGGATTGTAAGGACCTGTGCTGAGTCCAGAAAACTTTTGCCTTATCCTCTCTTTAAACCTACATTTTATTCATATATTCCTTGAGCAAAGGGTAGAGAACTAAATTGAAATAATTAGGAAATATTAGTTTCGTTAGACTATTGTCATATGTTCAGGATGTGTATTCTTTTTCATTGCTAGCCCCAGGACATTTTCCCAGGGAACCTCAAGGGACAATACTCACTTGATTTATTACAATTGTTTCCCAGCCTCCAGTCTCTTACATTTCTGAACCATTTGCCACATAGCTGACAAATCAATATTATTAAAACCGAGGTCTGATCATGAGATAATATTTATAAAGCCCTTAGCACAGTGCCTAGCACATAGTAGGCATTCAGTAAATCTTGTTCCCTTTCTCTCCCCTGCCAAAAAAGCTCCAGTGGCTCCCCATTGCCTCTAGGATCAAACACAAATGACTCTTATTTAGCCTTCCAGTCCCTTTGCAACCAGTCTCCAGCCTATATTTTGGGCTCTTTACAAACTATTCTCCTTTATACAATTTACACTCCAGCTGAACCTGCTACCTGTTATTCCTCTTACCTTACATCTCTATGCTTTTGTGCAAATTGACCCCCAAGTCTGGAATTCAATCCCTCCTCACCTTCACTAATTAGAATCCCTAATTCCACTACCACTCCTAGAGGAGGCCTTTTTGAACTCTCCTCTGCTCCTAGTCAGCTAGAGGAAAATAAAAAAAGAAACTAAGAAAATGAGAACATAGTATTGGACGGTATGTGGTAAGACTAGCAAAATAATACACTGTTGGTGTAGCTATATATTGGTCCAAACATTATGGATATCAGTTTGGAAATATGCAGGAAAGGTGACCACATGATGTTTATTGTTTGTTCCAAAGATCCCACTACTAGGCATATACCTTAAGGATACAAAGATGAAAACAAAGATTTATTCTACACGAAAATATTCATAGCAACACTCTTTGTGGTAGCAAAGAACTATAAACAAAGTAGGTGCCAGTCAAATGGGGAATAGTTGAACAAATGGAATATTATGGTACTGATGCGGTTTGGGATTGCTAGGACCTGAAGAATGCCAGGGTAAGGGGTGTCATCTGCCTGGGATGAATTAACATACTCAGTCAAGGGCAAATTTTATTGTAATGCCAATAGAAGCAGGCAGAGTTCCTAGTGAATCTGTAACTTAATGGGGGTGAGGTTTACGTACAAAAAAGGACAATGAAAGGATCTGGGTGGGATTAAGGAGTGGTAAGTAGTTTGAGAGGGGCCTGGTGCATCAGTGAAAGGAATGTCAAGTAAACTAGGTAATCTAGATGGGCTTGGGTGAGTCAAGTGCTTTGGGCCCGCAGTGACAGGGATCTGGGCTGCTGAAATGTATGGGAAAATTTAGGGACTGGGTTGCTTTCAAAGACATGATCTTTTCCTTTTAGGGGTCCAGGTTCCATCCCCCCATTAGTACTATAAGCAAAGATAGAAGGGATGGTTTCAGACAAACATGGGAAGACTTGTATGAACTGATGCAGAATGAAGTGAGCAGAATCAAGGGAATAATTTCTATGATTACAGTAATGTAGGGGCAGTGAACCAGGCTTTCTGGCTTAGAACCAGAAAGATTCACCTTCATGAGTTCAAATCTAGCCTCAGATACCTACCAGCTGTGTCACCCTAGTGAAGTTACTTCATCCTGTTTGCCTCAGTTTCCTCATCTATAAAATCAGCTGGAGAAGGAAATGGCACACTACTCTGTTATCTCTGCCAAGAAAACCGAAAATGGGATCATGGAGAGTATGACATGATTGAAAAGCAGTTCAATTTAAAAATAGCATAATAATGTAAAAGAAAAAAACTTTAAAAGACTTAAGATGTCTGACAAATCAAATAAGCAGTCACGACCCCAGAGGTGGTGGTCTCAAAGTGCACAATGAAACATGCATGCATTTTTGGATAAGGACAATATGCAGGTTTGGTTTGTTTGATTATACATTACATATATATATATATATGTAATGTATAATGAGTTCTATTTTTCGTTTTTGATTTTCTTGTGAGGAATCTAAGAAAATACTTTGGGCTAACAACGGTATTGTCAAAAGAAAGAAGAAAAGAGGGGTCATTAAAAAAATTTTTAATACACAGAAGCAAATAGGAATGAAGAAGTTACCTATAAAATGTAGAGGGTTAGGGTTGCTGTGGAGACCCCAAAATACCAACACGCTGGGTCCTGCTGAATGAATTTGACTCAAGTCTTCTCAGCCAAAGAAAAGCAAAGTTTATTAAAAGTTCACTAAAAGTTCGCCATATTGGGTAGACTCTTAAGGAGCCTAGGTATCTGTGATGCTTGCATTGGGCAAGCAGGACAGAGTAAGTCTGTCACAGAGTAAGTCTGCGCTAGGTCATTCTATGACACTCACACACATGGGGACAAGAAGGAATCTTATATACAGGAAGGTTGTGGGAGGAATCTAGGGTGGTCTGGAGGAGGAGTTTGGGGAAGGTCTTCAGGAGCAGTTAATGAGGTCAATGAGTGATTAAGGGTGGGAAGTTGTTGGAGGCTACCTGGAGTCAACAGACAATGGTGGGCTAGGTCATTTCAAGGGTAGATTGATATTTTGATAGACTCAAGGGTGGGAAGCAGATGGACAATGGAGGGCTAGGCTAGTAACAAAGGTCTGGGCAGAGCCACAATGAAAAGCTTATGGCCTCTGCAAATGCCTCATCAAGTGGGAGTTCAAGGGGGTTCCCAGAGCCTGTATCTCAGAGATTCAAGGAGGCTCCCAGAACCTGTACCTCATCAGGAAGACATTCAGAAGAAAACACAGATGAACAAGTTTTGTAAGAAACATTGAATTTATTACATACTTAACAGGAAAAATAAGCTATAGGTAATAGTAATTCACAGTTTCATGTACAATCTCATTATCTACTCTACTTTGTATATGAAAATATTAATTTTATTTGATGCTCATTAAGTTCAGAATTTTTTTAAAAAGGACATTGGGCCTAAGGGTCAGAAGTCCTGACTTCAATTTGATTTCACCAGAAATGAGCTGTATAGCCCTGGATAAGTCAATTAATCGTCCCAATCTTCATTTTCCTCAACTGTAAGATAGGGGCAATGATATCAGTCCAGTCTTGGGACTGTTGTGGAATTCTAAAGAGATAAATTATATGACAGTGTTTTGTAAATTGTAAAGGTATTATTAATTCATCACTATCCTTAGGAACACAAAATAAAAAAGAAAATTATTTTTAAACACAAAGCTTCATCTCTCCCCCTCCCCTTTTTTAAGAGTGTATGCATATGTGAAAAGAATATGAGATAGTCTTGGCAGGGCTTATATTAGCTGCCTTAGGCCCTAAGTCATTGAAGGAGCCTGGGATTTGAATTTCTTCCCAACTCAGAAAAAGAAGGGATTTTAGGGTCAAAATAGGAGGGCAGAGTTTTTCCCAGAACATAGAAGTTTTAAAATCTCTTTTGAGAGAATCTGAAGAGTTACAATTGGAGAGAAAAAGTTGTGGCACATAAAGCAGCAGCAGCAATAACATAAAGAGGACAATTTCTGGAGACTATAACTCCATGTCTGGGAGGGGTTGAAGCCTTTTTCTTTCTTTGGCAAGTAATTCTACTTTACTTTACTCAGAAAATACAACAGGGAGTGAAAATGTTTTACTAGATGAAGAGAAGATCATTTTAATTGTGTCCTGAATCCATGTTTTTGCTATAGAGTATGATAAAGAGATAATTGATTACGGCAAACTCAGCTTGCTGGAAGACTAACCCTCCCAACTTAGCAATCAATAGATTGCCTGGGGGCTTGAAGCATTTTATGAATTTTATTTACAATTTATATTTTTAATCTTTGTAGCTTTGTGGATAAAAGAAACCATAAGAGACTGGGCTGTTTACCCCTAGACTAAAATCTATAATAGCTAGCCTCATCACCTTTATGCAGAAAGATCTCTTTGAAGCTCTAGAGAAGATTGCTCCCTGAACCAGCCCCAGTGAATGGAGATGGGTATGGCCAATTCTGCCCACTCTTGGCAAAAGAAAAGGGGTAAAAAGTGCTACTCATCCAAAAATGCTCTTAGTGGTGACCTCTGCTGGGTATCAGTAACAAACAGCAAGTGTCCAGTCAATATTGGTTGAGTGCATGAACTTGCATGTCTTTAGCTGACTATTAAGACTACTGGAGCCAGTTCACATGGACTGGTGAAAGCTAATTGTTAAATAAGAGTGTGAGCATTTATACCTTGGAAAATGGTATCAATCATAAAAATTAAGGCTTAACTTCTTATTTTATTGATTGTCTGGACTTAAGAAAATGATGGAGAAAATGTAAACAATTCAGATTAAACTTGGAACTGTATCAATAAGTACATTTTTCCCCAAGAGAGAGCCATTTGCTAAACATTTGCCAGCATATCCCTCCCCAGATCACAGTCCACTACAATCAGCTATCTTTCAAATACATTCTGTTTGTTAGTAAAGGGGACAGATTAGGGTGTATGAATTATTTGGGCAGATTCATTATAGCTACTAGAAAAATAATTCAAAGAACAAAGCTTAACTGGTGGCAGGTCAGTAATATCTTCATGAATAAAGAATGCCACCTTCATAGGTTCATAGCATTATAGATTTAAAGACATAAGGGACCTTAGAGATCCTCATTCAAATTATCTGCTTTGCCAGCTTTACAGTGAAAATCAGAGGACCTGGGTTCAAGTCCAGGCTCAGCCACTTACTAATTGTATGAACATGGGTAAAGTCACTTACTATCTCTGTACCTCAGGGTTCTCATCTATAAATATAAGAGGTTTGAAGTGACTGAATTCCAAAGATCTCTTCCTATCCCAAATCTATGATCCTATCATCCCAAAGTGATTGAAAGGGACATTGATGGAAACGGAAACCACTGTGCTAAAGGAACTCCCCTGACTATGTGGAATCATGTTAGCATTTGATATTTTTTCCCCCAAAATTCAATATAAAGAGCTGCCAAACCATAATAAGAAATCCTTTATGTTATGGTTCTTTCCTTTCACAATCTCTGTCTTCTCAATCCAAACTCCAATAATTCTCTTCCCATTTTTAAAGAAAAGAATGAAAATGACTGTGCTTAAAAAAAAAACCTTCATAGAACAAAATATATGATGGAGTGTGTGGTGCTGTCCACCTGTTTTGTAGTAATCTTTGGTAGCAAGAATTAGAGCTTTAAAAGTTTGTTTGTTTTTTAAAGTCATTTTGGTCTCACACCTAATCTATTTCATAATCATAATACTCATCATCCATGTTCATTCTGATGCTAGGGTGGTCCTCAGGTTTTGGTTTCTTTCTGATCTCTTTGCTTTTCTCAGTTAGATAGGTATGGCCTTCACAGTGTTTCATGATATTCTTTGATGACATCCAGCTTTCTCCTCGTCTTTCTGCTGGAGCTACACATTGCCCTCCTCTCACATCAGTTCCTTTTGCCATCAGGACCTTCCTAGCACTGAGAAGATTACAGGTACAATTCCAAGGATTTCCATCCAGATAGAGGTGCCTCAGCCGAGGTAAACCTTCTAGGACTTTGAGATCTAATGCAGATATCTTATTGTTTCGAAGATTCAGAACCTGTAGCTGCTTCAAATCCTTTAGCTCTTGCTCACCAATATCTTGTATGGCATTTCCTTTTAGATCTAGCCTAGCTAAAGTATCTGGAAGCCTAGACAGAAAACAGAACAAGGTAAGAATAAAAGTTGGGAAACGTGTCTTATAATTGCCCATATGAGTAAGCACATTTCTTCTGTGTGTGTGTAGCACAGGGAAAAGCAGGGTTGGAGATTGGTAATCATGAAACAGCACTCTCAGTCAATATAGTTGTCTTGTGGAAGAGGATGGGGAGCCTACTTCTGGAAAGACATGCTGACATGTAAGAGAAATGCCTTACCCCTCTCCCCAATAAATTCTCCCTTATGTTTAAAAAAATTAGACATCTTCAGCAAATTAGGCAGGGTGAATTTTGAACATTGTCCATGGCCCCAATCCAGAAGACTTCCCTGGGGTCCTGCGTGAGAATGGATTGGGGAGCAGGGCACATTCATCACATATCATTATGCCATTTGGAAGCATGGTGTTCCCAAGCCTCTTTCCTGCCTTCATCAAACACATTATGTACGTTCACCAGCCCCTCATTACACTTATAATTGTGTTTCCCTAGGAAAAGAAAGTCAAAAGATTTTTTAAAAAAACAACTTTGTACACTTAGAGTCAGCTATGAATTCATACTCCAGTTTCCTATTTTCCATTAAAGTAAAATCACCTTAACCCTTCTGACGTTGTCTCACAGGTCTCATTTTCTACTTGTCTAACGATTTATTTGTTTCAATTCCTTTACCTTTCTTCCCTTAAAATAGGGATACTAAAATGGAATCTGTTATTCGGATAAAGATTAATGACAAATGAAGCAGAATTACTTTCTAAAAATGGCAAGTTTTAACTTTTTTTTAGGGCAAAATATATTCATTTATTTGTTAACAACCTTTTCTTGCTGTCTCATATTCAACTCGTGGTTCACTGGAATGTCTACACATTCTCATTTTTTCCTGCTGTGCTCATGCCTATTTTTAGTCACATATCCACTAACTGTGTGATTTATTTGTCTTTAAGCATAAGAGGTGAGGAGATTTTATGTGAAAAACCCCAACCCTGCATATTCATGTACTAACCTCATGATGTATTAATGCACCATGGATAAAGTGGATGGGAAGACCATTCATTTCACTGCTATGTAGTGGAAACAAGGAACATCAACATTGATGAGACCATGGATCCCTTTGAGTTATTTGAGTAGTGAAGAGAGTATTAGTTTGTCACAGTCCTGTGCCTGCCACTTAGGAAGGAAATGGCCAATGATATCAGCCATATTTCTTAGCAATTGGACAGTTTTCCTGTTGTCTTTAGTACAAAAATACATAGCTTGTAGTCCAAATGGATACAGATATCAAATTCCTGCTTAACATTTTAGCTTAACAGAACTTGACATACATTTTAAGTTTTGGATAGTTTGGAAAATAAACCTAGTCTGATTAGTTTCGTTTTATGTTTTTATTCATATCTATATAAAACATATACACATTCACTCTTACTTGGGAATTTCAAAAGCCTTATTTAAATTTTCTTCATAACCCTGGGATAAAATTTATTTAATAAAGAAGCAGATAAATTTTGCATAAAGTAACTTCATACCTTTTAACAGTTTAATCATTTAATTGAATTTTAAGTTAGTCTCAGATCAAATTAATTTTACGCAAACAACTGCTAATATGAAAAGCATCTGTAAAAGGTTCATAGACAGTCACAGATGTATAGCTTTTGTTTTTTTCCCTCCTAGGAATGACTGAACATTTCAACATAAATGAATTAAGCGTGAGCATTTCATTGCTAAGATCATGGAGGACTAGGAAACAACTGAGGTCTAGAAATAACATTTGTGGAGTTTTATTTTCAGTGACAAAATATTTATTGAAATTTTACTATGTATTTAAGACTATGCTAGGTGCATCTGACTGGAAAAGGGTCTTTTCTTTGATTATATCAATCACTTGGAAAATCAACAAGCATTTATCAAATGCCTTCTACTACCTACACTGGACTAGATGCTGAGGATAAAAATACAATGAATGAAACAAGCTCTTCTTGCAAGAAACTTACACCCCAATGGGAACATGGGAATGACAACAAGTACATGTATAAGTACATACAGAACAAATATAAAGGGAATAAATGGTTCCTTGAAGGAAGAAAGGTATCCTATGAGGTGGGGAAGGAGGGAATAGATTCTAGGCATAGGGGAGATCCAATGAAAAGACATGTATTTGGGAGATGGAGTGTCATCTTCAAACAACAGAGACAAGGCCAATTTGACTGGATCACTGAAGAGGGCAAGTAATGTTTAATGAGGTTAGAAAGATAGGTTGGGGCCAGATCGTAAAGGGCTTGAGCTTTAATAGCTAAATTAAAGAATTTAGATTTTTGTCTTGAAGCCGAAAGAGAGCCACTAGAGTTTGTTTAATTAGAGAGTGACACAGTTAGTTCTTTATTTAGGGAAAATCTCTTGGGTAGTAGTGTATAAAGTGGACTACACTAGAGTCCTGAATTAAGGAGACCAATCAGGAAGTTATTGCAATAATTTAGGTGAGAGGTGATAAGGGCCTGAACTAAGATGAGCATTATGTGAGTTAAAAGGAATCAGATGGGAAGGTAAAAGTGTCAAGATTTGACAACTGAGGATATGTGGAATGAACTAAAGAGAGAGAGAGAGAGTTTGAAGAGGAAAAAGAGAAGAGGGTTTAGGCCAGAAATTTGAAGTATAACCACAATTAGAGGGGTATGGCATGGATGATGAGTCAGCAAAGAAGAGGGAGAAGTAAGATATGAGGGAAACTATTAGAAAGGAGTCATAAAAACCTACATGGGTTAGGAGGGAAATAACAATGAGAACGGAAAGGAAAATGTTGTCTTCAAGGGGAGGAGTATTTCGGCTCATATTTCTGAATCATTAGTAAAGGAAAATGGAGTTTTAAAGCACAGTCTCAACGTTTGCATAAAAAGCAGATAAACTCGTGCGCAGAAGTATCCTGTAATGACATCAGTGTTGGCTATTTTAAAAAAGCAAATAGAACACTCAGTAAAATCCACTAGTGAAAATGATAAACTGTTAAATATAAGGAGATACACATGTGCACAAATACATACACACCTATAGTTTAATTTGACATAGGCTCATCATCAGGAAGAAGCTCCTCCAATTTATCCCTACTTTCAAGGAGCAGTTTGACAGAGGCCATAAGGATATAGTAGTCATACCTCTGTTTCCCTTACTATTGTCATAACTCCAATAAGTATAAAATC
Source organism: Pseudochirops corinnae (assembly GCA_028646515.1). Lineage (NCBI taxonomy): Eukaryota > Metazoa > Chordata > Mammalia > Diprotodontia > Pseudocheiridae > Pseudochirops > Pseudochirops corinnae. Next base: position 102,773,062 of record CM053586.1, read on the forward strand.
CACTGTCATGTCCTTCATGGCCATCATCTAAGACACCAATCGGATAGTCCACAGTTAGTAAAACTAGTATATAATCCCTAGTGGTATTATTTCCACCAAGCAGCAGTCTGTTTTTTAATTAAAAAAAAAACATTCTTATTGTGAACATAAACACCAAAAAGGAACATTTATACACACACACACACACACACACACACACACACACACACAGCAGAACACAAAAAGAAGATTCTATATGAAACCTCTAAAGGCACCTTCCACATTCATTGTGCTATAACTTCCCCATTTGTCTGGTTTGCAACAGCACAGTTAAAATTCTGATTAGTACACATCTGCATGGGCTAATCATGTCCCCTACATTAACTGATAAAGCCTACCTCTGTCCTGGTCCTTTGACCAGAGCACACACATTCCAATGTAACTGGTCACATGCTTGTCCAGTGGGACTAAGTTGTGTATAATGGGCTGCATGTATTCTCCTCTCCTGAGTTGTGAAGAATAAACATTTACTTCCATACCCTCCAGTATTCAGTATATCTTTCTAATCTGAACTCTGATTAAACACCTTGTATTTTAAGTTTTCACAATATGTCCGAGGAATTAATGTTCATCATCATCATCATCATCATCATCACCTGTCTTAACTAGGAAAATTTGCAAAGGAAAGGAAATTTGTGTCATCTTTCTCACACAATCTTTTCCTCTTCCCACTTTTCCTGGTTCTGTTGATGGTATCACTATGCTCCTAGGTTCTCATCCTCAGTATCATCCTCCACTCTTTATTTTCATTCATCCACATATAAAATCTATTGCATATATATATAAAATAGAATCTTATTTTCTGTTTTTGTTTTTCTTTGTACTTCTAGCACTTATCAGAGCATCTAGTGAGTAGGAGGTACTTCAAAATGCTTCTTTATTTGCCTTGTCTTGTCTCTGTACCATCAGATTAGCTCTCATATGCATCTTCTGATCCACTCACACAGTCACAACTCTAGTGCAGGCTCTCATCTCCTCCCACCTGGATTATTGCAATAGCTTTCTAACTTGTCTCCCTCTCTTACAATCCATTCATCCATCCCTCTTCCATTACACTACCAAGATGATTTTTCTAAAACATAGATTGATTATAACACTGCCTGATAAAAAAGCATGGACATAAATCTCCTCCCCATCCCTTCACCCCCATCAATGGTCATTGGTTGATAGGAGGGGAAATTCCTTTGAGGGCCACACAAGCAGAAAACAAATAAGTTTTTTGTTGTACAAAATAGAAAATGTTCTATTTATCTAGTATTAAAATTAAGATTGAGTAACATATAACTAAAGTAGTAATACAAAGTATGGTTTTTTTCCCCTTTATTTTGAGCAGTAAAATGTAAAAAGTAGAAAGGGAGTGGAGGAAGAGAAGAAATTAAGGCAATAGGGAAAGAGATGGAAAAAGAAACATCAACACATTAAAAGACAGAGAAGAAAAATACAGGCAGAAAGGCAAAGAGAAATATACAGGGAATGACTTATAAGGGACATATAAACAAATCAACATAGAGAGCAACACAGACCCAGCCAAGCAAAGAGGTTTTTCGTATAAGACCTCCATCTTCTCACCTTTAAAATGTGAAAAAGCAGCTGAGGACTTTTTAAACTGTGTTCTATTTTTATTTCTTAATTTGTATATACGGTTATGTTTTTTAACTCTTGACATAAACAGAGCCATCATCTCTTAGTATTTTCCCTGTGGGCTGGGGCTGGATGAAATGAAGCTGAAGATTGTATCTGACCTGTAGGCTTCCTTGCTTCCCTGAATAAATGGCCCTCTACTCCTAGCTTCCCCTGGGATACCAGAGAATTATTGGAATTCCTCTGCTTAGCTCCTAACCCATAAAATCTCTACAAAAGTACCAAATCTCTTAAAATTATTAAGAATGACAAGATGAACTGGTCACTTGCCTTAGAGGTATTGACAGCAGAAGGTTCTGTTCTAGGGCCAGATTAGAAAGCTGAACACATCTCTGAAGAGCTCCCACCTCAAATAAGCTCACCATGTTATTGTCTAGAAACAAATGTTTCAGGTCTTTCAGGTCCTGGAAGTCTTGAAGCATTATTCTCTGAATTAGATTGTTACTACAATCTAGTTTCTGTAGTCTTGTTGGCAGTCGGAAAGACAATGTCTGAAGTTGATTCTGAGATATCTCCAGTGTTGTTAAATTAGGAAGGAAGTGGGCTCCCTCAATAGAAGAAAGTGAATTGGCAGAAAGGAAAAGATGAGAAAGGTTCTCCAAATGTTTCATCTCTCGAAATCTTACTACTTGGAGCTGGTTTCTCTCCAGCTTTAAAGAAAGCAAAGACTTTGGCAGGTCATTAGGGACTACAGTCAGTGAATTGCCACTTAAACTAAGAAATTGCAAAGATTGAAGAGAGGCAAAGAAGCTCCCTGGTAGGAAATGTAGTTTGTTATTCTCCATACTCAGATGTTTTAAGTGAGGAAGTTTAGATGGGCCAGTCAGGGATTCCATATTGTTGCCATCCAACACCAAATTCTGCAAATTAACAAGGGAAGAGAGTGTGCTGAAGGAGATAGAGGATACCGCATTGTTTTGCAGCTCAAGTACTTGTAAGTTTTTCAAGCCTTCAAAATCTGATTCATGCAAAACATTTATCAAATTATCATTGAGTTTCAACACTTCAAGGCTGTTTGGGAGGGCAGTAGGGATTCGTCTTAATTTATTTTTCCAGAGTTCCAAAGTCTTCAATGTGCTCAGAGTTTTGAAGGTGTCATTTTCAACGGACTCCATACCACTGGCCAATAGAATAAATTCTTCCAGGGCCAATGTTCTGGTGATGTTAGGTAACTGCAGAGGGGAAAATCCTAAATCAACATTATCATGAAAAATATTATACAGTATATACAAACAAAACCAATAGTATTTCATATTTTCTTCCATTATCTATTTAAAATATATTTAATATAAACAGTTTTCAAAAGATAAAGCATAAACTGTCAGTGACTTCATTAAAAGTGATTCAGGGGCAGCTAGGTGGCACAGTGAATAGAACACCAGTCCTGGAATCAGGAGGATCTGAATTCAAATCCGACCTCAGACACTTGACACTTACTAGCTGTGTGACCTTGGGCAAATCACTTAACCCCAATTACCTTGTCTTCCCCCCTCCAAAAAAAAAAAAGGGGGATTCAAATCACTAAGAATAAGAGAAATGCAAATTAAAAAAAAAACTCTGGGGTTTAATTTTACACACATAAGAATTGATAAAGATGACAAAAATGGAAATCTCATGCTGGAAGAGTTTCAAGAAGACAGGAATATTCACATGCTCTTGATCAAGCTATGACCTGGGTCAAACATTCTGTGAAACAATTTAGAGCTATATAAGAAAAATGACTTAAATTGACTTTTGATCTAGTGATCCCACTAACAGGCATATGATTCCAAGAAGATAAAAAAAAATATCTCATATACAACAAAAATATTTACAGCATCATCCTTTTGTGGAAGTAAAAGATACATCTTGGATAAAGCTTAAAAAAATGGAGAGCCTGACAAATTCTGTCATGTTGATATTGCTGTCAGACACCACTCAATGTCCTGAATGTAGACATGTTGCTGTGACTAAGGACATGGCTGAATTTTTTCATCTGAAAAATGAGAAGTTTGGACTAGATGACCTCTAAGGATTCTTTTAGTGTTAGATCTGCTATGGCTATGTTTACACAAAGCTGAGATTTATGCATTTATGCACTGTAGGCAAGGTAAGATTATTACAGGTACATACAGATTAGTATTTGAAAATTTGATAACTGATGTCACAAAAAGCTTTACTTATCCTAAATTTTGAATTACTTATTTTTATTTATTTTTTATTTCATTTATTCTAAAATAAATATCACTGTGGTATCGAGACTAGTTTTCTGCTATTAAAATTTTATATATTTATGAAAAATAATACTAAAGCATTTTCCTATTTGCATTCCTTTCTAAGCTATGCTCCTGGCAGCTATTTTCTGGGTCTATTCCTTTTCCTGAATCTATTCACATGACACAAACATTTTCAACCATATTCTATTTCAGAAACCAAATTCTTTTTTTAGAGTAACTTTCCACTTCACAATGGTAAAGATTAATGAAGAAACAAAAAGAATATGTGGGTGATCTTATATTTATGGGGCAAATAGGTCATATACTATACATATTCTCTTGCCATAACATTAATTATTTCAGAATATCTATCTGACAGACAAGACTCTGAAAGCACCTCACATGCCTCCCCTCACTCAGGCATCCCCTTGAATGAGTGAAAGACTTGCATCAAAAAAGAAGCTAGAAAATAGGGAGTTATGATGATGTGGTACTAGATATGGCACTAGAATCTTAGAACTGGATGAGAATTTAGAGCTCCTCTAGTCCAGTTCCTTCATTTTACAGATGAGAAAAATTTTGAGGTCCAGGGAAGTAAAGATTTGCCGATGGCCCCACAGCTAGACAGGGCCAGAATTAAGACTTGAAAATGGATCATCTGCCTCCATTTCCCCTTTTCTCCTCCTTTCCCCTCTACTCTCTCCCTTTCTCTCCTCATCCCCTTTTCTTTCTCTTTCCCCCTTTTTCTTTCCTTCCTCCCTCATCTCTCCTCTTCACCCCCTCCTCTCTTTCTCCTCTTCTCCCCTTCTCTCTTTTCCCCCTCTATTCCTTTCTCTTTCCCTTTCCCCCTTTTCCTCTTTCCTCCTTTTTTCTCCCTCTCTTTCTCTTCTCTCCTTCTTTCTTCCTCTTCTTTCCTCCTCTTTCTCCTTCTTTCCCCTCTTTTCCCTTTCTCTCCTCTTTCTACCTCTCTCCCCTTCTCTTCCTCTTCCTCAACTTCTTCCTCTTTCCTTTTCCTCTCTTTCTCCCTCTCCCTCCTCTTTCCACTGTTTTAGTACAGCTACTTCCCTCTTATAGACAGTCTGGTGCTCCTTCCCCTAGCTTCCTGCTACTGCCAAATCAATGCTTACAATTCAGAACTCACAAGCTCAAGTGATCTACCTAATCACAACCTCAGACTGTGCAGTAGCAGGGGTTAAAGGCATATACCACCATATACCAAAGAAGAGGAAGAGCATCATTGTTTTAACTCCATTACCTCTTTAATAGCTATTCTTTGCTTATATCTGACAATTGACATGTGTGATATTTAATTACATAATACAGTATTCATAAAATCAGAAATAGAGGGTTGAAAAAGACCTACTGAAATCACCTGAATCACCTCTTCTGTATCATTACCTCCAGGTAGGTTTTGCCCAAACCAAGAATGTCCAAAAGAGGCCAATAAAAAAGGGTCCATATTTACTTTATGGATCATTTTTTGTCCTCTCCTGCCCCCAGATAATAAATGGAGATCATGCTTGCAAATCACTTAGTATTATACCTTTTGCAATAGCATTAAATAAGTAGCTATTTTTGATGACATAAAACAATGCCTTATTCTCTCGTTCAAATTTTATTTTGTTATTAAATATAAAACAACTTTTTACTAGTCTATACTTCTGGCCATTTGTGCCCCTCAAGTTGCCAATCAGCCTTAACCTATTAAGTTGATAAGCACCAGAAGAAAAGCTACAGAGAATATTTCTTATATATAATTCACTTCATATATATTTAGGAGGAGAGAGTGAGGCTGATGACACTGCTCAACTTTTCCCCACTTACATTCAATTCAGTTGCAAGACATTACCCTTGTGATGTTATTTGATCCTCTTCCAGAATGAAGGACAAACAACAATTTAAATGAGATGCAAAAGTTCCATTTCATTTAACAATTAGGAATCTGCTCCTGTAATTCAAACCAATCATCCATTGTATTCACCAAACACCACTAAAATATAGTTATTTGAGATCAAAGTGGTTCCTGAAGGAGATATCACATAACTTATTGCTTTCCCTTCCTTCCATCAGCCTGAGAGTTCTGAGTTGTTTTATCCAAAGATAGTTAATTTGGATTAAAATCCTGGGAGAAGCACTCTTATTGATTGGTGAACTTTTAAAAATGACAAATTGACTTATTAAATAATTAACTTTATGGTCAGGTATAATTTGATTTACAACAACAGTGTTGTCTTATTTCATTAACATGTTTACTTGACACTCCTACAATTGAATATCATATATTTTCAGAGCATCCTATTAAACTATTAAGCTTTTTAAGCATCCCATTTCTTTAAATTCTGTCTCTATATCAAATATATAGATCTTCTACATAAGTCAGATATACTACCTGGAGTTGAATATTATCTAAAACAAGGTAAATCAGCAGATAAACACAAATCAATTCTAATTTTTCAGTTTTGACATGGATCCAATGCCATTTATTTATAATGGGTTCACCTTTATGTGACAGTTATTGTTGAATTTTCTAGTTAACAAAGAAAAGAGGGTGCCTGAAGATCCAGTATATTCACCCTCTTTCCAAGAGGATTCCACAAAAGCACTCTTCAATATTTCCACCTTTTGATACATAAGAAGGGAAAGCAGAAATGTTCAGTGGGGTTTATTTGGGGTCATGTAAATTTAGAACTAGAAGGAACTGCCTAGTTCCTAAACCCTCATGTCATAAAGAAGGCAGCTGAGACAGAGAGAAGAAAATAGGAAAAAATTTCCACCAGGTCACACAGTTAGTAAGTGATAGTACTAAAACTGGCTTGTGATCTTACTGGTATTGGGAACTTCTGGGGAGAAAATTTCCTATATCCATTCACAACTTGGTTAGAGTTCTGCCATTTATAATCTTAGAAAGTTTCTTGGGAAAATGAGAGGTTAAAACTTGTTCTCATGACACAGCCATGGTGTGTCTGAGGCAGGACTATGGATCCCCTACTTCATAAACTCCAAGACCACCTCTCTTATCCACTACACCACACTACTTTTTACAGGTAGAGAACACCTCTTCCATTATGCCAGAAGTAAAGCACAATTCTCTGATTACATAAAAAATTAGCAAATCTACAGCATGGTTTTCAATATCTACTGTATGCCTGACATGAAAAAATAAAATCTAGCACAGGACTGTAAAAACAAATGATACTTAATGTCTTAAGAACTCTGATCAATGAAATAATCAATTGTGGTTACAGAGAGCTATGAAGAATGCTGTCCATCTCATGGCAGGGATATGATGGACTAATATACAGAATAAGAAATATTTTTTTGGATGTGGCCAACTTGGGAATATGTTTTGCTTGACTACATTTATATGATATAAACCCGACCCTGCTCTGTCTCCCTCCTTCTCTGTGTAGGTGGGGAGAGAAAAAAGTAAATAATTGATAATTGAAAAAATAAAAAAAATTATTTCAAAAAATAAAGAAAAGAATTGAGAGTATTTATCATGAGAACCCGGTGTTTGTTGGAACAAATACATAATCTATAGAACCTCTGAATAATTTCCTGGGAAGATATTAATATTTTGCCTGTGATAGGTATTGATTATCTCAATACTGCATTATCATCTTAATACCTTTATAATGATTAAGACATCTTACTTGGCATGGAAGCTACATATAATTTCAATGATTGTATAACCAGGGCCTTTTAACATAAAGTGACAATACTGGGACATGTATTTTATTACATGAAGATGTTTCAAAAAACAGTCACCTGTACGGTAATTGGATTTTTTTTTTTTTAGTGCTGTCATAAAAGGTCACTCATATCTAATAAAACAAAGAACTCTTGGGAGTTCTATTACTGCTATTTCTTGAAATACTCCATAAGATGGAAACAAAACTGATCATCATATTTTTTTTAATCTGGGGGAAAGATCCATTTTACTAATCCAGAATGGGTTGGTGGTTGGCAAAGGTACTCGACTTAAAAATCATACCTGTTTACACATTATCTTTTTAAATTTGGTTCCCTCCCTCCGAATAAAAAAGGATTACCTTGAATAAGAAATGACATCCTTACCTTGAGGTTTTTTATTTTACTGTGGCTGATATAAAGCCTTTTGGTTGTGGAAGGCATCCAGGAAGGTACTTCTACGAGTCTATAGCACTGGACGGATTGTTTGGAATCACAGCTGCATCTTCTTGGGCAATTAGGATGGAAACCATCACCAAAGGAAAGCAGAAGAAGAAAGGTACAAAGCAAATACATCTTCCAAATATGGGTTCTTGGTTCTCAGTTGGTGCCAACTCCAGCAGGTATTTAAGTCTTGTCTTTCTTTTTATATCATGAAATCAGATAAAAAGGGTCTTATGAATGTGTGCTCCGTCAGTGTAAGGCTACAGGAAAGAAAAAAAGGGAGGGGACTCCTTTTAACTTGATTGGGTTAAAATGTCAGTAACCATTACAAAAGGTGAAAGGCTTTAACAATGATAAGCAGCTTCAATATCTGTAGGTGGGCAAAACCCTGTGTTATTTATTGCTGAAAGGGCTAATCTGTAAACACTACTATTATCTGCAGTTTCCTTATTTTGTTAAAGGTGACACTGAGGAATTAGTGAGAAAAGACAAAGAACCATTTTATTGTAGGCTATAAAACCTTTGTATTTTCTGTGACCCTATATTAAAACCATTTTTGAGGGAAGGTGATGGGAACAGACATTTAGAAAGGTTTTGTTTTTTTGTTTTCCTCTTACAATAGTAAGGGAAGACTGGCAAGTGTTTTCTTCTCACTCCTAAACTTCAGAAATACTTGAAGTCACAAATGCCTTTATCTTTCCTTTTTAAGAGGTGGTGTGGTCTAATAGGAAGAACTTAGAGGACCCGGGTTGGAATCCTGGCTTTGCTATTTACAACCAACTGACCTGAATTCACCTAGCTGGCCTCAGCTTCCTCATCTGTAAAACGAGAAGATTAAACCTCAAAGGTCCCTTCTAGTGCTAGAGCCTATGATCCCTTCCCTCACTACCACCCAAACTACAACTATTGCACAACCTCTTACACAAAACAGGGGCTTAATAAATGTTTATTGACTATTAACTAGTCATTGTGTATATTGTTTTCCTGGTTCTGTTTACTTCATTTTTCGTGAGTTCATTTAAGTCTTTCTCTGTATTCATCATGTTTATTCATTGTTACAAAGCAATAATATGTCATTACATGCACATACCATAATTTATTTAGCCATTCCTCTAGTAACAGGCATCTACTTTTTTTTTTTCCAATTATTAACCCCCACCCCCTCACAAATGATGCCTTAAATATTTTGGAGCCTTTCTTTTTTTTCCTGTGGCCTCCTTAGAGCACACCTAGCAGTTACCAAAGATTTTTGAGCTGAAGAATGACATAGTCATATCTGTTTTGGCAGCTATGCAGAGGACTGGAGTGTGTTGGGTAGGGGTGGGGAATCTGTGGTCTTGAGGTCACATGTGGCCTTCTAGGTCTTTGGGTGGCTTTTTAACTGAGTCCAAGTTTTACAGACCAAATCCTTTTATTAAGGATATTTGTTCTGTGAAGTTTAGATTCAAAGGGCCGCACTTGAGGACCTAGAGGGTCACATGTAGCCTAGAGGCTGAAGATTCCCCACCCCTGGTGTAAGGGTGTTCAGGGAGGATGAGCATTTCTGGTGTGAGAGCTTGCTGAGCCCTTTTTAGGGCTACTCATTTACCTGTGGCACTCAACTCTCACCTGTGGCTCCAAGAAACTGCAGCATGGGCAACAGCCACACCCTGGTAAAAACCATTTCAGCAGATGGGCTTAAACAGGTTGAGGGTAACCTGTTGGTAAAGTAAGGGGATGGCTTCCCCAAACATGTGAATACTACCCCCAGTGGAATGGGCATATGAGAACAATTTGTTTCAGTGGCCACAAAGGTGGTTGGAGCAGGTGCTGTGGGCTTAGAGCTTGGTCAAAAATGAAAGATGCAAAGGTCATCCACTGCATCTCAAGTCATTGGCAGTAATCTTGACTTCTGTTCTGCCACTGGATTTCAATGACTGGAAGAGAGAGTAAGGCTGATGACTTTGTGCAACTCTGCTTCTGGCAAGTTAAGACATCATTACCAAGTCAAGACATCACCCTATGACGTCACGTGTTCTCTTCATAAAACAAAAGATGTACATGAAGAAGATGCTGAGGATTAATTGGAAAGTAAAGAGACTAGAGAAAGACCAACAAAGAAACCATTACTTTTATATAAGCAAGAGATAATGAAGGTATGAATTAATGTCAGTGGCCTTGTGAACAGAGAGAAGGGGATGAATTTGAGAGAAGTTAATAGCAGATACAGTAAGAAACAATTATTGGGGGAGGAAAAAAGATTCTTGGAGGAAGGCTGATTAAATGGGAAGAGATAATTCTGCCTCCAAGGTTACCTTTCCAAAACGGCCCTTCCTCTTTAAAGACCAGCCTCCTTACCTGTGCTCTTGATTTCATCCTCCTTTAGAATGTCCCTTTGACCTTCCAATGTTTCCACCATACTAATCTCCAATTGTAGAGAACACCTACTGTCCCTCTTTTCTTCTCCTACTACCGAGCTGCCAAATGTTACCAGAAGAAAGAAGCTATTCTGACTCAGTAAACTATGAATTTATGCCATTTAACCTCAACTGCGCCTTCACTATTACACTAATTCTTTTATCACTCTTATACTGAATGGTATAATATTCTTCACAGCAGCTTTTCCAAACTTTCTTCTTAGAAGGTTCAAACCCAAGTCTTTAGAACCCACTCAATCTGAATTTCTTCATTTTTTCTCTTCCACACATCAAAACTGCTCTTTGTTTTCTTGCATTCTTGCCTTCTTCCTTTAGGACTTAGAAATAGCTGTTCTTGCCAAAGATCACCCTTCCACATGTACCTTGCTTCATGTCTGCTCCATTGATCATCCACACTCTCTGTCATCTTCAGTTTCTTCCTTTCTCTTGGCTTCTTCCTCTCTGCCTGCAAAATGTGTTTCAGATTTCCCCTATTGTAAAACAAAAAGGCAAATAATCCACCAAAAAAATCATTCTCGCCACCTCTCCTGGATCGCTGCCTTGTCATGGCAGAAGGGCTTGCATAGCTCAATGAAACTATGAGATAGGTTGTGCAAGGTCACCCAAGACAGACAGGTCATCGTGCAGAATTCTGACCAAAAGTCACTGGAGAAGGAAGTGGCAAGCTATTTCAGTATCTTTGCCAAGGAAACTTCATAGAACTGAGCTTGTACAGACTTCAGGAGATAGCAGAGGACAGAAGGGCTTGTCATGCTACGGTCTACAAAGTCATGAAGAGTCAGGCATGACTGAACAACAAAGCTATTATCTTCTCTATTCCCCCTTTCTTCTCTACCAAATTTCTCCAAAAGTACTTTCGAGGGTCCACCAGCTGCTGCTACTAATTCACCATTTACTCACAACTCAATTTTCTACAATCTGACTTCTGTTCAGTGTAGTCTCTGCAAGGTCATTTCCTAATTACTAAATTCAAAAGCTTCTTTTTAGACCTCATTGTCATTAGGTTTTCTTTCACTTTGTCTTAAGTATCCCCTTTTTCTTAATATTTTTGGCTTGGCTTCAAAGAAACTCTTCCTCTGGCTCTCCTTCTATCTTTCTGCCTACCTTCCTGGGTCCTTTGTGCTAGATACTCTTCTTCATACTCCATCCTAAGTGCAGAAATATGTAAATTCTTTGTCCTTGACTTTCTCTTTTCTCTCTAAATTGTCACTTTTGTCTTATCCAATCCATTCTTATACTTCAATTATTGCTTCTGACTCCCAAATCTTTATCTCAACTCTGATCTTTCCCATTAACACCAGACCTGCATTTCTATAATAGCCTAATGAACACCTCTGCCTTGATATTTTGGTGATATTTCAAACTCAACATATCCAAGATGCAACTCATTTCCCCCCAAAATGTCTCCTCTTCCCAATTTCCCTATTTCTTTTGATCCTTCTAGTTAGCTGGGCTGGAAACTTTTGAGTCATCTTTTATTCTTTCCTTCCCATATCAACTCACATAAAATCAGTCGCCAAGTTCTGTTGCACCTACCACCACAATATTTCTTGCATCTACCTATAACATTTCACTTCAATGATTGCCATCTGAGTCTAGTTTATCCCAGATTTTTTTTGGGGGGGGGGAGCAGGGAGGTTTGAGGCAATTGGGGTTAAGTGACTTGCCCAGGGTCACACAGCTAGTAAGTGCCAAGTGTCTGAGGCTGGATTTGAACTCATATCTTCCTGACTCCAGGACCAGTGCTCTATCCACTCTTTCACCTAGTTGCCCCCTATCCCAAATTCTTACCTGGTCAATTGAATACCTTTCTAATTAGTCCTTTCACTTTTAGTCTCTCCCCACTAAACCATTCTTAACACTGTTTCCAAAATAATCTAAAGTTCATATTTCTTCCTTATTTGCTTGATCAAAGACCTTCAGTGGCTCCCTATTACCTACCAAAAAAATATAAATAACTCAGTATTCAAGATCCTCCACAGTAGGGCTCCAAACTACACATTTCCAGACTTATTTCATACAATTCTTTCCTTTATTCTACCTTTCAGACAAACCAATCACTCACTGTTCTCCCATCTTCTATCCTCTAATGACATTTATACCCACTGTCCCTCATGTATGGCCTCTATCTCTACTCTTATACTGGCAGAAATTTTGGTGATAGATAGATAGACAGACAGTCATATACACACATATATACATATATATGTATATATATATATATATATATATTTAAATATATTAAAATTGATTATTTAAAAAAACCCTCTCCCTTGTTGAACCAGCAGAATTTCCAGGATTTATAAAATGCTGGCTTTCAAATCCCACTTCTAAGTTTGTTTGTGGGAGCTTCTTCAACTTGTGGGCCTCTAAATTTTGTGCTTTTAAGTATATAGAAGATTATTCTTTCACTGAGGCAGGTGACACAACTCTATTACTTGTTCTTATGATTTGTCTATCTGATAAGAACTCTCTGGACTAAAAGGAACCTTGGTGCTTCTTCTAAACAGGAGAGCATATATACTGATACATTTCAATATTTAAGGATCTATGATTTTAATGGTATGGGTACTCCTTCCTCTAAAGTGTATTGCAATCTATCTCTTAAATAAAGAGATAGTTCTTGAGAGATGCCATAGCCAAAATAATTCATTACCTATGGCAACCTAGTGATAAGCCTCTCTGAATTTAGCCAGGCTCATCTTCAGATGATAGATGTATAATCCATCATCAAACTTGTATTTGAAGCCTTTTCAGTTTAGAACTCCCCTTACTACAGCTTTTGAGAACACAGGGTCACCTCTATGTCATGAAGTAGCATCAAAATAGGACTGTACATAAGTTTCATGTAGACACCAGACCCCCTAAGGGAAAAAAATTTATCTGTATTTAAAGTCTAGGAAAAAGAAAATTCCCAGGGAAAATTCTAGTTTTTAACCTATATATAGTAGTTTGACTTTGGAATAGATATGACTTTATTCTCTGGCCAGACTTTTATGTTCAGTATCAATGCTTCATTTGCATTTGTTGACAAGTGTAAACAAAAGGCAAGGAATGAATGGGCCAGGTTTTGAATTTGCCCAGTATTCCTCCATGTGGGATTCTGAGACATTATTATGTGAGATAGATTATGGCCATAATTTATAAATAGGATAAAGAAATATGTAGAAATTACTTTTAGGCTATACTCCTTTGATTTTTATCTTCAGGGTAACTGGCTGTCCTTTCTATGAGCAGTCAATTTACTTAAAGTCATCCTACAACTAAATATGAAAATGAAACTATAAGTTGCAAACAGAAACATCAGTATAATAAGGTTTCACTACCTCTCGAATTATGCCTTGACAAAGACAAAAAGGAAGTCCTTATTTTGCAAACAAAATGTATTATTAGATCAAAGAAATATTTGGGATTCTTGTGAATCTTTTATTGAAGCTACAGTGGTAATTTATTTAAAGGTGAAAATCTAAATAGACCCATTATTTTTGCCCTGGAGAGTTTTTCTATAGCTAGCCCCAGAAGATTTACAACCCTATAGTTTCTGTAGATAGTTGATATGTACCCTCTCCACTTTTTAAGCCATGAAATCAGACTTTCTATTATCTCAGAGTCCTCTCAGAATAAAGGGAACCTCAATACTTTCCTCTCCATTGTACTAGGGTATAGTAATGGGACAGTATAAAGTAAGGGGGAATCTGACTACAATCAGAGCATATATTAAGAGTAGGAGTGTCTATATTCTGAGATAGGGTTCTGACCATTTCCATAAATCTTTGTTTCCCTGGTGCCTGGCACAGTGCTTTAAGTGGAATATACATGCATATATGTACATATATGTATATATATATATGTATATATATATATATACATATGTATATGCATACATACACACACTCAAAAATGTTTTGGATTAGAATGGAAAGCTGATTGGCTTGTATATTAAATATGTACAAAGCATTAAAATTTCTATCTGGTTGATCAATACCATATTAGAATGTTCAAATTATTTACCAGAAAATTATAAAAACCAACATATTCTTTAGAGAACTAATACATATTGATAACCCATTATGCTTGTGATTATTTTAATGAATTGAATTGCCTGCTCTGAATTATGAATTTTTTTTTTAAGATTGGGTCACCTCTCTTTGCCTAGGCTGGAAGTGTAGAAGTTACTCACAGGCCAAACCCACTCTGTTAGGTAAGGGGCCTTTGACTTAGTTCTTTCTGACCTGTTAAAAACTCCTCCTTAAGCCATCTTGTGGTCCCTTGGGTAATCACCATATTAATGTCAAACAGTGCAGACATTGCCTTAGTGCAATTCAGAACTCCAGAGCTAAAGTGATCTATTAGTCTCAGCCTCCCTGGTAGGAGAGATTACAAACCTGGCTCTATTTCCAGCTATGAATTAATTTTGATTGAGCTACCCCTAACCAAGAGAGAAAATAGGATTTCCAATGATCTGGGGTTTGGTTTTTTTTTTTGCTTTTATGTATTTCTCCCCTCATCTCTCTGTGTTTCTTAATTTATATGAAAATTCTAAGAAAATTCCTGGGTAAATGGATGTATAAGAACATAAATATAGTTTCAAGATGACAAAGAACATTAAAAATTGTTGGGGTCTTTTTTGGTATATGGTAAGAAGAATAAATTAAGTGTCCCAAAAGAATTAATCTACAAGAAACTTGAATGGTACCGGGTGGGGAGGGGAAAGTTTGGCCTAATGCTGTGTAAAGCTTGATAACCTGAGAAACAAAAGGTTACTGACAAGGGATGAAAGGGCTAAAACTAATGACCAGTAAACTGATAGCACTGTTGATAATTCTGGTTACAGATAAGGCTAAACCCAACTAGGAGCTATGGGAAAATGTGAATGAAGAATTTAGATTGGGTGGCAGACTACAGCTGCAGTTTTGAGCAGTGTCCTGTGAGTTTAAGGATATGATTAATGTAAGGTTTTTGGTTTGTTTGTTTTTAATGCAGGCTATGTCTATAATACGAGAGTGAAGGGGAAGTTTTTTGGCCATCGGCTTAAGGTGAAAAAAATTCACTTTGAAGATTGAATGATCTTGTTCAACTTTTTGTTTCAAATGCCATAACCAAATAATTGCTGAATCTCCCTTTCTCTTCTTGGTATTATGAATTTAAACACAACTGGAAAAAAAAATCTTTGTCAAATTCTTGAGAAGGGCCCACATTATCCTAATGCTTATAAATCATAATCCAACATGAAGAGTTTGCTGGTTAAGCCAGAGAGAGATTCATAATGAGCAACTACTTTTTGGACTAACTGAGTTTTAACTCAGCACCCCAAATCAATGGCCTTCAAATCCTAATTTTCCTACTATAACCAGAATAGAGATGCCAGCAATAGTTGGTCCATTTGTATATATAAGAGAAATGAACCAAAGGAGTTTGAGGGTAATAATTAACTTTAGGATCCCTAAAGTCACTTCTTTAGCCCTCTTGTCTATAAGTTAAAAGAGGTTATTCATTAATAAGTGTGAACAATGCCCATGGAACAACATCAGAGTGTTTTCCTACATTTATTACTACTACTATTTAATAATAAGTAATTAGTAATAAGTTTCCCCTGACTCTGGCTGTGCAAGTCAATTTTCTCCCTCTTTTCATTTATTTTATTATTTAATGTAGTTACTCAGTGGTATGTTTAATTCCAGGTCCTTAAGGAAAGAAAACTCACTGTCTAGTTAGTCTGATATGGCCTAAAGGATGAAAGGTTGGGGTGAAAGAAGATGTTTCCTTTTTTGGATTTCCAAATTTTGTAGGACCTTTTTGAGCAATATTTTTGCCAGTTTAAGTTTTTTTTAAAGTTTTTTCAACATAAATACTTAATTACTTGGTACCCTAAATTATAAATGTTTCTTCCTCTGCCCCATTGTCCTCCTTTCTCCATATTTTCTTTAATTCTGGTTTCTATACAGTTTCTTCCTTCCCCTTCTCTCTTTACCTCTGTGTCTTGGACTTCCAGATAATTTACTATCCTCCAGGCTGCCAAATAGGTGGAATCTCAGGATAGCTATGGCTAAGATACCAGCAGTCTGTCAACCAAGTTTCATCATCAAGAACCCATCAGTGTAGCAAAAAAAAAAAAAAAGAAAGAAAGAAAAAAGAAAAATTATAGGGGCGGCTAGGTGGCACAGTGAATAGAGCACCAGCCCTGGAGTCAGGAGGACTTAAGTTCAAATCTGTCCTCAGACACCTGACACACTTAATAGCCATGTGACTTTGGGCAAGTCATTTAACCCCAACTGCCCTCCAAAAAAAAAAAAAAGAAAAGAATCTATCAATGTTTATTACCTGCACTAAACAGACAAGGCAAGAGGCTGACTCAATCCTCTTTCTCTACTGCCACTATCACTCTTCACAGCATAGACAATGTAACTTCTCCATAAAATTCTATTCTTACAGAGACATGGATGAGACAGCCCTATCCTAGACTAATGGCTAAAGCCGTTAGCTCCAGGCAGAGGGGATGAACTCATATCTTAGAGATATAAGTTGGAAAATTTAATATATATAAGAAAGAAGTGAATTAGGTGCTAGGCTGGGTACTGCCGAGGAGTCATGATGCCCAAAGTAACCTGAGGTTCTATGAACTCACATAAGAAATAACATGGTACACTCCAGAGCTAAAAATCACAGATTCAATAACAAGCATGAAGATTATGTTAAGTATTGCAGCATTCTAATAGGTTGCTATTTTCCTTTTTTATAATCTTTGCCGATATGATAGGTATGAAGACAAAATTCAGAGTTGCTTTAATTTTTACTTCTCTAATTATTAATGATTTGGAGTATTTCTTTTTTCATATGGCTGTTACTAGGTTGCTTTTCTTCATTTGAGAACTGCTTATTCCTATCTTTTGACTATTTATAAGGAAAATAGTCAGTT
>CM053586.1:102790903-102869901 GCA_028646515.1 Pseudochirops corinnae
AACTGACTATTTTCCTTATAAATAGTCAAAAGATAGGAATAAGCAGTTCTCAAATGAAGAAAAGCAACCTAGTAACAGCCATATGAAAAAAGAAATACTCCAAATCATTAATAATTAGAGAAGTAAAAATTAAAGCAACTCTGAATTTTGTCTTCATACCTATCATATCGGCAAAGATTATAAAAAAGGAAAATAGCAATTGTTGGAGGGGTCTGGGGAGAACAAGAACACTAATGCACTGTTTATGGATGTATGAATTAGTTCAAATTTTCTGGAAAACAATTTGGGAGTATACACAAAACATCACTTAACCATATATATCCTTTGAGCCAATAATATTACTGTTAGGCATATGTGCCATAGAGGACAGAGAGAAAGGATTCATATGAACAAGATTTATTTATAGCAGCAATTTTTTGTAGTAGCACAGAAATGGAAACCAAATAGATGCCCATCAATTGGGGAATGGCTGAACATGTTGTAGTATATGAATGTAATAGAATATTAGCGTACCATCAAAACGATTAATAGGACAGGTTCAAACAAACATGGGAAGATTTATAAGAAAACTATAGCATGGAGAAATGAACAAAACCAGGAGAACAATTTACAGGATGACAATAACAACAATATGAAAAAGAACAATGTGGAAAGACATCAGGCCCTAAGGAAAGTATCAAACAATAGTGATTTCAAAAGACTAATGATGAAACATACCTCCTACCTTTTGATAGATAAATGTTGATTTATTTTACTCGACTATGTATTTGTCATTACTGCATGCTTCTGATGGGGTTGATTATGGTAGGTTAGTGGACAGCAATAGACATACAAAAAAGAGTGGCAAAAAAAATTAGTTCTTACAAGACAAAAAAAATGAAGAAAAGTATATAAATAAGGCAATTTTGTCACTACTTTGCTAAAATTTACATACACACATATATAAATATATATTTATGTATACATACATATATACTCCTTTAAAAACTATACAATAAAAGTTCTCAGTTCCTTATACAAGTCTCCTTTCTTGTTCTTTGTGAATTGAAATATTTATGTTTGTTAAGTTCATAATGCAAAAAATTAAATGAAAAAAATTCAATTTATCTCTAAAACAGGAATAATAATGCTTTTATTACCCGTGTTATAGGGTTGTTGTGAGAAAGGTGCTTTGTAAACATTAATGGGCAATATCCATATATATATATATTACATGCATGTATTATACATATATGTATATGTTATTTAAATTTTGAGCGGGGAACATTAAAAACTATTCAATAAATTTAATGATTATAACAAATATATACTTCTGGCCCCTACTAATACTAGTTAAAGGAGAAGGGGCCAAGAGATTGGATACAGATGAAAACAGATGAATGGACAGAAAAATAGTGACACAGGAATAAAAGAGAAAAGAAGTGAAGATTGAAAGATCTGGGAACTATTCAATAAATTTAATAATTATGAAAAAAATAGACTTTAGGTCCCTACTAGGAATAGTTAAAGAAAAGGGGCCAAGGAGAATGGACACACAGAGAAACAAAGGCAGATACATGAACAAAGAAATACACCCACAGTTATAGACAGGAAGAGATGAAGGTAGTTTGAAAGACACTGAAATGCAGAGAAAAAAGAAATGTAAACTAGAGAGAAATTTTTTCAAACCACAAAGATATAAACACATACAGTCAAACACAAACACACACACAAAGCTATAGGCCTTTTATTTTAATAGAATAACAAGTGTCACAGACCAGCTGGCAATACAGTTGAGACCAAACCACCCTAGGGCAGTATTTGTCATTTACCAATCTAAACAGTGTCTTTCTGGAGACCATCAGAGCCAGATGAACATATTTAATGAGAGTCAAGGAATAAGAACATTAACTAGGGTCAAGAGGAATCAGTCACAACAGGAGTCAGAGTGCAGGCTCTCTTATTGTCAGTACCTTGATTTGCTTGCTTGGGGTTCCATGATCCTTGGCCAGTTCCTATGCTCAAGTACCACCTTTAGCCATTGCTTTCTCCACTATGCTTGTACTAGGGAGATCGAGACAGCCCTATTTTGTAGTCTTTTAAGATAGTGCCACAAACTATCACTAAACAAGGCAAGTGACAAATTGGCCATTGACATGAATCACTTAACTTTACCATTGCAAAACTGGAGTGGGGCAGTGTGCTATAGTGGAAAGAGCACTAGATTTAGGACAGATAACCTAGGTTCGCATTCCAGTCATATCATATACTCCCTATATGACCTTAATATGACACTTACACTCTCTAGGCCTCTGTTTTCTTATGGAACAATGGAAAGTGTGCTGGATTTTGAGTCAGAAAACCTGTATTCAAATCCTGATTCTGCATTTTTCTAGCTGTGTAACTTTGGACAAATTATTTAACCTCCCTGGGCCTCAGGTTCCTCATCTATAAAATGAAGAGGTTGGACTAAACTAAAGTTCCTTCAAGCTCTAAATCTATGACCCCATTATTTTTAAAACGTGGGGGTTTAACTACATGATCCCTTCTAGAACTACATGATCTCTTCTAGCCCTAGATCCTTTAACTAAACTGTGCTCTAGAAACCATGTAACTACAGGAATTCATTAGAAACAGACAACATCTGAAGCCATCTACAGCTCCACAGGACTTGCCTTACCTTTGCCCTTCCAGCACAACTAGCAATTTTTGCACCTGGGGCAAATGGTGCATTCTGGTTTACAAGAGGAGTAGATGTGACCTAGGATACCACTGCTGAGTTGACTGTGGGGTTAGGTAGAATGAGAGATGGGTTGAGGAAGAGCTTGTCTGTGTCATAGTTTCTGGAAGAAGGCCCATTAAACCTTTTAAAATTAAGTATTCTTCTGTAGTTGCTAAACTCAGCTAATTGCCAAACAACTGTTTTTGTGTTGCTGAAGGATTTCAGGCACTGTCTGCATCTTACAAATTTCAGTGTCCTGGGTAGAACCCAAATTGCCCTGCTCTAATTATGACTGACACTGAGAATATTCCTTCCCCTTTAGCTAATAGTGTTTTAAAGAGGACAGGAATACATTTTGTGAGGTGGTCTCTACATTATATTGGTGAATATAGAAATAGAAAGTAATTGTTTCAGCAGCTGCAATGGTCAAAGAAAAATTATTACTTCTTCTCCTTTTATGGTGCCTTTTAGGTGTGGTTAAAAGAGATTCAAGTCAGATGGTTCTGGAGGTAATGCTTCTAATGGCTATATCACTTTGGAAGAATGCTTTCAAAATTGATCTTTTTACAGAAAGGAAACAGACACCCTTCTTATGTGACTTCCTTTATAATGGTGGGAACTCCACTTAATCCAACTAAATATTTCTTGGAAAAGATAAATCTTTGCGGTGGAAATGAGTGAAGAGTGAGAAGGTTCTAAAACACATTCTTTTTTTGTCTTACAGGTCTTCAGAAGTAAATGTTTAAAGCCAAATCAGGGGATATCACTCTATTAATAATTATGTAGGATCAGTATTTATTGTTGAATAGAAAGTAACACGTT
This sequence comes from Pseudochirops corinnae, assembly GCA_028646515.1. NCBI lineage: Eukaryota > Metazoa > Chordata > Mammalia > Diprotodontia > Pseudocheiridae > Pseudochirops > Pseudochirops corinnae. Next base: position 102,794,427 of record CM053586.1, read on the forward strand.
GAACCATGAAAAATCAAGCAAGGTTTGTTGGACATAACTCTTCCAACAAATCAATGATATCAGGGTATCCTACGAATCTGAGCCATCTGAACAAGATCAAAGTGAGATGAATTTAGAGGAAATGCTTGTAGTGACTCTTATTGTCAGGTAACCCTCTATCCTGGTTCCATTTACTTCAGCAAATACTCATTAAACATCTGTTCTGTATTAGGAACAGTGTTAGTTGCTAGGAAATTTTATTTTCATAGATTTGTGAATTCATCAGTGAAGCATTCTTTCTTCTCCTATAAAAACTTTGTCCCTGATCTCTAAGTCTTCCATTGGGGCAGGAGGTTCTACCTAATATTCTGGACACTTTCCTTTAGACCTCCTGATACTACATGGATACTAAAGGAACAAAAAGACTGTCCATCAGTTATCTCTTGCTCTTTCTACATGACCAGCGTCCTTTTCTGGACACACTTCTCTCTGACATCTTTTTTACACTATTTCTTCAGTGTAATTTTTCATGCTAATATGCTGTAACTCCCTCACCTCCACTATGCAGCTACCTCTACATTAGACTTTGGGTGACTTGCAACTAAAATTCTTCATAATTGATGTTATTCTTATTCTGTGACTCATATGACCCAGCTGAAAGAATATTCATGCTAATATTGAAGGCCTCAACTTTAATGCTAGAAGTTTACTTTTATCATCTTCCATAGTTTCTAGTTTGCTTGAGAATGAAGAAGCATGATGGCAACTGCTCAGATAAAGTTTCTTTCAATAATTTTTTTTCTTGCTATTCGGTAGACAATTTTTGGAGCTGTTTTGTTACTACCTTTTAAAGTGTTATAGATAGATATATTTCATAAAAAATAAACTATGTAACAGAAGTTCACGGTTTCTTATTCAAATCTCTCTCATTTTTCTTGGTATATTGAAATGTTTATGTTTGTTGATGATTGTTTACATAAAAATAAAGAAAATGATATTTTTAAAAAGAATTTACTTTAGGCTTTGCTGGCTCATACATACCTGAGAGTATTGAGAAACTCTTTTCCTCCCCTCCTCCAGCTATACATAGTGAATGATTGCAATGAGGACAACACAATATACAAAATAATTCCTCTTCTTAAAAATCTCTAACATTTCAGGGTTTGAGACAGCTGAGGAAGTTCTGTAGTAAAAGCAGCAATGAAATTGCCAGGCTTATTCTCTCTGGGAAATTTACATCTTAGAGCAATGATTGATGGCACTGGTGAAAAGTGTGCTTTTAACAATTCCACAGAAACATAAATAGCTTAGTTTTAGATGAAGGAAGAATACTGAAGGATTTCATTATGGCGTAAACTTGGATTCCACAGGCCATCTGCCGCAATACTCTCTCATTGGCCAGAACCAGATTAAAATGTAATTTAGAAATACCAAACAAAATAAATAGAAATAAAATAGAATGTGGATGTGGTAATATGTGGTTTTCTGAGTCAATATGAAGCTTTCAAGGATTCTTATTATGATGTAGAAGTTCCCGTTTCTATTTTAATTGGACGCCACTGATCTAGAGGACACCATACTTCTGCTTAGAGTTCTCTGTTTTCGTTGTTTTGGGCTATGCAAAGCAACTTTCCTAAGAATCCCAGGTAAACTGATCCAAAACTTCATTTTGTGCCAAAGCAACCGTTCTGGGCATGTATTAGTAAACTAAGGAACTCAAGGGGAGTAAAATCACTACTCCCCCTCCCCCCAAAGTACCCTTTGACATATACATGTACCATTCCCATTGTGTATATACAATCTTTTGGACTTTGCCCCATAGGCAATTTAAATATAAGTAGAAGGATGAATCAGATCAGTAATTCTCAAAATGTAGTCTGGGGATCCCTTTTAGGGGTCCATGAGGTCAAACCTAATTCCTAAATTTTAATTTCTTTCAGCTCTCTAAAACCTAAGTTTTAATTTCTAATACAGTAAATGTCAACAGCTATAACTCACAAAACAACAACTTTTTGGGAGGGCAGGACAGGAATCCTCAATAATATTTAAGCATTTAAAGGAGTCTGAGACCAAAAAGTTTGAGAACTGCTGAATTAGATCCACAGTCAGACAAAACTCCTTTTGTAAAATGTAGGGATTGAGAACTTTAATGTTTCTGGCTTTTGCTGCCATCTAGTGATGCAACAGTATTATAACATTGCTTAAGAAAATAATTTTTTCTTTTTGTTAAAAAAAAGATAAAAAGTCAGTTTACAGTATTTCACCACATAATCGTTGCCACCTCATAATCATTGTGCCCTGTTCTTTTTTTTTATTCCAAAAATTGGTTTATAATCTTTCAACTTGTAAACGTTGCATGGAATAATTCTGTTTGTCATGAAGCTTAAAAGGTAAACAGATCAGCAATGTATTCACCAGTGGCATACGGATATGCATTTATCTCTCATGCATTATGAGCCTCAAGCTTGGAATTCTCCGTACACTCACATTGTCAGTATACTTCCAAAAGGTGACTTTTGTGGTTTATTTAGAGCACTGTAAGATTAACGATATTGTCACTCAACCCTATGAAGAGCCAAAGGCACAAGGGGAGTGGGTAGGCAGGTGAAGCTGCCATGAGTAAGTCACGTGATATAGTAACACTTGCATCTTTCCGACTGTAACTTATATTCACAAGTACTCCATGCATCCTAATCTTGCACCAAAGATAGTTTAGTAATAAATGATTTTTAAGTAATACCAGCACAATAAATATTGTTATAAAATCTGCAACAATTATGCAGTAAAATATGGTAGTTCATTTGATCAAAACAATATGTTAATGAAGGTAAAGTCATGAATTTGATCATCTGTGGGTCAGTTAGATTTATTCCACTTTATTGCCTTTCCGAGACCATCAAGTAGAGAGAGTAGTTGCTGATCTGCATCAGTAGTTCCTGACCTGGAGCTCCCTACCCAATAAAATCACAGGTTTGGACAACCAAAAATCTATCTAGAAACAGACATGGATTTATAGATGAGAGAAGACAACACAGAGCTAAAAAGAGGAGGAAGTAAAAAGGTGCCCACGGGGCAAGGTGGAAAAGTGGGCCAGAAAGTCAAGAGCTGAATATTTCCAATACTAGCTATTTTCCATTAAAGAGAGAAGGGCAGGGAAGGATGGATTGGAATAAGAAAAGAACTAAGACAAGGGCAATTAGAAGGCTTGGAGTATAGACAAGAGGCGATAATGGTCTGAACTAGGGTAGTGGCTATGTGATTAGTGAGAATAAAATAGATACAAGAAATGATGTGATATTAGAAAAAGCATGCATTGGCAACTAGATATGTCTGCCACATGAATGCAAGTGAAGAGATGAGGATCACACTGAAGCTGTAAATCTGGATGACTGGAAGGATGATAGTATCCTTGATTAACGGAAGCTCAGAAGAGCTATGAGTTTGGGAGAAAAGATAATGAGTTCTGTTTTGGACATGTTGAGTTTGTGATGCCTATGGAACAAGAAATTGAAATGACAAATAGGCAGCTGGTGATACAAGGATAGAGCTCAGAAGAGGTACTGAGTCTAGAATATATGGATCTATGAGTCATCTGAATAGACATTATAATTATATTAACTGAAGCTAATGAGGTCACCAAGGAAGAGAATACAGAAAGAGATGAAAGAGGAATCTAAGAAATACTCGTAGAGTACACCTACAGATATGGATGATTATCTAGAAAAGGGGGCTAAAAAGAAGTCACCAGACTGGTTAGAATAGAACCAAGAGAGGCCAGTGTCAAAAAATTCCAGGTGCAAAAGTATGCAAGGCGAGAAGGTAGTCAACAGTGTCTAATATGGAAGAGAGATCAAGAATGAGGACTGAGAAAAGTTCATAAGATTTGCAATTAAGAGTTCATTGGCAACTTTATGGACAGCAGTTTAAATCAAGTGATGAGCCAAATTACAAAGAGTTGAGAAAAGACTTGGAGGAGATATAGTAGAGACAACGGTGTAAACAGCTTTTTTTCTATTCTTTTTTTAAAAGAAGATAAGGGGGAGGGAGGGTGTGTGGCTAAGCAGCACAATTAATAGAGCAATGGTCCTAGAGTCAGGAGGACCTGAGTTCAAATGTGACCTCAGACACTTAACACTTACTAGGCATGTAACCTTGGGCAAGTCACTTAACCCCAATTGCCTTGCCTTCCCCCCTCCAAAAAGCAAACAAAGAAACAAACAAATAAATAAATGAATGAATGAATGAATGAATAAAGATGAGAGCTGAAAGGCATGGTATGGTCTAGTGAAGAGTTTTTTTAAATAGTATTTTATTTTTTCCCTAATTACCTATAAAAACAATTTGTCACTTTTTAAAATTTTGAGTTTCAAATTCTCTCCCTCTTTCTCTACCCCTCTCCCTGAGACAGGAAGCAATTTGATATAGGTTATACATGTGCAATAACACAAAACTTATTTCCATATCCATAAAAGGAAAACAGACAAAAAAATCATCACAAGGAAAATAAAGAAAGTGAAAAATAGTATGTTTTAATCTGCTTTCAGATTCCATCAATTCTTTCTCTGGAAGTGGATAGCATTTTTCAACATTCCTTTGGAATCATTGTATTGCTAAGAATAGCTAAGTCATCCACAGTTGATCATACTATATTGTTGTTACCATGTACAATGTTCTCCTGGTTCTGCTTACTTAGTGAAGAATTTTTAAGGATGAAAGACATATTTATAAGCAGCAGAGAATGAACCAGTAGACACAGAGAAAACTGAAGACTAGAGAGGGTAAGGATGATTAAGGTAGCAATTTTCTGGAGAAAATGAAAGGGAATGAGATCAAGGATGTATGCGGTGAAAAGATATGGGACTACCACTGGAGAAAATGGGATAGAGAATCAATAAGGAAGAGTAAAAGCAATTCCAAGCTGAAGTGAGGTCCCCAGTGAGGTTAGCAAACATACAGTTGAAGTAGACCCAGTCAACTTGGTTGCATGACTTCTTCCAGGTCTATTCACCAGAATGTGAATAGTAGATAACTGCCCACAAGGACCAGGATTAGGGGAAAACTTTGGATAGAGTAAACCTCAAAGGAAGAAGGCTTGCTAAAATGAAGATGGAAGGGGGAAAGTCTAGAAATGGCAATAAGGATTAAGAAGTATGCCAACATATCCTCCAAAACTAGTGTGTCAGGTAGATATAAAAGTTAGTACTGCCATATTAGAGAAGATACAGTGACCCCTGGGGTGAGCTAGGTCTCTGTGACTGACAGAAAACAGAAGAAACAAAAGAGAAGAAGTGGTCTGTAGTGAAGGGAAGTTCACTGAGTGTGGTATGGGAACTCCAGAGGGCACAGATGGAGAGAAGACTTGGTCTGTGACATTTGGAAAGGTAGTGTTGAGGAAGATCTAAGGTGGCAGTTAGAAATGGGAGAATTATACTCTTACTTAGTGTCACTGGAATTGGAAGAATAAGAGTTGTTGGTCAACAAGGGTGAGTCCAGGCAGAGAAACAGTGGATGGTAGAAGCTGGATAGTAATGGCAAATTGACAGGATGTCCACTGCCACTTCAAGGGCCTTGGTAGTACACACGTCCTCTCAAGCCTCAGTATGAATAAGCTGGTTTTTATGGGTCTCAGTGGGATGAGGCTCATGTCTCTGTCCCCACCTCCCTGTCTTATTTTTCATTGTGTTTTGAATGATGCTACTTGGAATATTCTACCTTCCTCCTCCAACACATTTTGCAAATGACTTTTGATTAGATAAAACCTTTGTTAAATGCTATGACCATTGTGCTAAGCATTGGGAATACAAATACAAGCAAAAAATAAAATCTCTGCTCTCTAGGAACTTAGATTTTAATGAAGAAAAACACATAAAACTGAAAGGGGGGGGGCAGGGCAAGAAAATGCCTTTGGGATGTGATAGGACAGAAAAGTAGCCTGGAGAATGAGACGCTAAAATAGAAAAGGTAAGCATGGACATGTCTTTTCCTTTATCTATTTCCTATTTTCTATTTTTCAGCTTGCCTGAATTAGTTAGGTTGGAAATGTTGTAATTGCTCACTCTATCTTTCTAATTTGATATTGATTTTGAGCTTTGGTCGAATCTAGTGAGTCAACAGTCTGATTACATGAGATAGTTAATTCACAAATTACTTCAATATAACCAGTCTTTTCCTGTGTGCTAAGATAACTTCATTTGCATGTGTGTGTGTGTGTGTGTGTGTGTGTGTGTGTGTGTGTAATGTTATTTGGTGCTCACCACATTTAGTAGTATTTTACAATTGTAGGAAAAAAAAACATTCATGAGGGCAAACAACATAGAACTATTTAGAGAGGATTGTCTTTGTATTCAGAGGACCTGGATTCAAATCCTGCCTCTAACACTTAACACTCTTTGTGAGTCCATGGTCAGGCTACAAAACCTCCCTGAGTCTCAGTTGTATGATTTATGAAACAAAGGAGTTGCACAGTGGTTTCTTTGACCTATTTTACACATACACACACACACACACACACACACACACACAAACACAGAAATCTTCTGAGTTAATCTACAACCCCTTTGATTCTTTCATTTCCTAATTCTGGACCATGGTTTAATGAGACCATTACTGAGGATGGTTAAGATTATATACATTTTATAGATCTAAACAATCTAAACAATTCTACCATAGCTCTTGGTACAGCTCTCTACACATTTTAAACCCTCAGTAAATGTTGAACTGATTTGAAATTAAATTTCAAAGTAGAATGGCATAAAAATAAATGCATGCAGTGTGTGCTGGCAACAGATGGCAGCACTAGAACATGTTTCTGCTTTCTAGTGCAACACCTTGAAATACCTGAATTTTCACACAACCAGTGCAGTGGTAATAAAGTGCCATTTGCATGCATTTGCTACCTCTGTTTTAGTTCCCTCATTTCTATATTCCACCTATATAAAGATGAGATAGCTCCTACACAGTGCTAAATGAGAAACAAGATGATGATGCCCTGAAACAGTGAGATAAACAGTGGTATAACAATAACAAAGAGTTGGATTATACCAAAAAGGGGTTATTCCACAAGTAGTAGAATACCATGCCCACTGAACTTGGAGCCAGAAGACTTGGATTTTAATCCTGACTCAACCACTTAATAGATAGGTGATGCTGTCACTCTGAGCCTGTTTCCTCTTCTATGAGGTAAAAATAATAATACTTGCAATGCCTATATTGAAAGGCTACTAAGAAAATTAAATGTATATGAAAGCATTCTGCAACTTTAAAGAATGTTACAAACTTACTAAAACTAAACTTCAACAGATTTCATTTATGTGAGTAATTGGTTCAATGACACAATTAACAGGCCCCTTATATCAAATGACACAAATCATCCTGTGTGACTTTTGTCCATGTTCTCTCATAAATCCTCCATAGGAGACCTCAATACACTAAAGATCTTCATCTAGATCTCCTGATATGAGGACACCAATGGAGCATGGAGATCGTTCATCTGTTGTCCTTCAACTCTTACTATATAATTGATCTATCTCTTTCTTAGGTTTTACAGGTCCCTATTGATATCTTTTATACTCCTCTTAGACAGTTCATTAGTAATATGTTGCAAGTCCACCATGAACCTCTCCTTCATCCAACTTTAAATCTTACAAGACTATGGCATTCTATAAATTGTCACCATACAACGCAACTGGAAGAATACTAATTTTAAAAGGTAAATCTTTGGTTTTAGGGTAAAGCTTGGAGCTATTAAAATACTATGCAACTTCTCAAAGATAATGTAGCCTGCTTCCCCCCCATTTAATTCTGGGTCCAGTTAATTGTCTATTAACAGTGATTGTCCAAGATTAATTTATCAGATCAATGAGCTGTCTGTCCAATTGTACATCAGTTTTCTTAACAACAGGCATACTGTATCCATTTGGTTTTTCTAATGTAGATAGGGTGAACTCTTAAGTGTTTATGGATATCATTTAGGAAACTATGCAATATTCTTTGGCTCACTTCAATCAGTAAGTATCATGTAATCTATAAGTGGAAGTATTTGGGAGACTTCAACATCTTTGGGAAAACCCTCTTCCAATGGCGGTGTTGAACAACTTTGGCAAGAATATGTCTCCCTGTTTTGTGATTCTCAACATTAATTGTTTTAGTTTGGTTTTCATTTTCAAAAAAGACCAGTAACATCATGGGTGATGTCTTGACTTGCAAGTGAATTGGATTTAAGTAAGACAGAGTCGTGCAAAGTTGTCAGCTTTTACTGTCTCTCCCACAGTCATCAAAGACAACTGACAACAGCCTGGGATATAGTGGATGATCTTGGTGTCTCTGATGTCTAACCAAGCTCTAAGCATTCCATACCACTTGCTTCAGCTGCTTTCGTGGCCAACAAATAGTTGGAACAAATTATTCTTATCTGCCCATTCCATTAGAGAAAAATCTTTACATGCTTGGGGTAGATATCCCTCTAACTCGTTGACAGGTTTGAGACCTGTTGGTTACCCTCAATTTGGTTTAGCTCATCTGCCAAGACAGTTTTACCAAGTATGGTCACTGCACGTAGTATAGCTTTTTGGAGTTACAGGTAAAAGTTGAGTGAAGGGTGGACACTTGAATTCATTACATCCTTTGAGATTTTTGACACACATGTGGAAGACATCTTGTTGCAACATAGTCTTTAAGGCAGTATTTTACTCGATCAAAGCAAATATGCCTTTAAAAAATATATAGTCAACAAACAGGAAGCACAATGGAATACTTTGCCTTTCAATCACTTGTATAACAGGGACTTGTATGAGACAGGGATTGCTGTAGAATATCATCTATAAAAGTTTACCTGTGCCTTCCTAGAGCTCTACCAAGTATGTCCTTGATCAATATGTAGATTATTCTCATAAAGATTTTGTAGAAAGAAGAAAGTAGGTATAGAATTCAGTAATAATTGACGTTTTCTTGGTTGCCTTTTTTGGGGTAACAATAAGAAGCATAATTTTTTTCCTAAACATTTGATATGTTTCTCACTTGCAGGTCTCTTGAAAAACGTTCCCTAAGTGCTTAAAAATTGCATTACCTCTAGCAAAGAGCACTGCTGCAGATACTTGATCTTCCATAAAGTCCTATTCCAATTTCTCCTTGTGGCATGGAGGTTCTAGAAAACTACATCAGAAGCTCTGAATGCTTCTTCCATGATAGACAGTTTAGTCCTGAGAACAGATATCTGCTTTCCAAGGATGAGCCTAGCTAAGGAAGAAGACACCTTAACCACAAAGTGACAAAATTTTTGGCTATGGTAACGTATGAAGCAATGGTCCTTGATCTATGTTTGCACCTTCTCCTTCTGCAGAGGCAACTGGCAGAAGAGGGAACAAAGGATGACAAGAGTCAGAGTTTTTAGACCTTCTACAAACCTTAACTGTCAATACTTCAAATATGATATCCTTGCCCAATGATCAATGAGTTGACTTACTCCTCAATCTTGACATTCTTGTAGAAATAGTACCAGAAGGAAAAAGAAAGTTGTAACTAAATGGATGGATAGTTTGCAAGTTCACTTTAAAGAAGCAAATAAAGAGATGGAAGAGTTGGCTTTAGAAAACAAGAAACATAATTTTATGAGCCACTGCAATGAATTAAAAAGCATTTATTAAGCTCCTTCTATGTTTAAGGAACTATGCTAAATTGAGGAGATACCAAGAAAAAATGAAAAAGTCTCTTTTCAAGGAGCTTTTACATATTATTGAAAAACTATAGCTTGTACACAGTTAAATAAATAAATAAATTTGAAGAGGGGAGAGCACTAATACCCAAGGAATAAGAAGCTTTCCACAGGAGGTAGCACCTACATTGAACTTTAAGGAAAGATAAAGTAACTAAGAGGCAGAGATGAGGAAGAAGCACAGTCCAGGAGATGCAGGATAGAATACAAAGGCAAGTAGGCTAGAGATGGAATGCTGATTTCTGAGAACAGTAAGTTGGCCAGGTCATTGAAAAGTAGGATATGAGAACAAGAGTAATGTAAAATAAACTTGGAAAGGTAAGCTGCAGTGTTCATGATAAGCATTTCAGAAAAACCTGGAAAGACTTACATGAACTGATGCTGAGTGAAGTGAGCAGAACTAGGAGAACATTGTACACAGCAACAGCAATATTGTGCGATGACAGAATTAGCTCTTCTCAGCAATACAATGATTCAAGATAATTCCAAAAGGCTCGTGATGGAAATTGCTATCCACATCCAGAGAAAGAAATGGAGTCTGAATGTAGATAAAAGCATACTATTTTTGCCTTTTTGTTATTTTTTGGTTATTTTTCTTATTTTTTTTTCCCTTTTGTTCTGATTCTTCTTTCACAACAGGACTAATATGGAAATATGTTTAATATGATTGTACATATATAGTCTATATCAGATCGCTTGCTATCTTGGGGAAGGGGGAGGGGATGAATGAAGGGAGAAAAATTTGGAACTCAATATTTTACAAAAATGAATATTAAAACTTTCTTTACATGTAATTGGGAAAAATAAAATATTATTAAGTGCAAAAAAAGAAAAAGATTGAGAGAAGGCAAATATGGCAACCTAAAAATAATCAAAAAAAGAAATTATTTATATTTTAATGGAGGGAAAAATTTGTTATAGATAAGAGTCATTTCTTATGTCTGTATATAGTAAACCATTAACTTTTTAGAACAAAGATTAAAAGCAATACCAAATTAGAAGAAATCAGAACATATGTCATGTAATTGAAGCAACTCTAGCCTGCCCCATTTAAGCAAACTATTTATCAAGAAAAATAGGGAACAAAAAAAAGAGACATTTGTACAAACTATCCCTGTTTCCTTTTTTTTTCTATTTGTAGATGACAGTTTATTTAGAATCAAGAATCAAACAAAAAATAATCACAACAATTTCTTCAGCAAATGAGATAATATATGTAAAGCAAGTGCTTTGAAAACCTGAATTACTATTTTTTTTTCTGCAGAATATAAAATAAATAGACAAAAGATCACTTCCCAAATGTCACTACTAATAAAAACTGGGGAAAGAGCTATATTGCTTAAATTAAAAACAAAATGCATTAAATATTTAGGAGTTAACTTACCAAGACACATATATTGGGTTTATATAAATAGGAATACAGAACAATTTTCACAGAAATAAAGAAAATGAAGACATATACAATAGTTATTATTAAACTATCCCAATATAGCAAAAGTAACAATACTATTCAAATTAATTAATCTACAGATTTAGCACTAAACCAAATGCCACAGTGATATTTTAGAGAATTGAATAAAACAATGACAAAATCACTGTGAAACAAGAGAAGGCCAAATACAACCTGAGAAATAATGAAAAAAAAAAGTAGAAACTAAAGGGGTCTGGCATGAGCAGATCACAAACTATGTATTATATGGCAGTTATTATAAAAAGTGTTCAATATTACCAATCAATCAACAAGCATTTATTAAGCACCCACAATGTGCCAGGCACTGTGCTAGGCGATGAGGATACAAAGACAAAAATGAGACAGACCCTACTCTCAAGGAGCTTACACTCTTGTGTAAGTATAAACAGAATAAAAACAAAATAAATACAAGAGAATTTAGAGAGGGAGGGCATTAGCAGTTGGAAGAATCAGTAAGAGGCTTCATGTAGCTAAGTCTTTAAGTAAGGAAGGGATTCTATGGTGATAAGAAAAAAGTACGATTGTACTTGTACACTCAGAGGGAGTGCATGGGCATCATAGATAGAGTGTTGTCTAAAGAAATCCAAAAAAGGCTGGTTTTCCTAAACTATAAACTGCAAGAAAGGGAATAATATATAATAGAGCTGGAAAAGGAGGGAAGGGCCAAATTGTAAATGGCTTTAAAAAACCAAAGAGAAAAGTTTATATAGGGAGCTACTAGAGTTTATTGAATGAGGGAGTGACAGTCAAAACTGTACTTTTAAAAAGTCACTGGTAGCTGTGTGGAGGATGGACTGGAGTAGGGAGAGACTTGAGGCCGGGAGACCAATTAGAAGGCCACTGCAATAGTCCAGGTGAGAGGTGATATGGGTCTAGATACTTGGTACATCATGCTTGATCTTGTAAGCATTGAAGACCTCTTTTATCTTATCTTCTACTTTTGCCTGTTCGACAGAGGTGACCATCTCCACTGGGTTGTCTTGCAACCGCTCCTGCACGTGCTCTGGGCTCAGGCAGTACAGAGACTCAGACCAGGCTGGGGTAAGGGGTGAAGGAAAACAGGAAAAGGAAGAAGCTGCAGTGGCAGCCATGGCTTAAAAAAAAAACCAAAACAGCTGGCGGCAGGCAGGACTGAACCTCCTCAAACTGCAAGGCATAGCATATTGAAACCCAAGCGGGCCAAGGCCTTTAACACCTATTCTTTTTTTTTTTTTCTCTCTCTGGAGGAGGGAAGGCAGGGCAATTGGGATTAAGTGACTTGCCCAAAGTCACAGGGCTAGTGAGTGATAAATGTCTGAGGCTAAATTTGAACTCAGGTCCTCCTGACTCCAGTGCTGGTGCTCTATTCACTGTGCCACCTAGCTGCCCCTTATCCCCATTTCCTAAGGAATTTTTTACCAATATAAATCAACTGACACAATAATGAGTCCAAAAGAACCCAGAAACTACCTCTGCCAGCAAATACTTAATCCTGTTCTGAAGAGATATATAAGAGCAACACCACTTTAGAATATAAATTTGTTTATAAAATGTTATGGAGAGTAGAATGGAAGGTGATGACCATTATCATTTATACTACAAGCATTTACTAAGTGCCTACTATGTGCAAGGTGTTATGTTTGGCTTTGAAGGGACAAAGACAAAAACAAAAGAATCTCTATCTTCAAAGAGTTTACATTCTCCTGGTAGGAAAATATGCACACTTACAAGTCGATGCACAATATATACAAAGTAAAAATAGAAGAATTTTGTTGAGGGGAACTAACTAGGGAGATCAGAAAAGGTTTCATACAGGAAAAAGAAGCATCATAGGAAAAAGAAACATCCATGCCTTTGCTTTTTGTTGCTATTATTAAGGAAGACTATCTGACCACTCCTTAATCTCCTTTCCTATATCTTCATCCAGGTCATGCCCAGTAACCATACATAACCCATAGGACTGTATCCTGAGCCTTCTTCTCTTCTCTCTCTTTACTACTTGGCTTGATGATCTCTATGTCCATGATTCTCAAATCTACTTATCCAGGCCAAACGTCTCTGTTAACTTCCAATTTCCCATCTACAACTGCCTTTCAGACATCTTCAACTGGACATCCCGCAAAAATCTTACACTCCACACGTCTAAAACTCAATTTATTATTTCCCTACACCTTCCACTAATTTCTATGTTACTATTGAGGGCACTACCACATTCCTAGTCCCCCAGGTTTGTCATACTCCATTTCTCATTCTCTCATCCCTTATATCCAATCTGTTATCAAGATTTATTGATTTTACCTTTATAACATCTCTTGTATATACCCCTTTCTCTCCTATGACACTGCTACCACTGTAGTACAGGTCCTTTTTACCTCATACCTTAAACTTGTTGGTTGGCTTCCCTGTCATAAGTCTCTCCCCACTCTAGTCCATCCTCCACTCTGCTGTCTGAGAGATCTTCCTAAAGTCAGATGATGTTACCCGGCCCCATTTAATACATTCTAGCAGCTCCCCATCACATCCAAGATCATATATAAAATCCTCTGATATTCAAAGCCCTGTATAACTTGCCTTCCTCCCAACTTTCCAATCTTCTTATTACATACTCTTCTATTCAGTGACACTGGCCTCCTTGCTGTTCCTCCAAGATGTTCCATCTTCTGACTTTAAGCTCTCCCCCATACTTAGAAAATTCTACCTGCATACCTCCTCCTGGCCTTTCTGGTTTTCTTCAAATTCCAGCTAAAATCTCACCTTCTATAGGAAGCCCTTCCTGATCCCCCCCTCCTTAATTCTAGTACCTTCCTTTAATAACTGTAGCTTCCATGATCACTTAACCTAGGCAAACTTTAACTGTAGTTGTGCAAGAGGGGGTTGTTTGGTTCTGATTTCCTCAGAGTACTGGTCAGCCCGTTGGTAGATGGGGGCAGCAGTCTAGAGGAAGGCTGCCGTGCTCAGTGTCTAGTAATTGGGGGCCACCTTCTCCTCCAACCCTGCAGGGCTAAGTGCCAGCCAGTATTCTCTCATACAAAATGGCCTTTGTAGTCAGACTACTGCCTCCCTTTCTTCTCCCCTGAGTGTTTTCATTTTGTTTCATTTGCCACTAGTGAATAAAGCCTAAGCTATAGCTCTTGCTAACACTTCTTAGATTCTCCTTTATCATTGTGTAACAACTTCCCAATTTCAAAATTAACCTTTAGCTTGAACTCACCTAAATAAAAATGTTTAGGGGAGAAGTATAAAGGAGAAAATGGCCATATAGTATAATATGCACCTCTACCTCCCTCCTCTTCCTATCCAATCTCCCTGCAACTTTCTTTCCATCATTTGCTGCTGATCTTAAAGGCACTAGATAAGTTGGCAAGATGATGTAAATCAATCCAAGTCATCACATACTTCAATATTTTAAAAACCTGCAATTTAGAGTGTGTAGGTCCTCCATCAAGGCAGATCAAAACTCCTACCCTTTTGTGGTCTTTGTTAGAAGCTTTGGCAGAATTTTTTTTATTCTGCTGTTGATAGTGATAAACCTTTCAGAACTTAATAAAGCTTGTTTTCAGAGAAGAGATGTGCTGTTTCTAGACGCATAAGCAAAACTATCTTTGCAGAACCTTCCAGAGCTTGTACTTTGCAAGCATGGCTATCTCTACCCCACGAGGCTTAAGAATAAGACTTAAGTAGCAGTCACTTCTCTACAAATGCATCTTTATGTGCGATGGCCAACACAAATTGGTATACTCTCTGTCCCAAAGTCCATTGGTATGAGACTCTTTCCTTATTGGTGGAGATGAAGGCCCTATCCTCCATGGGGCCAGGTGGAGTTGGTAGGAGGCAGAGACCTCCACATTTCAGTAATTCTTCTTCAGAACTCTTTAGAGCCAGTCCCCTTTGGGACTGGCCAAGCTTCAAGTCTTTGAGTGTCAAGTCCTTTCAGACACTTCTGGCTTCTAGCTTCGAGAAGGAAGATGGAAGAGTTGTTGAAGGAACAGATTCTGGAAACACGTGAGTAGAGCTAGCAGTCTCCATCATTTCCCAGCTTGCTACAATAGAGACTTTGGGGAATTATCTCTTGAGAGAGATTAAAGACATTCTTAAAGACACAGCTGAGTCCTTTCACTCTGAACTGTGCTATATATATTATTTATATACATTCTCTGTTTTATGTTTTGCTATGATTTGGACAAATGAGCTCCTTTGCTATTTGCTATATGTTTTCATTGGGGAAACTGGTATTTGGTGAGAAAGGGGTCAAATCTTGAATATAGATCTTAGGGTCCTCCTTCCCCCCAAAATGACAAAGTGATCAGAAATTAACCTGAACCAGATCACATATCCTAGATGAAGAATATTTAAAGGAGCAGATTTATATATCCTTCTAACCTGGTACTCCTGGTCTCTGAGGATGGCAGAGTGATGCCCTCTAACCCCAATCTTTTGTTTCACTTCCTGGAAAGAATTAAAGTAGGGGGAGAAGAGGTTAGAAATGTCTATTCTTCCCACTTTGAGCCACACAGAAGCCCTCTCTCTATACATGTGGGGCTTACATATCTGCTACATTACAATATCATTTTCTTCAATTTCTCTTTTACGTTTCTACTCCTCTTCTACTGCATACATACTAATATTTGTAAAAAATTAAGGCGATATCCTTTGTGATTTCATTGGTAAGGGTTAGGAAACTACTATGGTGCAGGTCAGCATCTTCTCTACAATTTATAATCTTAGTTTCCTAGAACACTGAGAAATTAAGTAACATGCAGAGTCATGAAGCCAGTATGAGTCACTAGAGGGACCAAACTCAATTTTTCTTGGCTTGAATACCAACTCTCTATCCACTATACCACATCACTCATGCAATTTTATAATCACACTGCCTGGGTCTCAAAAAGTCAAGGTGAGGGAAATGATTCCTTCACAAGTAGTGTCTATTTAAATTACTTTGATTCTTAAACTAAGGGTTTTGGGAAAGGATAAAATTTCCCAGTTTTGTTTTGTTTTATTTTAATGCACAGAGGAATTACTTTAACATGTTTTCCTTTAAGGATGGACTCATCTGTCCCCCTCCAGAAACCAAACCAAAGCAAACCAAACCATAGCTCCTGAAAAGGCAACATTGCATATTCTAAAAAGTGCTGCCAGGCAGAAATGGTCTAGTGTAAAGAAACCCATTTAGAATCAGAGGAACTAAGTTCAAATACCAGCTCTGTCACTTCCTTTCCATGCGATCCTAGGCATATGTGACACCACTTTGACCCTGTTTCCACATCTGAAAAAAAGGGGGGGGGGCAAAGGGGGTCAGTTGGGGTCTCTCAAGCCAATTTCAGTTTAAATTCTATGATCCCTGAGCTTGTCCATCACCCGCCCCAAAGGAACCCGCCCCAAAGGAATGAATATGGAAGAGGGCTTATGAATCATTGGCAGGGCAACCTTCGGCGTCTATCTGTCATTAGGTGATGCTCTCGTTCCTGCAGCCCTCGAGCCCGCGTGGTGCATTGCCAGGGTTTCGAGGCAGGGCAACCTTTCGGTTTGGCTGCCCAGACTAAGTGCCTACTCTGCGCCGCCTGAAGGGAAGCATAGAGATGGGCTGGAAAACATGCAAAGGATTGCCAAAGACTGACACCTCGGCAGAAGTCCAATATCCTAATCAATGAATGCAAGGAACCTCAACTCGCCGGGGAGAGTATGGGGGCGGGAACGGATGCATGACAACATCAGGAAAGGGACAAAACCTGGCTACTGCGCACGCGCAAAATGTACTTCATCACTCTTGCCTCAGCGCCCCCTTCTGCCCCTACCACTTTGGAATCTGACAGAGGAACAGATGGACGGAAGCTACTCTCCTACGCGACGTGGACACACTTGCTCTTCCTCCATGCCTTCCTACGTAGACAATGACGCGACTCAACACCTCCAACTCTTCTATGAGTTCCCAACCCGCAATTTGCCAGTACCCAAGATGGCCACGGAGAGGATGGGCCCTGTCAGAAGCCTATCACAGGCTAGGCGCTGACCTTTGCCCCGCCCCACTCCTCCCTCTCCGGCGCCGGTGGAGGATAGTTTCCGCGCGTGCGCAAAGGGGACGGAGGGGGGGGGGGTGTGGGGGGGGGGGGGTGCGACGCCGACATACGATATAGCCAGTTCCGCCTCCGTAGCTGCTTCAACCTCCGCTTCAGTCCTTTGCCACCCCTAGAGCTGGGTTCCCATCGTTACCTGCGCGAGGGGACCGGGAGACAGGACCGGCAGCGGCGCGCTCCCGGAGCGCTCGGTCCGGGCTGTTCCCTTCCTGCGGGCAGGTGGCCGGGTCGGCGGGAGAGGCAAGGGGGAGGCCCTCAGTAGCGCCATGTCGGCAGGCGGCCCATGCTCGGCGGGGCCCGGTGGGGTCTCCGGGGGTGCCTCCTGCGCCTCAGGGGTGCCCCCCGGGGGGGTGTCGATGTTCCGGTGGCTGGAGGTGCTGGAGAAGGAGTTTGACAAGGCCTTCGTGGACGTGGACCTACTCCTGGGCGAGATCGATCCGGACCAGGCGGACATCACTTACGAGGGACGGCAGAAGATGACCAGCCTGAGCTCCTGCTTCGCGCAGCTCTGCCACAAAGCACAGACCGTGTCCCAGATTAATCACAAGCTAGAGGTGATCCTGGGGGAGAGGGAGGGAAAGAGTGGGAGGAGGTTGGGAACGCTACTCGGGGCTCTTCAGTCGGTCCCTGGGACTCCCAGGCGAGGAGGCGGCGACCTGCCTACCTGGGGCCCTGGGGGGGGGTGGCGCTTCACCTTGGCGTGGGGGAGGGGAGGCAAGACTGAGGAAGAAGCTTGGGGGTGTCCACCAAAGCGTTCCCAGGTTCTTGAAACCGTAACTACAGGTTGCCTCCTTTCCACCGTGAAAAGGAAACCTCATTCGAAGAACTACAGCTCATTTTCTGGACCCTGGGACTTGGCACCAGGGTGATGTCTTAGGTCTCTTCTCTACCCCCCCATCCCAACATTTTAGGTTCTTCCATCAGATTAGTGGATAGCAGGTTTGCTTGTGGATATACACTGTTGATTCTTTTTAGTGTTGATAACACACCGTACCTTTTTCTTCAGTAACTGAACTGTTCAGTGGAATTTGATCAGATCTGTTGAGACAAATTAGTTTGGAGAAGGAATCGCTTTCCTTAATTAAAGATAGTAGAGTGGTTCTGCTCCTAGACAGGTTTAGTTCTTAAGTTACCTCAGTTGTTTGGAATGGCCCTTCAGCCCTGGGTTTTATTTGTGAACCATTGCATACCTTTTCGGATACCCCTTATTGCCTTCTTTCTAAGATTATTTCTAATTCATCCTGTAGAAAGTTTGTTCCCAGAAATCTTAGTGCAGTTAAAAGCTTTACTAGCTTTTTCAGGTCTTAGTGCAGTTTCAAGTTACCAAACCTTTAGTAGCTTAAAACTGCACAGAAATTTTGAGGACACCCTATATATCTCTTTTCTATATAGCTCTTGGAATGTTGTTTCCCCTGTTAGATTTAGGAAGCTCCTTGAGAACAGAGCCTTTTTTTTTTTTAGCCATTCCTTGTATTTCCAGAGTTTAACAGATCATCTGGCACATAGCAGGTGTTTCTTAAATGGTATATCACCTTATTTACTTGACATGCTCTCAAAAACTGGATTCAGGGTAAGTAAAGAATGCTCAAACCTTGATCTTGTGATTTTCTAGGGGCAAAAATATTTACACATCACATGTACAAAGTAATTCAGATTAGAACATTGTCACGGTACTACAGAGTTAATAGATAAGAGTGTTTCATGAAGGAACATTTCCCACTTTAGGTTTTATAAGCAAAGATTTAGGCCTGTCTTTTTAAAGTAGAAAAAGATGGGGGAGGGGAATGTTGAAATTAGGAGGGAGGGATTAGATGGGAAAAACTATGGTAATAGCTTTCAGTTCTACAGTAATAATGTTACAGGTAAAAGTAATTATGATACTTTTTTTTATTAAGAAATTATTACTATTGCTGCAGACATTTGGGTTCTTACTTGTCACATAATTTGGGTGACTTCTTATTAAAGGGTCAAGATTCTGTGTTTTAGTAATTGATAAATCTTGAAAGTAAAATTGTGTACTTAATCAAGCCCACTATTGCATTCTGAGATTTTCATCTAGAAGGTTTCTCCTGAATTTTCATTGACTGGTTATCCCTTCCTAAAAAATTTGGTAGGAAACTGGTGGTGAAAATGACTCTTGAATTCTTGGGTTTTAATGTTTTATTGGTGGGGTCCTTTGTGCAATTCAACAAATATTTTGTAAGTTTCTCTTTTTGGCATTTGCATTTGGGTGTGTATCTGATACTGTTTTGTAGGTCCTTATGATCCTGTATTATAACGGAAAGGAAATCTAACTTGAATTGTGACCTATAAGATCTCTGAATTTTTTGCTCCAATGTAGGGCTATATTAAGAATAAACATCTTTTTATATTAGAACAGATTTTAATTTCTTTTAAAAACTTGGATAACCAAACACTTAAACAGTGATAACTTAAATGTCAAATTAAGAAGCTAATTTTGTAGAAGGGATCATTTTGTGAGTGGGAGGTGGTTTTCAATTACCTTCCTCTTTATCCATTCCAAATGAATGTTAAAAGTAGTCATAAATTATTCAAAGTTGCTCTCTTTTCTCAAATTACCTGTTCTAACTTCATTCTTTTGTAGAAGGCTGTATTTTTTAATGTAAAATTAAAATAACATTTCTTTTTTCTATCTTTTTTCACATTTGTTCTACTACTACAAATGTTGGCAATCCTTGTTTTGTAAAGTCCATAGTAAATGGAAGAAAAATAGGCTTTCGTCTTTGGGTTGGATCTATTTGGAAAAAGTTGCCCAACACTTTTGACATATTAGCAAATCTTACAAGTTTAACAAATTATGCAGTTTTCATTTAATAGGAACTCTTAGTTGTGCATGCAGAGAAGAAAAAGGAGTCACTGTCAGCAAGTTCTTTTCAGAGTTTACCACAAGGTAGTATTGTATTTCCAGTCTTTTGAATACTTAGAAAATATTAGTCTTATACTTTGATGTGTCTGTTCCTCATAGGACATGGTTTTTAAGCCCATCACTATTCTAGTTGGATTTTTCTGGATACTTTCCAACTTGTTAATGTCTTTTTAAAAACGATGTACCCAGGAATGAACATCGTATTCCAGATATGGTCTGACTATTGCTGATTATGTTGGGATTTATATTTATGTTTGATTACCTCCCTTGTTCAGGACCCTGTATATCTATTAATGCAGCTTAAGATTTCCTTAGTTTTATTTGTGGGGGGATAGGTAGACTAGTCGGTCACTTTGTTGGCTCATATAAAACTTCTAATTAATTAAAAACCCATAGGTCTTTTTCACATAAATTGCTCTTAAATCTGGGGATGGGGGAGCAGAGGGAGGGAGGGAAATTAAATGTAGGACTTTAAAACTTCAGAAAGTGGGGGGAGATGGATAATATTTAATTACTTTCTCATTGAAAACTTGATTGTCAATCAAGGTTTTTAGGATATTGTCTTAGTCTGATTAACTTGGTAGAAATTGAAATTTGCCATGAAAAGATAGACTATAACTGTTATTTTATAATTTTTTTCAGTCATGGTATGAAATTCCTTGGGGAATTTCTGTCAGTATCTATTTATGAAGTGCATACTAAGTTTCAGGTATTCTAAGCACTGGGACTACAAAAAAGGCAAAAGATAAACCCTGCCCTCAGGAAACTCATAATCAAAAAGAATAGACAGTATACTTGTACAGACAAGCTATATATACAGGATAAGAAGGAAATAATTAGAAGTAAGAAGGATTGGGAAAAGCCTTTGGGAGAAGGTAGGATTTTAGTTGGAACAGTGAGGAAAGCCAGGAGGTGGAAATGACAAGGAAGAGCATTGCAGGTGTGGAGGACAGCCAGAGGAAATAACCTGGAACCAAGAAATGGAGTGTCTTGTTAGAGGTACAACAAAGGGGCCAGTATCACTGAATTGAAGAGGACGTGGAGAGGGGTATGAGGTATAAGATGACCAGAAAAATAGAACTGTGGGGCTAGGTTATAAAGGGCTTTAAACACTAAGCAGAGAATTTTGTATTTGATCCTGGAGGCAATAGGGAGCCACTGGAGTTTATTGAGTATGAGAATGACTTGGTTAGATCTACATTTTAGCAAAATCACTTTGTTGGCTGAATTTAGGATGTGCCAGGCTAGGAGTGAGAGTAGTATCAGACAGACCATCCAGCAGGCTACAGCAGGAGTGTGAGGTGATGAGGGCCTACAGCAGAAAGGAAGCAGTATCAGAGCAAGAGATGGGTGTGTGTGTATGTGTGTGTGTGTGTGTGTGTGTGTGTGTGTGTGTGTGTGTGTGTGTGTGTGTGTGTGTGTGTGTGTTTATTTGAGAGCTATTGCCAAGGTGGAGTCAGATCTTGGCAGCAGATTGGATATGGGAGGTGAGAGACAGTGAGGAGCAGAGAATGACACCTAGGTTGTAAACCTGGGGTACTGGGTTGATGTTAATGTGCTCAGTAGTAATAGGGAAGTTTGGAAGGGACAGGCTTTAGGGAAAAAGAAAATAAATTCTGTTTTGGACGTGTTGAGTTTGATTTTTATGGTAAATCCAGTTCAAGATTTCGGAAAGGTAGTTAAGAGATAGGAGACTGGAGGTTAGCAGAGGTATTTGGACTGGATAAGTATTTTGAGAATCACAAGCATTTATTGTTGTTGAGTCGTTGCAGTTGTCTTACTCTTTGTGACCTCATTTGGGGTTTTCTTGAAGATACTAGAGTAATTTGCCATTTCCTTCTCTAACTCATATTCCAGATGAGGAAACTGAGGCAAACAGAGTTAAGCGACTTGCCCTGGATAACACAGTAAGTGTCTGAGGCAGGATTTGAACTTAGGTCTCTCTGACTCAAAACCTGACATTCTATCCACTGCCATACCTAGTTACCCCACTAAACATAGAGATGGTAACTAAACCCATGGGAACTCATAAGAACACCAAGTGAAATAGTGTAGAGGGTAAAGGAAAGAGCTGTTTGGGACCCTTAAAGTTAGTGGGCATGACCTGGATGATAAGGAGCCAGCAAAGGAGACCAAGGAGGAATCAGAGAGAGAGAGATAGGAGGAGACTCACAGAGTGTTTGTCCTGAAAACCTAGAAAGAAGAGAGTATCAAGGAGAAGAGGGTAATTGATAGTGTCAGAGGCTTCAGAAAGGTCAAGGAGAATGAAGATAGATGAAAGACTATTAATATCTAACTTAAACTGCCCAGTTGTTTTGGTATTAATGACGTACCAGAAGTGAGATGCTTTCTGGAGTTAAATAGAATTGAAAGCACTTGGATAAGTCATTTATTTTATCTTCGAGTTTCCTTATCTATAAAAATGAGAGTAGACCTAGATCCTTAAGATTCTTCTACTTGCAGAACTTCATGGTTCTATGACTATGAGAAGTCCCGTGGCATAGTAGATAGTGTGTTGGACTTTCATTGGCAAAATGGGGATGAATAATAGCACATACCTCACAAAGCTGTTGATAATTGGCACTACAGTACAAAGCACTTCACAAACCTTAAAGCCCAATAGAAATATTAATTACTTTGTATTATTCATATGCATATGCAGTATTCGTATCTTATATTTACCTTATATTTTCATTATATTTATAAATATTAATTATCTTGATCTCACTTTATAATGGATTTTAGGTAGAAATAATTGGAGAACAAGTCGCCATCATGCTATTATTCTTTTATGTTTAATATTCTTTGAATTTCTGCACAGTGGATAAAATGACTGCCTTTTATAATTAAATAAAAAAAACAAGATATAAGCACATCTACTGTAAGCTCACTGAAAGCAGCTTTGGGACACCTCCAGTAGCAAATAGAACAGTAGCAGTGACATATACCCTATCCCACATGTTTTTTATTTTTTCCATGTATAATTTGCTGGTTTTGAATATTTAATATAGAGATTGATTTTAAATCATTGTTCTTAAATTTTAAGGATTAGTGTTATCTGTGAGCAGTAGTTCTGTCTGTAGTGATGTGCTGTTCCAGCAGAGTTTATTTGTTGAACTCTCAGATATATGTAGGGGATTGCATTAATTGTATGGTAACTTGTCATTTATTAATTTATAAGGGTAGTAATGAACTTATGTGGATAATTCTAACCGATAATTCTAACTGATAACGTCCAGAGATGCTAAAATTTGCAGCTTTCAGTGATTTGTTGCAACTTCTACCGCTTCATTCTGTAATCTGTATTAATCAATAAAACTGAGCTCTTTAAAGATAACCTTTCTGAAATTTCTGGTGGCTAGGAAGAATTGTCATCATAAACTCTCTTATTCCTTTTAACAATGTGCATAACTTAACCATTTATATAAAGATATTGTTGGTTATATTCATATGGATATTATGCTTATGGAGCACCTTTTGGTTCTTTGCTTTTGGACCTTCTTATTGTAAACCACTTTTGATTATGTCTAATGGAATATAGGCAACTACATGGTGCAGTAGATAAAGTGCCAGGCCTAGAGCCAGAAAGATTCATTTTCCTGAGTTCAAATCTAGCCTCAGAGCTTTTACTAGCTGGGTGACCCTGGGCAAGTCATTTAACTTTGTTTGCCTCAGTTCCTCATCTGGAAAATGAGCTGGAGAAGGAAATGACAAACCATTCCAGTATTTTTGCCAAGAAAACCTCAAATGGGGTTGACATGAATGACAACAAAATGGAATATACTCATTACTGGTCTTTACTGTTGAAATGAAGTGAGATCTCTTTGTTCTAAAATATTTCTGTAAATTTTTAATCTGTTTTTCCTGTTCTCTGAGAATATCAGTCTTGTTTCTTTCTTTTTTTTTTTTTAAGGAAGTATTAATCTTAGAAGTCCAGTATTTTGTTAATATGGCATAGAGTTTTGTGTGGATACTTTCTAGAGCTGTTCTAGTTCATTTTACCCAGTCAAAAGTATGTTAAGACCAGTATTGCCTAGGTGTTAATTCTGGACTTATGTTAGCCAGTCAGTCTCTTTGACATACTTATTCTCACTCAGTTTTTCCTGTTCTTAGTGTGTTGGGAAAAGTCAACTATGGTCTTCATTTGATGGTTCATTCTGACCTCTCTCTTCTTTGGTATATACGAATTTTACACTTAATGAATCCAAATAACATTTTTTATATTGTTGGAGAAAGCTTCCGTAAGATGAAGTAATTGTTTCCTTATGCATTTCAGCCAAATTATTTTTTTGTATATTTATAGTTTGGTTTTTTTGAGTGATACAAGTTGGTAATACTTTGTATAAAAATACATAACTACGTAACTGATCTATTTTTGGAGATGTTGTTGGTGTTCCCATGTTTTGGTAATGAATATAACACCTTAAGAAATATGGCATAGACTTGCTTCAGAGAATAAACTTTGCTAGTAATTCATGCAGCATTCCAAAGTATTTGAATTAATACAAGTTAATTATTTAACTTTAACAATTAAGACAAGTTGCTTTTCAGTTTTGCAGAGGAGATAGAATTTGTCACTTCCCTCAGTGTAACTTGTGTTATGCATTATGTTAATGGTATCCAAGCTCTCTTTGTTTTAAACTTCTTTTAAGTCATGTAGAGCATAAATTTTCCCTATCTTTCTGTTGGGTTTCCTCTAATTTTTATGCTTCCATCTTATAGCTTTTGTTTCATATTAAGTTATTCAGTTTGTTTTTGGTGTTGGCTTTGACTGCTTGTATTGCCTTAACCTTTTGGCTTTCTCTTTAAAATTTTAAAAAATAAATTTGTATTGATACCTTTTGTTTTTATATTACCTTCTTTTCTGATTGTATTTCTCCAGTTGTATCTCTCTTTATGTCAAAGACATCCACACCCTTAATACCTCTGCAGAGAAGGGAGGTGTGTGACCTTCAGTTATTAAGTACATCAAGAATTCATTATGTATTATATGTTCCACATTTTTTTTGACTTAAATGATATGGCATTTTCTACTGTGTGTAACAGGTAGATAATTAGGAACTTCCTGAAAAGAAACACATTTGGTATTAATCATTTCATTGATGGTGATGGCCTCAGGGTATAGAATGAGACTTTTTTTTTTTTGACATGGCCAGTGTTGGAGGTTTTTTCCCTATATTTTGAATATTTGTTAAAAAGATTTCCTTTCTTTCTGCCAGTAGAAAGTGGAGGAGAGAAAAAATAGATATTAAATAGGTATATTTAAAATAGATATCAAATAGGCATATTAAAAATTATCTAATTTGCCAGCCCCCTCTTTTTTCCTTTTAGTAAATGAGTTTTGTGTATAAAGTGAAAGATTTGCTATCTTGAAACTGTAGTATAATTCAGTTCAACATTTATTCATTACACATTGTGTTTGTGGCACAGTACTAAATGCCTTAGGATATGCAAAGGTGCCTTTAAAATTTGATAATGGGATTTGAAATTTTATGAAGAGACTATAGTTTTCTACTTCTAAAGTACTGTAGCTTGTAGGAAGTTAATTCTATTTCATTTAGTGTGAATTGCATGTTTAGAGGTTTGGAAGAATTTTTTTTTTACTTCTTGACCCCACATACTTGTATTTAGGCTTTTCTGTATATGAAACACTTATAATTTTGATAGCCTCCAATTTACTCATGAGTAATATTAGTTTGGCTTATAGCAAAATTCTCATCTAATTAAATCATTTCTCCCCTGTGGTGTTTCTTCCTAGATAGCTATGTTTTGTTCATGCTTAAAGTGTTATCAGTTAAATTAAACTCTTCAAACCTGCATCAAATTCAGTTAACACTTTGGGCAGATATAAAGGTTTGCCAGCTTTTTGTGTAATTATGAAATATATTCCTACAATTTCAAAATGACCATTAATTTTGACACTTTTCATAAGGGGAAAACTAGGAACCTGAAAAATGTAGAATATTTTTGAAATGTATTAGGAAACACAATCCCAGCATGTTTTTGAATTCATTTCACTTCCATATCTTAATTTTAGATTTAAAGAGTTAGACTCCCTTCAGGAACTGTGGTACAATAAGGACCGAGAAACCAAAGGCTGTAAAACTAGAGCAATAACTAGTGAGAAATCAAAGTAAAAGGGCCTATAAAGAAATAAGAAAATGGAAGCTTTACTGGAATTAAATTTAAGTTTACACTTCTGAAAATGTAGTAGAGAAAAGTAATCTTAAGAAGATACCATTGGCACTTTTTATGATATTTTTTATGTTAATTACTGGTGACTTCTTACTAAAAACTGGTTTAGATGAGCTTTTTGCAGAGCAGATTATATTCCTGGGTGGTGCACTAAATAACCGAGCTGGACCTGGAGTTAAGACCAGAGTTCATATGCTGCCTCAGGCATTTACTTAGCTTTGTGACCTTCAACTAGGCCCTTAACCTATCTGCCTCATTTTCTTCATCTGTAAAATGGGGGTGATAATAATAGAACCTTTTCCCCAGGGTTTTGTGAGAATAGAGTGAGATAATAATTGTAAAGCACTTTGCAGACCTTGAAGTGTTATATAAGTGCTAGCTTTATCACTAGGATATTTTGAATGAGTTACTTGGGTACTGAGAGACTATAATACTAAAAATTGTTTGTCAGGAGCATAGATAAGACACTTAGGTTTCATCCAGCTCGTTAGAAAGCCTCACTTGTTTTTTAAAGTCAAATTTTGACTATTATAGGACTAGGTTATTAAATTTTTGCTTTATATAGATCTATTTCTTCTCCTTTCTTTTTAAAAGACATTTTTTTGCTTTTTTTCTCCTTTTCTTCTACCTCCTGGAGTTATGACTATTCAAATCAATCTACTTTCTACTCTGGTTTGGATTTTTGGAATTGCTCCAGGAAGAAATGGATTATATGTGAAAAAAATTTATCAAATATTTATTGGGAGCTATGATACCATGATGATGGTTGTCTTCATGATATCTATCAATTTTGTACCTTTTCAGTTATCCAAACCTTTGTTGTCTGAGTAAGCATAGATTATTGAGATCTGACCTTAATAATATTATTTAACCTGTATAATTTGACAATATTTTGATCCTAGTAACAGGTGTTTCCAAATTAGGTAGTATATAAACTGCATTTATAAGTATTTATATTGACTCTACAAAGTACAAAAATAGTATAAAATTTTATCATCTGGTGATGTGACTGCCAGGAATATAGAGCTTTTGTTTGCCATAAGTGTTTGACAAGGGAGGACTTTCAAAGTCAGTGTTTATATAAGTATCTTCAAATTTCTGAACATTTCCTGTAGGATAATTTTTCTCATGTGGCTTACAGTTTTAATTTATTTCTGTGCCTGTTCATTGACAAAATGGATAATGGATAGCTATGACCTATTTAATTGTATTATTATTTAACTTATGCTTACAAAGTGTATGCATAAAAATTGCTGCTTACATCTTGAGAGCTATCCAGTACCTGTTCTGTTTTGTGGGAATGTAACTGCATATTTTTTAGGGGTAGCTAGGTGGTGCAGTGGGATAGACTGCCAGGCCTTGAAGTCAGGCTCATCTTCCTGAGTTCAAATCTAGCCTCAGACAAGTAATTATGACTGGCCAAGACAGTTAACCTTGTTTGCCTCACTTTCCTCATCTGTAAAATGAGCTGGAGAAGGAAATGGCAAACCACTCCAATATCTGTGTCAAGAAAACACTAAATGGACATGACACTAAATGGACATGACTGAAAATGTCTGAACAAAAGGTGGCACAGTGGATAGAGTGTTGGACTTGAAGTTAGGAAGACTCATCTGAATTCCAATTACCCTGTTTGCTTCAGTTTCCTCATGTGTAAAATGGTGATGTCTTGACTTAAGGCAGAGTTGCACAAAGTTGTCAGCCCCACTCTTCCTTCTAGAGTTATACAAAGTCCATGTTGCTGTGGATGACCTTGGTGTCCTTGATGTCTGACCAAGCTCTAAGTGCTCCCCAGTGGCTTCAGCCACCTTCATGCCCATTGGAACAAATTGTTCTTATCCACCAAACTCACTGAGGGACAGCCTTCACATGCTTGGAGGAGATATCCCCTCACCTCACTAACAGGTCTGAAGCCTGTCAGTTACCTTTAACTTGGTTTGACCCATTTGCTGAGACAGTTTTACTGGGGTTTCATCACTGCATGCTCCAGCTTCTTCTTCTTCTTCTTTTTTTTTTTTTTTTGCTTTTTGGAGGGCAATTGAGGTTAAGTGACTTGCCCAAGGTCACACGGCTAGTTTTTGTGTTAAGTGTCTGAGGTTGGATTTAAACTCAGGTCCTCCTGACTCCAGGGCTGGTGCTCTATTCACTGCGCCACCTTGCCACCCATGCTCCAGCTTCTTATTGTCACATAGTTAAGTACAAGCTGGATACCAAAGGTAGATGAACATCTCTGAAAAAGGTGTGGCAAGTCCCACCAGAGCTGCTAGTCCTCCCTCAGTGCTCCATACTTACCATGGTTATTATTATCATTGCACCCAGTGCTTATTCTCTTCACCTTTTCCTTGGACATTTCAAACTGTGCATCCCAGAGACTTCTCAAACTCAACACATCTAAAACTTAAACCTATTATTTTCTTACCGAAATCTTCCCTTCTTCCTCCACACTTGCCTTTTTCTGTAACAGATAGTGCTATCCTTTCACATTAGTGATCCCTTTCTTCCTTCAGGCCCTACCTTCTATGTGAAGCTTTTTGGGACTTTCCTTTTCTTCTGCAACTACTATTGCCCCCTCAAACCTTAACTGCTTTAAATTTATTTATATTTCATAGAACCATAGATCTGCAGGTGAAGGAACCTCTGAGACCTTTGAATCCAGCTCCTTTGTTTTTAGATGAGGAGACTGAGGCACACAGATTAAATGGCTATAGTAGTGGTTCTCAACCTGTGGGTAGCAACCCTTTGGGGGGGTCGAATGACCCTTTCACAGGGGTCACCTAAGACTACTGGAAAACACCGCTTCTCTATCTGTCTCCAGGCGGGTCCACCCACATGCAGATACTCCCACATACGAGTATTAAAGGGTCACCGCATTAGGAAGGTTGAGACCAATGGGTTAGAGTAACAGGGCTATTGAGTGTCTGATTCAGGATACTCTGACCCTTTGCCCTCTCCCCAGCTGCTTCTAATAATAGCTAAGATTTCCAAATTGCTTTTCATTTGTTGTCTTATTTGAGCCTCAGAATAAAAATGAAGTAAATACTATTATTATCCCCATTTTATAAAGGAGGATATGGATATCTGAGGTAGAATTTGAACTTGGGTCTTCCTGAGTTCAAGTCTAGTACTCTATTTACTACGCCATGCTACCTCCTAAGTTGTCTAATTTATTCTCATTATTAAGAAGGGCCTTCCCTTCTGCGTGGCAATCCTTTTACCTAATTAACTTACTCTCCTGTTCAACACAGCCAGCCATTCTCTACCTCAGTGTCATTTACACTCAAAGGTTCTGTCCTAGGCCCAGGGAAGGAGCACTTAGGATAGACCTGAGGAAAGAAAGGGGAGTCCATCAAGGAAGTCTCCCTTTCCCCCCCCCAGTCCAGGCATAGTGAAAAATCTTCCCCTACTCCTGCCTCTCCATGCCAGAAAGGCCAGAGCACTAAGACCAAGGTCAAAATCAAGGACGAGGGGTAAGGCTCTTGCTCCCTTCTCCTCAAGGATAGGTTGAAAGCCTAAGGAAGGGCCTACCCATCATCCTCTGCTTTTCAAGATGTAGCAGAACCTCTACTCTTGTACTTCTTCCCCCCGGGGCTAGACCCCTCAATAAGAAGTGCCAAACCAACCCAGATGGCAGCTAATTCATTTCTGAGACGGGGGCAAGTTCTGCCTGACTTGTGAAGCCTTGATGACATGAATCTTTTAGGAGAGCAGAATGGAAACTGTGATCCTACAATGCTGAGTCTGTGGCCCTGGTCCTTGCCATGATGAATTCTGCATAACCAGACCTTCTAGGATGTCTTCCAAAAACTGCTGTAAAACACCAGAACATTCACTTCCTGGCCGTGACCAGTCTGACATTGAGAGGTACTGCTTCTGCTTGTGTATGACCTCTAGGTACTTTGGCCTCTACTTACGTTTCCTAGCCCAGCTACTGTCACAGCCCTGGCGTCTTTCCACCAGCCACACGGTCCAGTTTCAAATCCACATGTTTGACATAGAGAAGTGTCCTAATTACTTGACAGTCCTTCTGGACCTCACTGCTGTCTTGGAGATTTTTACTCCTAAACTAGAGGTCTGGAGAAGATAATCAGCTGCCCTTCCCTTTGCCCCTGTGCCCAGGGGCAGGAGGGGAAGAGCCTGTAGTTGCCTTCCAGGTATAGGTGGCTGGCCTGAGCATTGGAGAGCAAGGCCCTTCCATCCACCTGGCCAGACACTGTCATTTGATGGTACAGGCACAGGAAATGAGAGTGGTGGAGTTGGGAACAGAACTTCATTCAGCAGGCCTGTGATTCAGGACCCAGGTAAAACCTGTAGGAACAAGAAAGCAGATCCATCCTGAGTCAGACTGCTAGTCTCAGCCTCCCTCAGCAGTTCCCTAGGCCAAGATTAAGGTAAAAGCATAAGCTTCCAGGCATGTTGTTAACTTCCCCCAGCAGCAGATGGAGACCCTAACGAAAGGTCTTAGAGGCCAGCCTGCACTAGCAGGAGCATGAAGGGTGAGAAGACCAAGACCTAAGCATAGGTAGAGCCCCTAGGTTCTTGTTCACTTTCTCCAGGGGCAGGTTAAGAGTTTAGGGAGGGGACCGTGAGGACCAGGGCTCAGGACCATGCAGAACTTCTCAGGCTCTTGCTTCTTCCTCTGGGGGTAGGTGAAGAGTCCTAGAGGGGCCTGACTGAAGGAATTTGGTTTCCTTAGTTGCCTGAGTGCTAGAGGGCCAGGGTATAGGACCCAGGACCAGGACCAGGCATAACTGCTAGGTTCTTGCTTCGCTTCCCCAGGCAGCTCAGAACCAAAATGTCAGGGCCTAAGCCAAAATCAAGGTTGCCTTCAAGGCCAAGGATAACTCTCAAGGCTCCTACTCCTTTCCCTTAGGTGCATGTCTGAGTGCCTAGGCATAGTTACTGAAGATGCAGAGGGGCTTGAGAGTAGAGCTCTTTTCTATTTTTCCTTATTTCCCTTAGTAGAATATTTAGGACATTCTCATTTTTGTGTTTGCATATCCAGAATTTACTGGCACAGAGTATATACATGCTAATGAATTATGTATCATTTAAAAATATTGTTGGTTAATGACTATTATGGAAATATATTTTACATGATTACACATATATAACCTATATGAAATTGCTTACTGTCTTAGGGAGAGAAGAAGTGAAGAAGTAAAGAAGAAAATTTAGAGCTTAAGATTAAAAAAAAAAGAATATTTAAAACTATCTTTACATGTAATTGGGGAAAAATAAAATATCATTAAAATAATATGTTGGTCAGACTTTCTTTGCCTCCAAAGAATGTCTGTTAGTGGGTGATAGACAGTATTATATACAAAGGATTGAAAGAATATTTTGAACTAAGATAATATCATATCTTCTCCCAGTAGCTTCTCACTTGGCTTCTGTTGTGTTAAGTGTATCTTTGAAATGGAGATGGCAACCTTACTTGATTGCTTTGGAAGAGTGATTCATTCCATTATATTCTGTACTAATATAATATAGTTCAGGTGGTAATCAAATGAGTGCACAGTGTCACAATGAAACATATTCGGGTGCTCAGAAGTGTACTTTGCTAGAATGGTAAATGTCTTCTTTTCTTTTAAAGGCACAGTTGGTGGATCTGAAATCTGAACTGACAGAGACCCAGGCTGAAAAAGTAGTATTAGAAAAAGAAGTTCATGATCAACTTTTACAGCTGCACTCTGTTCAGCTTCAGCTGCATGCCCAAACTGGCCAGAGTGTCGACTCTGGAACCATTAAGGCAAAACTGGTAAGTAGGTGTTTTGGATCAAGGTAGAGGGTCATTTTTTATGAAAACTGTGAATGAGTTTTCATATATATATATTTAAGTCAACACAACAGGATTATTCTTGTGAGTTTTATTATTAATTTTTTACTCAGATTCTAAGTCCATATTAATTTTTTACCCAAATTATAAGTCCATGCTTTCCTGAATTTATTGATAAGGTAGAGCCTTGATATGAGAAGTTTGATGTAAACTTTTGAAGAATAAAAAAAAAAGGATGACATAGCCTCTAGTTTTGAACCCATGTTTTAGCAGTGAGTTTCTTCTGACCTCTTCTCCATTTTTCTTGTTTTCTCTTCTTCTTAAGAATTTATTGTTAAATTGGTAGAATTATGGAATTTTAGAAGTAAGGGACCTTCAAGTTACTGTTGGATACTTTACAGTGTTTTATTCATAAATTCTATGAGTTAAGAAGCACAAATATTATTACCCACATTTTACATACAAATAAAAGTCTAGGGGCGGCGAGGTGGCACAGTGAATAGAGCACTGACCCTGAGTCAGGAGGACCTGAGTTCAAATGTGCCCTCAGACACTCACCACAAAAACTAGCTGTGTGACCTTGGGCAAGTCACTTAACTGTAGTTACCCTGCGTTCCCCCCTCCAAAAACAAAGGAAAAAAATATTACCCACATTTTATGAGGAAACTAAGGCCCAGAAAAAATAGCTGAAATTTATATAGCACTTTAAAGCTTACAGAGCACTTTACATACATTATAGACACTTGCCCACAGTCACATAACTAGTAAAGAATCTGAAGAGGTACTTGAACCCAGATCTTCTAAGTCCAAACTCATTGTTTCTTCCCTTTTCTATCCCTTTTCTATCCCTTATTTTATTGATGAGGAAGTCCAGAGGTTTGTTTATGGTCATGGTAGAATTAAAACTGCAACTTACATCTTTTGTCAGGTTCTTTTTTCTGCTGTACCAAACTGCAGTTTAAAGCCCTCCTCTGTAATCCTCAGGATTGCTGGCCGCTAAAATCAGTAGACCTAAGTGCATTATTGCACTTCCGTGACTTTCCCCAAATGCCACAGAATTTTTAGACCGTGGAACTCCCAACCAGACTTAACCCTACAAGTTGCCCATTTGGAATCTCACTGCCTGTTTTAAAGATGTGTTACATGTTCTTTTCACATGGTAGGTTCTCAGTAAATATATGTTGAATGAATGAACAAAGTAAATGAAACATTTAAGCTACCTTTAGATTGACTATGCCAGAGAACCAGTTGAAATAATTACTGAAGTTTTTTTCTCCCTCTTGAATATGAACTAATTAGTTCTTCTTTTAAAACGTTTGGTTTTTAATTTTTTGTTAATACATACAAACTTTCTGTTTATTTTACTAATATAAGAAACTAAATGAATATACAGAACTCTTTATAATAGTATTATGATGACATAATTTGTGTTATCTTGAGATCTCAAAGTGCTTCAGACATTAACTAATTTTTGCATCAGATTTCTGAATATGAAAAAAATCCTTGAGATAAGTAATTTTAAAAACACTTACTGCAGGTCAAATTGTGTTATAACCAGAAACATAGAATTTTAGAGTTAGCATGAACCATAGAGGTCATCTTAAGTTTCTTCTTTGCTTTACAAATGTTGAGCTTGAAATCCAGACAGGTCAGGGGACTTGCTGGAGTTAGCTAAATAATTTTTAGAGCTGATAACTGAATAAGTAAGTTGAATACCCTTTGCATTTTCTGTAGCACTACACTGTCTACATAGAGAAAATGTAGTATATTCATTGTATTGGAATTTATTTGTAATAAATCCTGTAGTGGAAAGAAGTCCAGGTGTTTGCAGGGTAGTCGGGTCAACTCCTTACTCTGCCACTTAATACCTTTCTGACCTGGGCAGATTGCTTCACCTTGATTTCCTCATTTTTAAAATGCTAGAGTTGGATTATATAATTTTCATTCTGACATTTTGTGAGTTTAAAGAACTTGCCTGAAGTAATTCCCTTGCATAATGAGGTTGGGAGAGCCAGTTTCACAGCCTCCCTATCTCTCTGAAAGTTAGGAAGAACCAACAGTAAAATGCTGTACACATAACAGAGGTTCACTGAATACTGTTGACAGTAAGCAGGCCTAGGACAGAAGACATTTGAAAACAACATCTGTGATTATTTACCTTGTTAGCCAAGTCTAAGTTTCTCTGTAGATGGGATATTATGCTAATAAGTTTCCTTTACTCTGTACTTGTGTTGGAGTGCAAACATACTCTATCATCATGTATTTTGATTTATTTTTTTAGGGGTGGGCAGGGTGGGAGGTTGAGGAAGGGAAGGAAAGTTCAGAAATAACTGTTATAACTGGATTAGTCAGATTGTTATGGTGGACTTATAAATAAATTTTTGCAGTTCTTTTTGTTGTAGAAGGCTTTACTTTATAGCCATTATTTTTTACCACTTAATTCATCTATTTATTCATTTGTGTTTCTAACTAAAAAAAATTTCTTCTTATATCTTAAGTCTTTCCCCTCTGTGGAAGAACTGGTAAGTATAACATTTCCCCATCTCATTTACTAGTATGCATTCTGTAGTGTGTGTGTGTTTATACTAAATTGATATACTTTATGTTTTAAAATTTCAGTGATGGTTATGTGTGAAAATTTTTTGAAAGGTCAGTAGGTGATAACATAGTCTTTTCTACTATACTTTCTACTGGCTGTTTTCTGACCATAGTTAACCTCTGTAGAATTTAGCCACTGAAAGCTACCTGAAGTTTGCTTTTCCTCTGAAAGAGCTACTTATTTTCCCATCTTGTGGGATATACTTTTCCAGTCCTTATGGGAAGACAAAGATGAATAAGACCAAGTTTTTACCCTTCATGAAGATTTGTTTGGTAGGGTAGATTATTATAGTCTAGATTACTATAATGCAATTAAAAAATGTGGTAAGTGCTTGAGAAAGATAGAAACAAAGTTCTCTTTGAGATCCTAGTTGCAAGATTACTTAAAATTGAGGCCATTTTAGCTGATTTTCTTAAGTATATCATTATTGAAATTTCTCTTAACTGCAGTTTTGACGAATATGCATGACTTTGCTTGTTATGTAACTGCATGTAAGTTGTAGTAGCTTTTCAGAAGTCTTTAAAATGATTATTTAGTCTTTTAGAAAACTAATTTGAAATTTTCTTTTGAAAGTAATGATATAAATTTTTAGTACTGTTGCCTTCTAGTCTTGTTACCTTCTATTCCTTTACCCCCTTAACTGACTGGGTTCATAGCTTTCCTGAAATGTTCTTCATTTAAAAATAATTATACTATATCTAATTAGAATTTACATATAAATTAATACCACTTATTACCTAATTGTAGGATAACTTAGATTGTATGACTGGTTCCTTATTTTAAAAATGTTAATTTTAAATGCTTTTCTTCCTATGGGTTGATTTGTAGCATGACATTTTTAAAAATAAATTTTTGTTAATGTCTTTGCTTTTATGTTGCCTAAATTTCCCTGTGTCTCTTCTTCCTCTTGCCTTCTCTCCTGTTCCAAAGAGCCATCCCCTATAACAATTTTTTAGGAAAAAAGAGAAAAAAAGAAAAGAAAATTATCAGAACTGATCAATACATCAAAAAATTTGACACTATGTGTATTGTTCCGTACTCATGGTTCCCTCTTTCCATTATACCTCTGCAAAGGAATATGGGAATATAGTATAAATTTAATTTTTTTTTTCATATTGGCTAGCTTACTAATTCAATACAACACTTACTCAGTTTTTAGTATGTATATAAGATACTTTTCTAGGTGCTAGAAATACAAAGATGATATAGTCCCTGCCTACAAGGGATATGCAGCCTAATGGTGGGGAATATAAGACACACACACACACACACACGCACATGCACATACGTATGTGTGTATGACACACACTAAATTATGATGAAGGCAAGGGAAAGCCAGACAAAATGGTGTGAAAAATTTGAAAAGGAGGATATCACTTTCACTTGGGGATTAGAGAGGATCAGGAAGATTTGTTTCATGGGGGATTTGTGCCATTTGAGTTGGGCCTTGAAGGAAAGGATAGATTTCAGCCAACAGATTAGGGAATGTCTGTTCCTAAATTTCAGATAGTGAATTATTATATAATTATATTGTGTCCTTAGCAAGTAAAGTAGAAAAACACACACACACACAGTTTTATCTTTTTGGAATCTCAAAATCAGAAAACATCAATATGGATAGGTTTAATTAAAAAAAATTTTTTCTAGCTTTTTAAAAATTTAAAGTTTGCTCTTTAAAAATGGTTTTGGGTTTGGATTAGGTTTCACCTTCCAAAAGGTAAAAGTACCTAGAGAAACTTGTCATTTGAAAGGAATGGTTGAGGGAGTTAGGGATAGTTGGCATAAGAAAAAAAAAGTTAGCGGCCATTGAGAAGGCTGTAGAAACTAAGGATAGTTCACCTTCAAGGCAAGGAATGAAAAAAAACATTAAAAATCTTTGTCAGAAATTAGTGAGAGAGGTACTAAATCATATAAAGGTGTTCCTAAATCTTGCCATATATCTTTTTCCTCTTTTTTTTCAAAATAGAATTGTCACTTTAAACAATTTGTTTAGTTTTGATTTTCTTTTTATAAGTGTGTGTGTAGGGGGCAGAGATTCGGAATGGTTTGTCTCTCCCATTCACACTTGAAGCTTATCTCTTGTACCTAGTGTAGTGATTGGTTTGCCTGGTAGCAGTTTATTCAGGTTGCAAAGTACAGGTTATCTGAAAATTGTGTGAATTTTCTCTGCTTGGGTAACACCACCCTCAGCTCTCCCTCCCCTCCCCACTGGGGCAGCTGTAATCCTTTTGATTTTTTGCTAAATTTTAGGAAATTGCTTGAGGCAAAGGTTCAATGGGTCTTCTAGGGTCACTAAGCTAATAAATGTGACACATAGAACATGCAACTGCAAGCTATGTTAGGTACAATATACTGAAGGAACATTAAATTGTTTTCTGAGCATTGAACTTATAAACATATAGGACACATAAATACATAGAAAATTCTACTACTGCCCAAGATAATACAAAAGCAAGATGAGGCATATGAGTAAAATTCATATTTAAATTCTATTGAGCTTCTAAAAACATATCTTTGGATTTATTGTACCTTAAGGAAATATTTTTCTTAATGTAAACTCTAGAAGTCAGTGGAGTCCAGGGGTGGGGAACCTGTAGTCTCAAGGCCACGTGTGACCTTCTAGGTCCTCAACTGCGGCCCATTGACTGAATCCAAACTTCACAGAACAAATCCCCTTAATAAAAGGATTTGTTCTGTAAAACTTGGGACTCAGTCAAAAGATTTCACCTGAGGACTTAGAAGATCACATGACTTAGAGGCTACAGGTTCCCCACCCCTATGCTACAGTTCACCTGGATACAAAGAGGAAGTAGTACTTGAGGAAAGAAATAGGGAAAACAGATTACTAGTCTGACAGAGATATTAATTAGTATTGATGGGGGGCTTCAATTATCTGTTCATCTTTTGGATCTCCCTGCCAAAAGCAGAGAAGCTGATGATTTCTTGACTTGCTTTAATGATGTTGTCCTTCAGTTGATGGAAATTTCATTGTTTCTAATTCTTATCAATGAATAGAAATTTATTTTATTAGAATGGAAATGGTGGAAAATTGGTGGAAAGTGACTGTTCTATCTTAGGGTTGGTGATTCTGTCTTAGGAAAGGAAAGCTGAGAATAGTCTGTCATGTGCCCTAGAGTTTTGGAGATCCAAGAAAGCTCAGAAAAAAGGTAAAATCCCATGGAGTAATTCTTTACCAAAGTTAACCCAGGAGGGATATGAGGCTCTTAAGAGTAAAATACAGAAGACAAGAGAAACCAATCCAATAAGGAAGAAAAGGAGAGTTGTTTAAAGACAGGGAAACGTACTAACCAATGAATATTTTTTAAAGACTTATATAAGGGGGTGGCTAGGTGGTGCAGTGAATATAGCACCAGCCCTGGAGTCAGGAGGACCTGAGTTCAGATTTGATCTCAGACACTTAACACAAAAACTACCCTTGTGACCTCGGGCAAGTCACTTAACCCCAATTGCCCTCCACAAAAAAAAGCAATAAAGACTTATGTAAAAGATGAAAGCAAGGACATGTTACATACAGATGATTTTTTTTTTAATGGCATAATCTTGTAAAGAGTTCTAAAAGCTCACAATGAATTTAAATCAGCGAGAAAAATTAAGGAGAACAATGATCATAGAAATTATACTTACAGTGGACCTCTAGGGTCATGTATATTAACACCATTATTTTACAGACAAAGAACAGGAGCGCTAGAAATTTAAAAGACTTAATCAAGGTCATGAGTAGTATGAATCAGGCTAGTTTTGAACTGATTATCTTTAGACTTCAAAACCAGTATTATTTCCACTAGGTTGATTTGTTTTACTTTATTTTAAGGGAAAAAAGATCTGAAAATGGATAAGACTGCTACTAAAGAATGGAACATTGACAGATGCCTACAGAGAGAAGTCTGAGTTGCTCAGCTTTTATTTTGCTTTTGTCTTTTTGGTCAAGTAAAATGATCTTTGAACAAAAAAGGAAGAAGAAAAATTACTAATAGGGAGTTGATAGAAAAAGAGTAGTTGTAGTAAGATAGTACTTAGCTGCCCTTGATAAATTCAAGTCAGCAGTCACAAGTGAGCTACATCCCAGGATATTTAAACTTTGGCCAATATGAGAATGATTGAGATATGACAGAATCGGAAAAGAGCAAGTGTCCCAACTTTTTTTTTTTTGAATGGAAGAGAATCAGCAGACCATAGGCCAATGAACTTGACTGTGTCCTGGTAATAATATAGAAAAATGGTGTGGGAGGGGAGGGTTTGAGTTAGGCTTTGACTTTTTTTTTTTAATCAAAACCTTTTGTTTTCATATTACCTGTCATTTCTAAATATGTCCCTCCCTTCCCTAGAGAGGCATACCTTGTGAGATAGAAAAAAAAGGAAAGTGATAGAGAGGGGAAGTAGTTCAGCAGAACTAACCAACACATCAACTAAGTCTGACAGTATATGCAGTGTAGAACACATCATTAAAGGAATGGTTCATACTTACCTAGAAAATGGTGATAACAGAGAGCCAGTATGACTTCATCAAGTCATACCCCACTAACCTCATTTCCTTTTTTGACAGGATTTCTATGCTGATAACCAGGGAAATATAGGCTGCCTAAATTTTTGTAGAATATTTAATAAAGTCTGTAATTCTACCATATAATTGTGTGGATTTGCAACTAGTTGAATGGTTGAACTCCAAGAGTAGTCATTCACTAACATTGTTCAATATCAACTTAAAAGGAAATAATCTAGTGAGTGTCCCAGGAATCTATGCTTGATCTTGTGCTATTTGCCATTTTTATCAGTATATTAGATAAAATTATAGAAAGTATGCTTATTCAATTTGCAGATGACTCAAATCTGGGAGGGACAACTCATGAGATCAAAGACCCTATATTCAAAGATATCTTGAAAGGCTGGAATGTAATAATGAATTAACTAAGAGGAAATTTAATAGAAGTCTTCAGTTAAATAATATTTGTTTTTTTAAAAACGCATACTTACAATATTAAGGCAGCATAGCATTTTCTCTGAGAAAAGAACTAGTGCTTTTAGTGAACTATAGGCTCAACCTGAATCAATCAGCAGTCTCCAGAAAAAAAGTTGGTCTTTCCTTGCCCAGGCTTAACCCATCTACGTTTGCCACTGATCCTGTCCCCTTCCCCTTTCATCTGAGGTCTTGCTTCTTCAGGCATCCTCTCAGTCCATGTATTTCCAATCTCTTCCCTACTACTGACTCCTTCA
The DNA here is from genome assembly GCA_028646515.1 of Pseudochirops corinnae. Classification (NCBI taxonomy): domain Eukaryota; kingdom Metazoa; phylum Chordata; class Mammalia; order Diprotodontia; family Pseudocheiridae; genus Pseudochirops; species Pseudochirops corinnae. The sequence continues at coordinate 102,834,328 of CM053586.1, forward strand.
CCTTGGCCTTTAAACATTCTTACAGATCAGAGAGTAGCAAAGAAGAGGGAGAGAATGGAAAGAGAGATGGAAAGAAATTCTTTCTCTTGACCTTTCTTCCTGACTCAAACTATCATCCTTCATCTCTCTCTTCTGTCCTTTACTGCTAGACTCCCAGAAGGAGAAGTCTATATTCAGTGGTTCTTCTGTCCTACTCACTCATCAGTCTGGTACAATTTGTCTAGTCTCTCTCTTAAACTTGTCCCCTCTTACCACCTGCCTTTTCAGCAAAGTTGGTATCCCACATAGATATCAAACTATATGTCCCCCCTCCAAAAAAAAACCTTTTCCCCCAGATATGCCCATGTTAATGACACTACTGTGCTTTTTAGTTTCCTAAATTTTCAACATTGACATTATCCTTGACTCCCTTCCCTCATCTCACATGTTCAGTTAGTTGCTATATTTTCTCATTTCTAGCTCCATAAATTTCTTGTATAAATCCCTTTCTCTCAACAAAGCCACTAAGCCTACTTTACTTCTCACTTGGACTACTCCATAGCCTTCTAATTGATCTCTTTCCTTGTCCTCTCTAACCCATCCTCCACACTGTTGCCAAAGTGATATTTCCTTTAAGCACAGGCCTGTACTCAATGAATTCCACTGCCTGTTACTTCTAAGATCAAATAAAAAATCTGTTTGGCATTTAAAGTCTTTTACAGTTCGACCACAACCTGCCTTTGCAGGCTTTTCATATATTATTTCCTTCTTCAGTCCATCCATACTGCTGCTTCCCTTTTCATTCCTCATCAATCAGGCATAACCCTCCATGTTCTTTTTCTGCTTTTGTCTTGGTTGCTCCTCAAACCTAGAAAGCACTTCCTCTTTCCTTCTACCCTTTGAATCCCTTGCTTGCTTCAAATTCAGTTTAAGTATTACTTTCTAAGCAAATGAAACCTTTCCTGATCCCCCAGTTACTAATACCCTCCTTCCCAAATTTACTTTATATTTGTGTATATTGTATTTTTGTACTTATTTTGTATATTTTATGTGTATATTTATGTCTTCCTTAAGAGAATATAAGCTCCTTAAGAGCAAAATCTGTTTCATTTTGTACTTGATACACGGTTGGGCATCAACACTTGTTAATTGATCTGTCTCCAGTGCTCACCATTGTAATGAAGCTCCTTTCTCCAAAGTCATTAATGACCTTTTATTACTAGATCCAATGGCCGTATTTTCTTAGTCTTCATGTTTCTTAACTCCTGTCATTTGACACACTACCCTACCCTTTAAAAAATTTTTTAAAAAATATTTATTTACTGTCTTCCCTTCACTTTTTTACTTAAACTATCATGATTTTCATACCTATCCTGACTACTTTCTCTGTTACTTTCAACTGACTCTTCATCTTCCTGTCTCTTAATATGAATTTCTTCCAGGGTTCTATCCTTGGTCCTTTTTTTGATATATACTCTATCAAATAGACAGAGTCAATCCCTTAGTGAGCTTATCTATTTGCCATTGTTGCTTTGATTTATCACCTCTGGGGAGATGATTCTTATATAATGGGGAGCCATCTTTGTTTTGATATTAACCCCAGTGGCTGTCAAGCTTTAGGTTCCCCAGAATCCATTTGGGGATAGGAAACTTTAGAGGGTACCTTGACTCCTCATTCAGACTCTCTGGAGCTATAGATGAGGATCCAGAAAAGGATGATCAAAGTTTGAGGAAGATCATAGAACCATAAATTTAAAACTGAAAGGGCTCTTAAAAGTTTGAGACAAGGAAAAAAAACAAAAAGTATAGTCAAGCAAAATAGGGTTCTGCATATTATAATGTCAAAAAGGAAACTCACATGTATGTCTCATTTTGCTCTCTGAATCTTTTGCCTCTCTTGAAGGAGGTGAACAGGTTTTGTCTTTATTCCTCTGACATTGTGATTGGTCATTATGCTGATTAGAGTTCCTAAGTCTTTCAAAGTTGTTTGTCTTTATAATGTTATCATCATATAAATTGTTCTCCTGGTTCTGTTCATATCACTGCATCAGTTCACAGAAGTCTCTCCAAGGTTTTACTGAGACCATCTATGCCTTTATCATTTCTTACAGCACAATTGTATTCTATTACTTTTATATACCATTGTTTAGCCATTCCCCAACTGATGACCACTACCTCATATTCCCATTTTTTTCCACTTCAGAGCTATTTTTATGTATATCCTTCGTTTGTTATGCTTAGAACCAATACCTCCTTTAATATCTCCCCTCTCTCTAATATCTCTTCTTCCTTCTTTCTCCTGTCTACATTTCCCTCCTACTTCCCTGTTAAGTGAAATGTACCCAACTCTGTATGTGTGTGTGCGTGCGTGCTTGTGTGTGTGTGTGTGTTCTTTTCTCCTTTGTCCAGCTCAGATGAAAGTGCTGTTCAAGTGCCATTTTTTCCTTCTTTTCTCCATATTTTTAAAGACTTCTACTTGTACATCCCTGTTATGAGAGCTTTCCCAAACATTCAAGTCTGTCTCAAAAACCTCTGTCTTTCTCAATTCTAAAATGAAGATAACAATAGCATTTGCCTCCCAGGATCATTGGGAGAATCAAATGAGATAATATTTGTAGTATAGTCGGTATCTGTTATGGAAATCTGAAGATCTTCCCTGCCCCTAGGCTCTTTGATAGGATTAAATGGCTCTGAGAACCTTCTCTGATTTGAAAATATACTCTGCCCCTAGTAGGCTGAATGTGGTCACATGGAACTTGTGGCGGGAGGCTTGTTCTTCAGGAATGCCCATGCCTTATTACTTTGTGATTGGGTAGTGGGTCAAGAGGGCTATGACTGTCTCCGATCCAGGAGAAGGCTATATATACTGCCAATGTGAGATTTTTGCTTTGGAACTCACTTTGGAAAGAGTTGCATGATTTGGCCAGACGAGACTCTGGAAAGCCATTGACCCCCCACCCTGGCTTTGAAAACCCATATGTTGATACTTCTCTCTCTGGTAACTGACTAGGTGTGGATGTCATGGTCAGATGGCTGAAAGCCCTGTCTGCTGATCTGTTTTTTTGTCTGCTTGTAACTTCTGCTTGTTTGTATTCTCCGAAGTTCAGGGTGCTGACTTTTCCCCCTGAACTAGGTAAATGATTTATCTTTGATTGATTAAAGTAAGATTGTTAAATACATTTTGAGTTGATTTCCTTTAGAAAAGCAGATCTAAGAACCTGTGCTAGCAGCCATCCTGGGTATGCCAGGGTGCTTGCTGATACAATGTTTAATAAATACTTGTTTCCTTTATTCTTTCCCTCCCCTTCCCCCAATCCCAATGTATTCTTCTCCTCAATTTCCACTCTTCATCTAAAATTGTCAAGATGTAATAAAATCACTCCTTGTTCTGTCCCCAGTCAGGACAGAGGTCTTCTCATTAGATTGTCTCAGTGATCCCTGATGATGAAAAGTGATTAAGGAGACACATGTATTATTTCCCCCACTAGAAAATAAGCAGTTACTCTTTTTTTAATCCCTTGTGATCAGTTGTGTTTACCTTTTTATGTCTCTTAACTCCTGTGTTTGTTTGCTTTTTGTTTTTGTTTTTAGAGACAATCAGGGTTAAGTGACTTGCCCAGGGTCACACAGCTACTAAGTGTCTGAAGCTGGCTTCGAACTCAGGTCCTACTGTCTCTAGGACTGGGGCTGTGTACACTGTGCCATCTACCTGTCCCATTAACTCCTATGTTTGAACTCCAGAGTTTCTACAAACCTCCGGCCTTTTCATCAGGAATGCTTCAAAAGCCCTTTTTTCATTAAAGATCCATTCCTTCCCTACCCACCCACCCCCTATATTTGATTATACTCAGTTATTCTTGGCTATAAGCTTATATCCTTTGCTTTCTGTAATATAGTATTCCACATTCTCTACTGGTAGTAGCTATTATTATCATCCCCATTTTACAGATGATGAAACATACTCAAAGAGTTTGTGACTTACCCATTGGTTACACAACTGTAGTAAGCATCTGAGGTGAGATTTAAATCTAGATTTTCTTGATTGCAAATCCAGTTATCTGCCACTCTACTATATTGCTTCTCTTTATATCATAAATTAAAACATACTTAGTATGACTCATTTGGGTGTATTCAGCTTTTATATTAAACTTTTTTTTCACTTTCCCTATTCATACTTTCTAGCAATTTCATTTTATTTAATAAATTTACTAAATGAGAGGCAGAATTCAAGTCAGCATGCTGTTTTATTTGCAGTGTTAGATACAGCCCTGGTGGTGTTAGTAGATTATTTTTAGACCTGTAAGTTTAATCTCTCCTTACTGTTACTGTTCTTTATTGCATAATTATTTGTGAGGTAACTAATGTACTAGCCTTCTTTTCAACCTCCCACTTGTTTTCTTTTTAAGTTTACCTAAATTCATAATTGAAGCAGATTCTACTATTTTATTCTTTCAGTTTTTCTCTTGTGAAACTTATTAACAGGTTGTAATTTAAAAGTAAGCTTTTTTTTTCTCTGAAACACTTGTTCAAGTTTCTACTGAGATGTATTTGAATATTCTGCCATTTATTTTCTGAAACATTTCCTAGTATTGGGAAAGCAACATCTTAAAAGCAGAATCTTTCCTGTGTTTTCACAACTAAGTCAAATGATTGTTTAAAAGATACACTCAGTGAATATGATTTTTGTGTGTTTGTGTTTTTTGTGAAAGAAATTGTAGCAGATCAGCTGAATGAAGCAAGAAATAGCATTTTATTTGGCTGATGACCTCATGATCTAAGCATATTGAAATTCTTAGGTTTTCTGTTTGAATTAATGAATTATTTTGTCTTAGTGGAATATGCTGTGGTGATTTAGGGAAATTTAATTGAATATGAAAGTATGACCTTTTTTGAAAAGAATTATTATGTATGGTATTGTAATTCATTTTGTAGGAAATGAATGACATTTTATTTTTTATATGTACTGTGTATTAACTGTCCAGTATATAGTGGCTAGAAAGTCAGCTGGGGTTAGGGAGACTGACGTTCAGATTCCTCTTCTCACACACAGAGATTTCTTAGTACTTTAGGGAATGCTTTTAAGCTACATGGCCAGTGTTGATCTTTATCAGGGAAGGAAATTTTCTTGCTTGGAGTTACCTACACATATGAAATTATATCTAGTCCCAAAAACAAGATGGTTGGTTTATATCTCTTTGTTTTTGCTAAGGAATGTGGGATGCTATCCTAAGGATTCTTACTAATATTGTCAGTAAATTGTATTTTAAAAATTATGTTAGGAGAGAGAGCTTGAAGCAAACAAAAAAGAAAAAATGAAAGAAGCTCAACTTGAAGCTGAGGTGAAGTTATTAAGAAAGGAGAATGAAGCCCTTCGTAGACACATAGCAGTTCTCCAGGCAGAGGTTTATGGGGCAAGACTGGCAGCCAAATACTTGGATAAAGAATTAGCAGGAAGGTAGGTAAAAGTGGATTCCTATTCATTTTCAAGTGTGGATGGGGTTTTGATATTTAAGAATGTGAATGGATATGCAATGAGATCTTTTCATATATTTGTTACTTGGATAATTTCTTATGATAAATGAGAATAAAGCAGTAACTTTTACCCTAGGAGAAATTTTACCTAATTTCAAGAAATAAATATTGGTGCAACATGTTGCAGATTTATTGGAATGTATTTATCCATTAGATAGGCAGTATAAGAGAGCTGGCCTTAGACTCAGTAAATCTTAAGTTAAGTACTCTCTGACATTGCTGAGTCTGTGATCCTGGGCAAATCACTTTACCCATAGTATTCTAGGTAATTATCTAAGGCTATAAGTTATAGAACAGTTATTGGTTCCCATCAGCAGAGGAAGTTTCCTCATTAGGAGTTCCTTATCCTAAGGAAATCCATAAAGGGCTACATAAATAGCATTTTTTTTTTCACTTGTTTGGACTTCTGCAGTAGCCTGTAATTGATCTTCCTAATCTGTATCACACCACTGCCTCTCCTCTACCTGCAGACCTTATTAAGACTCTCTCCATTTGCCTATAGTATCAAGTTCAAAATCTTCTTTGTCTTGGAATTCAAAGTCTTCAAAATTTCATTCCACTTTATGGTTGTCATTGCCATTCTACAAGAAATTCCTCTTGATACTTACTGCCAGTCACACTTCATTGTATATCCATTGCACATGGTGTGCTCATTCCCATAATTGTGTTTTTGCTCAGATTATTTTCCTCACCTAGAATTTCCCAGATTATTTCCCTTGCCTGGAACTGCTCCCCAGCTTTTACTGTCTTAAGTCTTGCCTACTCTTCAAGGCCTGTCTTATACTCTACTTCCATGAAGCTTGACAGATCTTAGCAAATGGATTTCTCCTCCTAATGCCACATCCATATTTTTTGGACCATGTACTTTGACACTATTATGTTGAAATTAATGTTATTACTTAATTTGTTAAGTATTTATTGAGTATTACTTTATATTTTATGTTATTCTCTCATTGTTTCATATGAGTACTTGTCTTCCCAACAGAATTCCAAGATCCATGAGTGCAAGAGCTGTTAATATTTCTCTTTTATGTTTCGTATAGAATTTTAGCATGGTGCTGGGCATGTAGATAAACTGGAAGAATTTAATTTTCTTTTTTCTTTTAAATAATAAGAGTCCAACAGATCCAGTTACTGGGTCGAGACATGAAGGGGCCTGCTCATGATAAACTTTGGAACCAACTGGAAGCTGAAATCCACCTACATCGTCATAAGACGGTTATTAGAGCCTGCAGAGGACGTAATGACCTGAAACGATCAATGCAAGCACCACCAGGACATGTATGTTTTTGAATCCTCTTGAAAACAACTTTTTCTTCTATTATAATTTGTCAATAGTCCCATTTTAATTTTGATTTTAAATTCTTCAGGAATATCTGTTCATTAAATCTATATTACAAGACCTTGTATTTATTCATCTGATTTACAAAATCATTTTTTAAATATGACAGCTCATAAAGATTTTACCAGTCCTTGGAATACCTGCCACTTACAGTGGTATTTTAGAAAGTGATGATCAATAATACTGTGGATCATATTTCTAATTTTCCTTATTAGGCCTGACCTAATAAAGAAAGTTGGTCTAATGGGTATATTTGATTACAAAATTTGCTATCCATAAGTCAGTCTATCAATATAGTAAATAAAATTAATTAAATAAGTATAGTATAATATATTTACAAATAATATTTATTAATTTCTGTGTATACAGTGGGTATCTGGGTGACTCAGTGAATAGTGTTTGGCCTGAAGTCAGAAAGTCTTGAGTTCAAATCCAGCCTTAGACATTTACTAGCTGTGTGATCATGGGCAAACATTTAACCCTGTTTGTTTCATTTTCCTCATCCGTAAAATGATCTGGAAAAGAAAATGGCAAACCACTCCAGTATCTTTGCCAAGAAAACCCCACATGGGGACATAAAGAATCAGACAGGACTGAAGTGACTGAACAACAGTGTACATTATGTAGACAGATAGTTTTATAAAAATTTTAAGAGTGATCTGTTTACCAAATCTGGGATAATACTCCCACTTATCTGATCCTGAGTTACTGAGGGTAGAGTCTGAAATGTACATAGAGTAATCTGCTTTCACCACTACCACTGTATTCCTTGATTTTACCTCCCATTCAGGCAAATCCAAATCAAATCTGATCACAGCAGCAGTGCTTAAAGAAAAAAAATCTTTTAGCCTTATGAAATTATTTCTTTTCCAACTTGGTTCATGTGGTTTTTTTATATTTGCAAGAGGACAGTTCCAAGACAGTGATATAATATCTATGCCTCCGCAAAATTCATTTTTACCTAGAGTTAATGAATACATAGTGTATTGCTGATAACACCCATTGCTGCTCTTGGCTGTTCCACTGTTAGTGAACCTTCTTCTGTAATTTCGTCGTTCTTTTTTTTTCTTTTTGGAGGGGGAAAGGAAGGGCAGTTGGGGTTAAGTCACTTGCCCAAGGTCACACAGCTAATAAATGGTAAGTGTTAAGTGTCTGAGGCCTGATTTGAATTCAGGGCTGGTGCTCTGTTCACTGCATCACCTAGCCATCCCCTAACTTCTTCATTCTTTAGCATTAGAAATGAAAGTGTGTGGCACTTTGTAAGAAAATTTGACAGGTAGTAGTGGGGCATGTATGTGTAAATAATAAGGGATGGTTTACACAGGATAAAATCATAATACAATAGTCTTTTATTAGCTCCTTTACCCTTTCCAAACTAAAGGTGGTAAACCTGTACTGAGAAGTAAGATTCTTCAATTCACATTATAGGATGGCACGCAGGGTAATCACCTTTCTTTGTTAAGTCTAATTTTTTTTTTTTTACTATTAAGGTTGAGCAAGGATAGAAAAGCTGGGGCAAGAAGGAGAATGGGAATGGGAGTACATATTCCTGAGGGCACAGGAGTATGTGTATCCAGAGTGGAAAACCTTGCATTTCGTCTTTAGTTGTTTAGCCTTAGGGTAAAAATAATTTATTAGTCTTTTAGCTGACAGTTTAAGTCTGAAATGGAAAGTTCAAAAAGTATAGTGTACTTTAAGTGGAGGTATTCTATTTTATTTCTAAGATTTTTTATTTACCTCTTAGTTCTTAAAAACTATTATTTGACAACTGTTATCTTCCCCCAAAATAAGGATTTCAACATGAAGACTGTGTGGTGGTATTGAATAGGTTAACATCTTTTCGTATAATTATATTCAGTAAGCCTGATTTAATTTTAAAAATTTTGTTTTAACTAGGATCAGGATTCCTTAAAGAAAAGTCAAGGTGTTGGTCCAATCAGAAAGGTTCTTCTCCTCAAAGAAGATCATGAAGGACTTGGCATTTCAATTACAGTAAGAAGTAGTGTTTTTTTGTGTGTGTGTTTATTATGGTAATTCTGCTTCAGGGAATAAAGTACTGAATGAATTAACTTTTTGAAGGTAACTTTAATTTACCAAAACCCTTTAAATGCCAAAAATGATTCTTAAAAATTTTAAATATTTTTTTATGAAAATCTTACTAAAATGTGTTATATACTTGTCACTCATAGTAAACAGAATGTGTCCTACATATAATTTAACTTTTTTTGGTGGTTCAAGATCATGATAAATTTCATTATGAATATAAATAAAAATAATACCTTGAAAGAGATGTCAAATGCTTCATGGCTATACTAAATAGATCTATTAGTTTGGTGGATTTTTTGTTTTGTTTAGGTTTTTGTTTTTCAGGTTCATTTATTACCATCTATCACTGCTTTTTGCCAGTCTGTTAATTCTTAATCTTTTACTTTAATTTACACATGTCCTAGTTTAGAGGCATGTGGGTTTGTACCATCTCCTTTATGATAATGGACTTTATAACAGCTTTATTGCTTAGAAGGCCTGAGATTTTAATTCTGGATCGATAATTAAGGTAGCTTTACTAATCTTTGAATTTCATTTTCATTTGATAAAGAAACTATACACAGTCATTTACTTATGGGTTCTATCTAATAGTGATTTTGTGAATATAAACATATTAATTTGATTGTTTAAATATTAACTTGACATCAGCTCTTTTGAGTAAGATAAAATTAGTGTCCTGTGCACTTGTAGTATAGATTTTTCAAGAGTGGAAATTTACTTTTAAAATTGTAAAAGGTCTTTTAAACAAAAATAGAAATTTTTTTTAATCTTTTTTTTCTTAAGTGACTTTTGTTTAATTGATGAAAAAGACATTGCAGTTTGTTTATTGATGAAAGAATTTGATTTTTGTTTGCAGAGATTATATATGTTCTGCATGAATGTAGCCTTTGGATATATAATATGAGAAATAATCATCTTACTAGAAAATGGCTTTTGAAAATTCCTTAGTTTTTATGAAAATGCTTTTATGATTTTATTCAAATGTAAAATTAACTTATTTTGACTGTGACTATACCTTGTTAATTAAATTATTTCTTCCATATTGATAGGGCGGAAAGGAACATGGTGTTCCAATTCTTATCTCTGAAATCCATCCTGGACAACCTGCTGATCGTTGTGGAGGGCTGCATGTTGGAGATGCCATTCTGGCAGTCAATGGAGTTAACCTGAGAGATGCTAAGCATAAAGAAGCTGTAACTATTCTTTCACAGCAGGTAAGTTCACTGGTACCTGTATAATTATGACTATCAATTTATTCTTTTTGTATCTGAATGCTTATAACTTTCTATATAAGCTTTTTTTTTCTTTGCTGTAAATTCTCTGAGGTATCAGGATATTGATGTAATATCACTGTTGAAGTTCTGGAACTTTTCTAAATGACCATTTAGTTAGCCTCACACTAGAGGAAACTTTATGAAACAGGGCAGTGAAATTATAATGTTCAAGCTTGTCTCCAAAGAAGTGATATGAGACTATACCTCCTCCTTTCTTTGAAGAGGTAGGGGGGACTAGGAGTGTGGAACTTTAAATATAAAGATGTACTTGTTTTGATATGTTGATTAGTTTTCTTGAACTTTTTTTCCTCTTTTTTATTTTTTGTTATAAATGCTGACTCTCTTAGAGAAGAGGTGGATATATTGGGAAATGTAGATGATATAAAAACAAAAAATGTCAACAAAATATTTTAAAGGAAAATCTTTGTTTCTCTGAATTATCTAACAAGAGATCTAGATTAGATTAGCAGCTGATTCTGAAATATATGAAGTATATTTTAAGCATGAATAAAGTCATGTATAAATGTAAAATATTATAGAAAATACAAACTATACCAAGATTTATTTATTTATTTCTAAAGATTCTCAACTTACACTGGTTGTTACCAGGTAATTATTTGGGTGGCAAACAACTCAAGAAACTTGTACCTAAACAACCTTCCAAGGTGAAATTACATATTCTTGAAGTCATGTAAGCTTCTTAAGGTCAGGTACTTGTTTCACTTTTGTATTTGTATATTCAGTGCCTAACAGTGCCAGATTCATAGTAGTTACTTAAGTGTTTTCTTGATTGACTGAGGGTAAGGATATGTATTAAATAGTGTAAAATGTCAGGACTAATTCCTGAAATGCTTGTTAGGATCTGGATTTTTGATTTGCTAAAATTTCATTTATCCATTTTTGTTGTCTACATGTGATTAATTTGTATTTGCTTAGGATCTATTGTTGAAGGAGCCAGTATAACAGGTGAATCTCTTTTATAGTTATATAGCCATAGTGTGCACTTCTAACTAGACAAGCCAAACTTGTAAATGATTGCAGTCACAAAGGAGTTTAGACAGAATATTGTGAATGAGTCAGTGTAAATCCATTAGGGTTATTGGTAAGTAATCAGAATACATAACCTATTAATGGGGTTTGGTATTTTCCTTTCTATCCTGTAAAACTTGTTCTGTGGTACCACAGTTTAGTGAAGTAGTAGCCTAAGAACTAGCAGTTCGTAGTTGTGAACCAGGCTGTGTTGTTAACTCACTTTCTCTAATTGCTCTAATTGGCAGTTCTTTTTAATAACTTAATAAAACAGAAGCTTATTTTACATTTAAAACATTTGATTTGTACACATTTAGGGTCATAGATTTGGAGCTGGAAGGGACCTCAAAGAATGTTCTTTGAACAAGTAGGAATTTTGTTTAATAGTTTTACTGCCAAGACATGGCATCATGAAAACATTAAGTGGCAAAAATCATCCTAGAATGAGCTAGTCTGTCTTTAGTGAAACAGTGTTTACTATAACCCAGTTTGGGTGGAAAGAACATGAAGAGTGGATAACAGTAGAAAACTGCTTGTGTAGTGACCTATAGAAGAATAACTGCCAAGAGTATGAGCAGGGGGAATGTTTCAGTGACACTGACACAGTTTTAAGTAATTTGGCATAGCTGTGGACTGGGAATCATTATTGCAATACTGATAAGTTTATTATAGGAGTTTTTGACCTGAAATCCATGGTCCCCCAAAGGGACCATGGATAGGAGCTTGGTGAACTTGATTGGGGAGAAAAAAATGCGTCTATATTTCAGTGACCTCTAATTGAAATTTAGTATTTCCTTTAATTATTCAAAGCATTATTCTGAGAAGTCTGCCAGAGTAGTGCATAACACAAAAAAAGGCTAATAACATAGTGGCTATGAAGTTGAGAGTTACAAGTTTGTATACAGCACCCATAGCCAAATATTTACTAAATTAAAATCAATAAATACTTACCAAAGATCTGTTACAAAGCTTTCAGCCAGGCAGGTGAAATTGAAGACTTAATACTATAGTATTGTTAGTGGACCTTGTAAATTTGGAAATAAGTAACTGATCATAAATGAAAGGTGAAGAATCAAAGGTAACACTAACATTTCAAACATTGTGATATTAGGTAAATGGTAGTGCCAGTCACTAAAATAGTGAAGCAAGAGTCAAAAGCAGCTTTAGAGGAGAAATTAATTTCTGGTGTGTTGTTTGTGCTGGAAGAACTAAGTGGTGGTATTCTGAAAATATTTTGCATATTTGGGTCTTAAAGCTCAAAAGAAAATTTAGGGCTAGAAAGATTTGGGAATCATTTGTCTATGTCATTATGGAATTGTCAAGGAAAATAAGTTATAGTGAAGGATGAGAAAAGGGCTAAGAACCAGAAAAACAACCTTGGCAGTACTCACCTTTATAAGTCAGGAAAACAATGAAGAGCCATTGAAAGAGACAAAGAGTAGAACTTGGAAAAAAACGTTGTTTCTGAAGTCAAAAGAAGGTTGAATTTATCAGGAATATAGGCCTGAGACCCCCTCATAGCATAACTTGTCTTCTTATTCTCAGCAGTTTAAGAGATATATTGACACTTTTGCCCTGCTATTTATGGGCTAGAACTCCTTTGTGGTCTTTGGGTATATCAGGTGCTTGAGTCTTCTCTCCCAGTAACACATTTTTACTCAGAGAAGTCAAGGAGATAATGACTTAAAAAAAAAAAGTCATTGAATTGCATTGGCAGATCATTGATGATCATTGAGAGAGTAGTTCTAGTCGAGTTGTGAAGGTAGAAATCACATTGTAAGGGGTTAAAAAGGTATAGAATAATAAGGAAATAGGGAAATTGGGTGTTTTTTCCTAGGAGCTTAGCATTGAGAAGGAAGAGAATACATTTTAGATTAGATAGTATAGAAGGATCAAGATGATAGTTTTGGGGTTTTTGTTTCTTTTTAACATTGAGGAGACCTGGGTGTGTTTATAGGCATATAGAAAGGGGGCAAAGAACAGGGAAAGATTGGAAATACAGTAGGAGCTGTGTGCTGTTAGAACAAGGTCTTAGAGAGGGTTAGAGGGAATGGGATCAAGAACACGGACAGAAGAAGTATTAGCCTTAGTGAAAGATAGGGATAAGCTTTGAGGAGTAGAGCTGAGGGGAAGTTTATGGTGGGTGTATGGTTTTAGTCTTCTAAATGAAGCAAAGAATATGAGATTAAGTCATATATGTATAGACAGCTAGGTGACACAGTGGATAGAATGCCAGGTCTGGAGTCAGGAAGATTTTGAATTCAAATTTGGTCTTAAGACATTTACTGAAGTTGTATGACCCTGGCCAAGTCACTGTTTGTCTTAGTTTCTTCGTCTGTCTTAGTTTCTTCATCTGTAAAATGAACTGGAGAAGGAAATGGCAAACCACTCTAGTAACTTTGCCAAGAAAACCCCAAATGGGGCTATGAAGAGTGGACACAACTGAAAAATGACTGAACAATGAAAAGAGGGATGAAATAAAAATGCAGTTAGGAAATGTGTCTTGAGCGAGGAATAGCAAGAATGCCAGTGTCATTAGATTATAGAATAAATGAAGGGAGATAAGATTTTAAGACTGGAAAGATTGGAGAGGATCAAATTATGAAGATCTAAAAGCCAAAAGAGGATCTTTTATTTAATCTTGGAGGTGATAATAGGGAGCCACTGGAGTTTATTGAATGGAGAGTGCATTGGGATAACCTGGTAAGATCTGTGCTTTAGGAAGATCAGTTTAAAGGTGGGTGATAGGTAGAGTGGAGAGAGCAAGAACAGGAGATTTTTGCAATAGTTAGTCAATCAGTAAACATTTATTAAGAGCCTGCTTTGTACCAGGCACTGTGTTAAGTGCTAGTAAAGACTGTAAACCAGAACAATGAGAACAGAGAGAAAATGAGTACTGCACCTGGAACCAGGAAAACCCGAATTAAAATCTCCCCTCAGATACTTACTAGCTGTGTGACACTGGGCAAGTCACTTAATCATTGCTTGCCTCTGTTTACTCATTTTTAAAAGGGGTGCAATAATGGGACCTACCTCCCAGGGTTGTAAGGATAAAATGTGCTGTTTGTTAAGTGTTTTGTAAACCTTAAAGCACTTTAAAGTGTTACAGTGTTGAAGAACTATGAAAGACTTTAGACTTGAATAGTGTTGAAGAACTTTGAAAGACTTAGACTTGCAATGACACGTTTCACCTACTTCTTGCCGGAATGGTGGCAGGATTTAAAATGCAGGATAAGACATACATTTTTGGACATGGCCAATGTGGGGATTAGTTTTGCTAGACTGCGAATATGTGTTACAAAAGAATTTTGTTTTTCTTATTGTTTAATTGAGGATACAACAATGGGAAGGAGAGATTATAAAGTGCTTGTCAAAATAAATGAGTAAACATTAAAAAAACAAAATGACCTATTCATGGTCAGGCAGCTGCTAAGTGGCAGTGCTGAGACCCAAACCCAGGCTTCCCACATCTCTTGCTCACGATATTGCACTCACTGGGGACAAACCTTTCCCAAAATACGGCTGAGAAGTGTCGGCTATGGCGTGAGTGACTTTACAGGCCTCTGTGCCTCTGTTTACAAATACTGTTCCGCAGACAAACATGATTTTTAGGGTCTCTGGTTTCAGTTGCCACAAAAGATATCTTTGATGATACATTACGTTGTAATTTGGAAATTCAGGTACCATTGATAAGCATTTGTGCATCTCCATTGAGGAACCTCCATTAGGATCTGCTTGCTTGGCCACCAAATATTACTTACTTCACACCTTCCTCCTGTCTACTTCCTGTACAGAGTAGCTCCTAATAATCACCTTAAGAATAAGAGTAATGCTAAAACAAATAGATTTTTTTCTTGAATTAAATTTCCTATTTTATATATCACCTATATAGCTTCAAAACAAATTGACCAGTACAAAATCAAAGTAAATATATTAACTCCATGGAAACACTTGTGTTCTATTTCACTTTTTAATCTGTTTTATTTCACTAAATTAACAATTTCAGACATTAAAATAGCCCCATTTTACATACAGTAAAAATAAATATGAGATTTGCCTATTTGCAGGGGTTCCTACTTCTTTTTTATATTATGAATCCCTCGGGCAGCTTGGTTTAACCTGTGGATCTCTTCTCATGATTTTAAATGCATGAAATAAAATGACTAGGATTACAAGAGAAACCAATTACATTGAAATAGTATGCTTTTTAAAACAAGTTCACCTATCTCAAGAACACCTTAAAGAGCAACATATGGTGAGGGGGTATAGCAGATAAAACAATTATTTCCTTTAATTACTAGAACAAGTTAAGATTTACATGCTGATATAAAAAGAACAACACATTGTGCATTTCTTTTAAGAGGTAAGACAGATTCTGTAGTCTTATGGACCTAGGCAGATTCTACCTACTTTATTAGAAGCTACTTACAAGTTACATGACTGAAGGAAAGACTTTGAATTTTCTAAAATAAAATACCATAATTAATTTCTTTAAAAAGTAAACAATCACAGACATAAGTTATAATTATGATTAGAATAACCCTCAAATATAACATGGTTCATAAGTAATATTGGAAGTTCTCATCTAGTAAAACTTTTTTAAAACTTTGAAAGCTAATTTTAATTTAACACCAGTGTGATACCCAGGGCAGCTGCTATGAATATGCATGCGTATTTACCGGATAGATTCACAAAATAAAATAAACTCTTCCTCTGAGGCCAAACCAAAATGTGTATTTGGAACATCATTAGGAGGTAAGATTTAACACTAATTCAGGGAGCACTGACATCGCAAATCTTCTTTCTGTCAGGCCTCCCCACAAAAACAAGCTCCCCTAGGCAAGTTCCTCCCTCTGCCCACTCACAGATTGCTTTTCTCTCTGCTCTGGGCACACACCTCCCACACTGAGCTCCATGTGACCACAGCTGTGAGCTGGGTAAGAGTTCAAAGCAGGTCACAGAGTCTTATTATTGGGTGGGGAAAATATTCCTGTTTCATTAACATTACACTAGTAAATAGATAAAAAAAAGTTTGTACTGATATCTAAAAGTTATTGCAGTTATTAAAAGAAAAATTCAGTGTATTCAGTGCTTTCAGATACAACATTACAAGATTAAAATGAATATGAAATCATTTATCAGTGCTTTTATGGTGAATTTCTGCCTAAGGTAAAAATAAAAGTCGAGTGTGTTAATGTAAATTCTGAATGATCATGGATGAACTTTCTTAGTAGAAGCATTCTACCCATCAGTAGAATGAAAATTAATTTTCAAAGAAAAATTTTGGAACTTCTTCTCAAATGAAGTGATCCTTTAGAATTTAGAAATGCTTAACTGAGAGAAACTTAAATTTCTTATTTTCTTCCTCCCCCTCCCAATTTAGAGAGGAGAAATTGAGTTTGAAGTAGTTTACGTTGCTCCTGAGGTAGATTCTGATGATGAAAATGTGGAGTATGAGGATGAGAGTGGACACCGTTATCGTTTGTACCTTGATGAATTAGAAGGAAGTGGAAATCCTGTTGCACATCGGAAAAGTACAAGTGGGGACATAAAACTGTTACAAGGTAAAATTCGATTTGTTTAAATTCCTAAAAATAGATATTTGACTTTATTTTTTTTTTTAAGTCTTATTAGTTAATAGTTGTTTGATGACAAATGTCTTTAATTTAGTATGAGAGAAGTCAAAGGAGTAGTTTCTTTGCTCATATTTTATTTTAAATTGATGACATTGCTAAGTAACTGAATATTATTTTAATCTTTTCAGATTGAGTCATTTGTATAAGTTGTAATATTCCATGAAATATTTTTTACTTTTTTTTTTTTTGGAGAGAGGAAGGCAGGGCAATTGGGTTTAAGTGACTTGCCCAAGGTCACACAGCTAATAAGTGTTAAGTGTCTGAGGCTGTCCATGAAATATTTTTAAATTATGCAAAACGTTTGCTAAATCTTGCACTGTGATATGTCCACAGATTGTCATATCGCACACGTTCATTCTGCAGAAATTTATAAACACAGGTACATCATGTTTATCTGTGTAGAGGTCATCCATATTGTAGTTTATCCAGCCTCAAATTTTAATACTAGCTTAACTTCTTCCTGGTTCCTACTAAAATTCCTGACTACCATTTTGGGGAATGCTATGCAATTAGAAAGTACTTTTATTTAAAAAAATTTTTTTACAAAGTAATTTTAACAGCAAATCATAATCATTTAGCTAAAATGGCAATAGAATGCATTCGAAAGTTTAGCAGAAATTAATTTTGTATTATCTATTATTTTAGGTCATCTGAGCCACTTAATTCCATTAATGCAAATAACCAGAAGTTGGTGATATTTTGTGCTTCTATACAAAATTTACACATTATGAGAAATTTAATAGGAAATCTGTTACATGGTATATGACAGCTGGTTCAAAATGGGAGCAACCTCTTGTTAAGAGTAACAGGTCCTATCAAATAAATTATTTGGGGCATGTTATCTTACCTTATAAGGAATAAGTATTTATGATAGTAGGTTTTCTCTTGTAGAATAAAATAAAACTATTAAAAAAATTCTTCTTTTTCCATCTTGTTAATGTGCATTTGTCCTGTTCTACCTTTTTTTTCAGGTTTTAATAAGAAGCCGGTAATTGATGGACATGAAAATGGAGACCTGGGAACCTCAAGTGAAACTCCTCTTGATGACAGTGCATCCAAGTTAGCTGAGTCAGCAGAATCTTTGTCATAAATGGTTTATTAAATTGACTTTTCTGCAGGCAATATTGTTACTCAGACTGTTATGGATTTTATATACTAGGGGAAGTTGTGAAAAGGACTATCTACAAGCAAAGGGAGGCTGTTGTTTATTGCCTAAATAAAAGGCAGTTACCTCAGGGCTTCATTGTGAGCAATTCTAAATGTTTAAAACTCTCTGTTTTCTATGATAAACCATAATTAGCAATTGCATGTAAAGCAATTTTTATTTTCTTAAAATTGTAAGCACCAAAGCATGTGTTTCCCAAAGGGATATTACTAAGCTTTTAAAGGTACAAAATGAAGCACAATTGTTTCATTTGGTTCCTTTTTCACTTAACAGAAGGACAGTGTTAACAGGAATCTAATAGAAAATAGCCTTTAATTACAAAAGAGTAAATTAAATTGTTTTAAGTGTATCCCCAAATGCTGTATTATGGTGTTTAAATTGCAAAATTTTATTCTGTTAATAGCAGGAAAGTGGGCTTAACTTCAAAACAAAACAAAAATATCCCACATTTAAATATTTCAAAATTGAAGGAATGATTTATTTTCTATTTATTACAGATTTTGATTCCTTAATCATTTCTTAGTGATCATTTAGGTGTAATGAGTATGCCTTTCAGCTTTGTTTAATGCAGTTAAAAAGTGGTTTAAGCAATCTTTTGTCAATCAGTGCTGCACTAGAAATAGTTTCTAAAGTGTTCTTGCACATTATACTTTTTTTTAAAAAATTCAAGTAAGTATAAAATATCTGTTCACAATTATGTTGATGCATGTGCATGGCATTATTCAGTCCCAAGCTTCCTTCCTGGTGTCCTTGTGAGATTAGTTTTACACATTTTGAGTTGTTCATATGGTTTGTCATGCCATGATAGTCCTGGTACTTAAAAGTTCAAATTTGTTGTTGTTAACATGAACTACATTGCCTTTGAAGAATAGTTTTAAAGTAAGTGATAATTGATCAAAGTCTCAAGGCTCAGGGCACACATGAAGTATTAGGAAACTTGATACAGTAATTATCTTGGTTAGTTTTTCCATGTCTGTAGCTACTTTCCTTATTCTTCTTATGCAAACGTTACAAATGTGCTAGCTTCTCTGACCCAGAGCAAAACCCGTTTGGATTGCTCTTACTTGTTACTGTGCAAGCCACTATACCGTGGTGGGCAATATTGGAGCATTGTACTTAAAGAGATGACTTTTGCCAAGATCATTGTTTCAAAGACCCTATGTAGATGGAGAAAAACCTAAACGGCCTTTAGAATGATACCAGTTTATTCAATGCCTAATGTTGACATATTACATGATGCAGGACAAGGTTCCTAGCTTCTCCTAGGTGCATTATATATTTGTTTATAGAGAAATCTTCAAAATGTATATACTTTATTCAGTGATTTTGCTATTTATAAATCTTGTTTATAACTATTGCTCATTGATAGCTTTTTGTTGTTGTTGCCGTTATTGTTTTGTTTTGGGGGGCAGTTTTATTCACTCAGCTTGGCTATTTCCATGTTAAATTTTTAATAGTAGTGCACTTCATATTGTATGTTGTTACTGATATTAAAATATCTTATAGCATAACATTACCTTTAAGCAAAAGCTAGTATTTAATGGTAGAGTTGTAAGCAAGCAAGGTGTACACATCACTGTTTGCTCTAACATCATTTTGGTGGGAGGGTGGGGGGAGCATTTACTTTTTCATGCATGATATGAGATCTGCAGTTGGATTTCAGCGTGTATTCATTTTTGTAATGCTTTGCTGTGAGATTTTTCATTGTGGCAAATCTAAAAACAATTCCTCTAGGGCATGGAGTTTTTTTTTCCTATTCTCTGAAAAGACAATGAGTGATGATGAAGAAAATGGAAAAAAAAAGGTGATTATTATATTTTGCAGAAAATATCCTCCTTTTTACCTGTGACTAAAACTTTAAGTATGTTAAGATGGAACCTGTTGGTCAGGGAAAACTAACTTTTAGATTTATGAATTTATTATGATCCTGAACCTGAGATCTGTGAAGGTGATGATGTGATTTGGAGGATGTTGTGAAGGATTAGAAGTTCCTGCCCCAGAATTTAATCTCCAACCTGAAATGAACAAGGTCTTTGAAAACACTACTCTTTATTTTTTTGTTGATATCCTGCAGCCTGCTGCTGTAGTCTTTAAGGGCTGTTGAATAGAGAATTATAGAAAGAGGCAAATGCCTCTATAACTGTCTGTACTTCATCTCTTCACTACCTTGGTTTTGAAGCCCCAGATTTGAACACTGTTGCTAGGATGTTACTGTGAATAAATCTGTGCTTCCAAGCAGTGAGTAGCCATACAGGTGCTTTGGTAGCTGTTGCAGTTCAAAATTCACCTAGGAGATGTAGCACTTTGAGAATGAACTAGAAATTACAGAGATGATTTCCTGGTTTCTTTCAGTTTTACTCATGACTGTACCTCTCAGACCCTGGTCCAAAGAGGAGTTAGATTTAAGAAGAGTTTCCAGTGTAAAGCAGTATTGATGTTTTCATTGTTATAAGAAAGAAACCATCAATATATAGCAATTAGGCCAGTTCTCCAATTGCTTCTAAGACAAAACCAGACTGTCAAGAAAAAAAGAGAATGATTTGGTATATACATCTAATGTTAGGACCGTTTTCAAAAGATTCCTCATCTGTAATGACTGTTTAGAATTTAACAGAATATTGACTTTTACAACATGGGACCATATTAAGGTAGAATTAAGAAAAATGAAAATTCCTTGGTGGTGGAGGTAACTGAACAGTTGTCAAAAGATGGTTGAATTTCCTTGGTGGTGATACTTTTACCACCTTGAGGATTTTTGTGTCTGTGTTCAGAAACTCAGAGGTGTTTTCTATACATATGTATGTTAAACATTATTTCACAACATTATTTATTATATAATCTAATATCCTCCTATTCAAGGTTGGGCTCATCAATAAAAGATGTAATATTTGCAACAACTGTATTATAACTAGTTAAGTTGGGTTGAATATTTTTTTATTAGCCTGTAAATAAAGATGGCATCTTTACATTGAAATGATGTTTTATCTTATTTAACAAAAATAAATTTTTGTGCTTCTTTGTTTCATATTAAATATGTTTTTTTTTCTGATTACTTCTTTATTTGTGCTAATATAGAACATCTGTCATGAAATCCCTATCAGATTTGAATCATTTAATAGCTACATTTTATAGTCAGGGTATTTTATGGCTAATTTAGCCATAAAATAGGTATATTTATGGCTAATTCTGTTAGCAATAAAGCATATTTTAGTTAAGAGCATGTCAGAGCAAATTCAACTGTGGAATCAGTTTTCTATTCTAAGGGGTCAAGTTCTTGGAGAAATAGGTACATTTGGCTTATTTTTGGTGTTAGGAATGTCTGGTAGCTGTTAGCAATGATTAGGTGACTACTAGCTGAAGAACATTCTAGGGTACTAAGGAGAATATATTTGACTTTTTCCACCTAGTGATTCAACAGCTATTTCCCAAACATCCTCATTATAGAAAACATTTTCTCTGAATTTAAAAAAAAGTCTTTTAATTGCAAGCATATCTCATATATATCTTAATTGCTAAACTTATTTTAAATTTCTTCTTGCTGTACTGTTAGAAGAGCTAATAAGTACTGGTATTTGAAATATGCACCCATGGGGCAGCTAGGTGGCCCAGTGAGTAGACCACAGACCGTAGAGTCAGGAGGACCTGAGTTAAAATCTGACATTAGACACTTAACACTTACTAGCCATGTGACCTTGGGCAAGTCACTTAACCCCAATTGCCCTGCCTTCCCCCCTCCAAAAATTTAAAAAATAAATTGAAATACACACACACAGATAATGTATGCATATGTACATACATGAGGTAAATGTGTATTCCATACCAACTCTTATGCTTGAGCTTCTTTAAGAGAATAAACCTGTTTCCTGTATTTTACTTATTTCACTATTTGAAGTATAACTCAAAATGAGAGAAGCACTACCTATAAACTGGTACAATACAATATTTTGATACATAGTGAGTATTCCTTTCAGTGATACACATCATAATTCATCTGTGCCTTCCTGCCTTGCATGATTCTTACTCTATGTGAAATTGTTGGAGGAAACTTATCTAAAATATAAGTATTGTGAAGAAAGGACAAAAAATTTTAAATATTTTTCTTTTATCTTTTTTATCTTTATGTTTTTGGAGTATATGCCAAGAATAGCATGGGTTTAGCAAATCCACCGAACTGGACTCTGTCTTTGCTTGAACTTTATCCAGAGATGCTATAAAGAGGCAAAATAAATCTTGACTCCCAAGAGAAGTAAAATCTAGACATTATTCTCTGCAATCAGCTTATCATTCTAGAAGACTTTTTGGTTTTTTCTCTTTTAGTAATAGCAACACTCACTTGCAAGGGTTTACTTATAGTACAGAAAAGTTAAAGCAACATAAAAAGTTGTAGATAAAATATTGAGAGTGCTAGTGTCTACAGTGTTACGTGTTGTGATGAGTCACTAAAGGACTCCCTCCTTCATTGGAAAGTCTTTGGTATGAATGAGCTTGACAGTAACTGATTGTTAGAATCCCAAATAGGTTTGAAGAGGTACTTCATCAGAAGATGATTTTATTTTTCACTATTTGGTCACAGCAACCTATAAATCTGCTAAGGGTATGGAGCATTTGTGATCTGTTCTGCTGGAGGGAGTAAGTACTCTTAATGACAAAGTGATGGCTCTTTTGAATATTGATGTGTAAAGAGGGTAGACTTATATTCAGAAGTCTGATTGAGACCTAGTTTTACAGATTGAGGTAGGATAGGGGATATGGGGAAACAGTGCTATGTTTCACATTTAGGCAAGGCAAATGGTAAGAAAACAGACGTGCTGTTACTTATTTAATCAAAAATGCTATATCCAGGATACATTCAGGGGTCAGATATAAAACTTTAATTTCTGTCATACTGATATTCAGAATGATGACACGGAGGAGTGCATGGCAAGATCTTAAAACATCAAAGAAACTTTATTCATACTCTTAGGTAAGATAGCAGATTAATATTTTAGAATCTAGATAAAACTTGAAACAAAATTTTCCTTTAAACTCAAGTTAATAAATTCTAATTAAATCAGAAATCTTGTCATTTTGGTTTATTGAAGTTTTACTATATTATAAAAGAGTGTGTATGTGTGTATACACACACACACAACAATTTGATTTCTTGTGATGTTGATGCAGAGAGGCAAAATAGTATAATGGATAGAGAGATGGATGGCTTTGGAGTGAGGAAAACTTGAGTTCATTCTCCCTCTCAGGTTAGATTTTTAACTATGGCCAAATCTCTTAACTACTTTGTGCCCCAGGCAAGTCTCAAGATTATTTAAGGTACAATGGAGTTGCCATTTTGCATCACTGAAGGGAGTTTCTACACCAGGAGTTCCCAACACCAAAGAATTCAGATCTGGGCCCCTCCTCCCTCCAAAATTGGGTACTTCATGTTGAGAGCCTTCTGACTTTTTTCAACAGGGTAAATATATGTAGGTGTGATGCTTCTGTGCAGTTTACTAGCTTGCTTTTCTTATTCCTGAACCATGTTTTTATGATACGTAGGTGTGATGCTTCTCTCCTTATTCCATAATCATGTTTTATAACATTTTTTGCTGTTCCCCAATGCTCACCTGTGCCCTGAAGTTGTTAAATATTAAAATATACTTTGATTTAATTTGGAAAGTCTTATCAAGTTCTTTATATAATTCTTATTTCTTCATCCTCTGCAATAGTTGGTGGTGAATAAGCTATAATTATTTTCATGAGGATCATTTTGCAGTATTTATAAGTAATGCAATCTGAGATAAAATGTCCCATGAAATGATACTTTTTGTTGCTTCTGGAAATACAAGGCAAGGCAACAAGCATTTATCAAGGTCTTACTGTGTGTCAGGCACTGTTCTAAGTGCTGGGGATACCAATACAATGATAGCCCCAGCCCTTGAGGAGCTTACAGTCTCACAGAGAAAGACAGTATACAAAAAGAAGTTGCAAAGTGGGTAGGGGGGTCAGGTGGTGAATGAATGACCCCAGCAGGGGAACATAGTGTTCAAGTCTGGAAAGTCAGAAGCACAGGAACCAGGGGAATTAATGGTTGGCCAGCCTGAGCCTCCTGCCAAAATGAATGAGAGGCATGGTGCTAACATGCAAAGAGAAGCACAGTAGCGGGGGAAATAACTCTGCCAGTTCTTTTATTTGCTTCTAAGAACTCAGTCTTGGTAGCCATTTAATTATACTTTTTAATCTTCTGATTTCATATATAGTAAAAAAAAAAAAAGGTTAAAATTTAAATAAAACACTATTTGTGTACTTGAATCATTGGAACTCGCATATGAGTAGCTAATTTAATGTTTAATACCATTCCTTCTTCCACTACTACTAACATGCCATGGAAGGGAGGCCACATAGAGCAAGGGCCATTTTGTATCTATTTTTGTTTCTTGGGTTGTGGTGAAATAATTATCAGGTGGTTACTGGTGATGAGCTTCTCCATACATAGATTAATGCAGAGGTTCTTTTTTGATACTCTTAAGAAACTGATTACTTCATATATCCAACATTTTACCTTCCCAAAGGAGTTCCCAGAGACTTGGCATGATTATCTAGACTAGATGATTTTAGTATCAAAATGCTGAGAAAGAAAAGAGTTATTAAAGCTGAAATAGGAAGTAGAGGGATGCCAGAGCAGATGTTCTTCCCCAGGAAGGAATGGGAAGGACAGGTTTAGCAGTTATTGCCTGGTATGAGGACAGTGGAATTGGAAGTGGAAAGGAAGACATAATTTGTATCAAGTAGATAAAAGATGTGACCATGAACTAGAAAAAATAAATTTGTATATGCAAAATAAGGAATATGTGCAATGAATCTATAAAGGCCACTGCAAAAGAGAAAAAATAATGATCTAATAACCTAGACTTTGTTATCTTTCATCTTCAAAATATTATTACAGAATTTGCAATTTGGTCAAATACCAGGAGGGGGCAGCGTATCTCTTTAAAATGTGTTAAGGGGTCTAGTATTAACAGAATTCAAATTATAAAGCAATAATTATCAAAACTATTTGGTGCTGATTTTTTTAAAATAGAAAAGTAAGTCAATAGACTAGATTAGCAATACTGAGAAACTAACAAGTATCGCAGCCTGGTTTTGGTAAAAATCAAGAACATACACCTAATGGAGGAGGGAAATTTGATTCAGCAAGAACTAGGAAAACTAGAAATCAGTTTGGCAGAAAATAGGTATAGACTGACATTTTGTACCATATGCTACAACAATGGCCAAATTGATAAATGCTCTTATTATTCACAACTAATGGTTAGAGTTAGATTTATAATCAGATGAGGGATAGAAAATGTAACAGGAGAAAATAGTTTCAATTATATAAGTTGCAGATGTTTTTACACAATCAGAATTCAATTAGGATAAGGGGAAAAGTCTATCAACAAAAAAAAAAAATCTTTGCATGAAAAATCTGATAAAAGTTTGGCATCCAAAATCTATGTGGAATATAATTATGAAAATGAGTCACAAATTGATAAGTGGTCAAAGAGTATAAACTGAGTTAAATGAAATATGCAAACTAATAACTATATGAAAACAGCAATATTTAAGATGCAAATAGAAAACCCTGAAGTCTTGCTTCACACTCATCAAATGGGCAGATGATAAAGAATGGAAGTAGACAATGTTGAGGTAAACGTGGAGAGATAAAGTGTGCTAATAAACTGTGTGCAACTGTGAATTGGTCAAACAAGTCTAGAAAACAATTCGGAACTGTGTGAAAAGTCGCTGAACTGTCTATCTCCTTTAGTCCTACAATTCTATGAATTTTTATCTCCTTCCCCCACTCCAAGGAAGTCATGACAGAAAGCTCCGTTAGCATCAAAATATTTGTAGGAACTGAGGAAGACCTAGATGACTTGCCTCTAGAAACAAATGTGTTCGGAGATTGGGAAATGTTTTTAAAACTGGTGAACGATGGTAAGGGATAATGTTGCACTCAAAGGAATGACAAGTAGGAAAGCTTTAGATTAACATAGAAGATCGAAGAATTGATTCTGAGTGAAGAATGAAAAAACAAAAGAATAATACTTGAGACTACAATAATGTAAATGGAGACAAAGAAATTCAGGTCAAAGGCAATGACCAATAGTGAAAATAGAAAATAGGAAAAATAGAAAAGTTACACGGGCTGTCAGTAGCAGCACTTGTTACATAGTTTTGCCTTTTTTTAAGGAAAAAGGAAAGGTAGCTACAGGGTACTCTTTATTGGAAAAATGATTGTTTTGTCATGACATGTATCAATAAGAAAAATACCATGTTAATGTTACTTGAAGGTTTTAAGGAAGAAGCAAGTTTAGAATCTGATGTTTTGGGGACAGTCTCGGTCCATGTGGGCTCTTTATCCATTAAAATATCAATAACTAGAAAAATGGTTAACTTCAAATCTGAGACTGGCCAGGGAGCTTGTTAGCAGAAGCATTTGTATGCTTTTTAGTGACTTGGGAAACAAGTAAAAATAGTTTAAATTTCTAAACTATAAAGTGCCTTACATGTATTAATTTATTTCAATAACGTGAGATAGGATAATTCAAGCTTTATTATCTTCATTTTACAGATGAGAAAACAGGCAAAGAATTTATAATGTAAATGACTGCAAATGCAGTGTTCTTTACCATATACTATGCCCATTGATAATGGAATTTTCTAGATGCTTGAAACTTTTGGTGTTTAAACATTTAGAGTGACATGATTTAAGAAAAAAGTTATCTCTCTTCATTTGTACACTATTGAGGAGGGAAGATTTATGTGAACATTTTGAAATGAAGAAAGGCCCATGAAACATCAGATCTTGCAATAATACTGCGGTGACAATTGTCACATGGTGGAAGAGATGCTGGCTAAGGGGAGTTCCAAGTCCCTAGAATGTGTACTTGCTAATTTCTGGAGCAACCCAATGGACGTACTCAAGTTCTGACAAAGGTTAATTGTAGGTTTCCCATCTGCTTCCCTGGGGTTCTTTCATTTTGGCAACTTTCCCAGGTTTATCTTGGGCCCAGGAAAATAGTTATATAGACCAGAGCAAGTCTTCTGACTTCCAAAATAGCTATTTAAATACCTTTCCTCAAGCCTCCCATAGCATCACCCTTCTAGCTGAGGAGATTTCCTCATCCTTTACCATGAAAATTGAGACTATTTATTCCTGGATTCCTTTTCTCTCCCTCTTACAATCTCTCCTTATTTCTCAATTTGACTTTATCTCCTCTTTAATCCTTTACTCCACTCTGATGAAGAGATGGACCTTCTTACCAAGCCCACCTCTTATCCTTGATCCCATCCCCTTCTGTCTTCTTCAGCAAATTGCTTCCACCATTATGCCAACCTCCTCAATCCTCAGTCTTTCCCCATTTACTGGTTCCTTCCCTGCTACCAACACAAATCTCTCTCCTTAAAAAAAACAAACAAAAACCCTCCCTACATCTTACTATCCTCACTATCATCCTGTTCCTCCATTTCTTAGCCAAACTCCTTCAAATATCTGTCTATACTATTTTGTTTTTTCTAAACCTTTTGCAGTCTGACTTCCAGCCTCATCCCTTTACTGAAACTGCTCTTTCCAAAGTTACCAATGATCTCCAAATTGCCAGTTCTAATAGCCTGTTGTCAATCCTCATCTTGGTTTTTCTGTAGCCTTTCACATTGTTGATCATCCTCTTCCTAGACATTTTCTCTATCCTGTATGATTGCACCTCAGTCTCCTTTGTTCGATCAACTTATCGCTCCCATTGGTTATAGTTAAATCCCAAGGCTCTGTCCTGGGACCTCTTTTTTCTTTCATCTGAATTATTTGTGCCTGACCTGTGGTACAGCCTTCCAAGCTCATGTTGGTTTGATCACCCATAGTTGGAGCTACTGTACATTGACATCATGATGTCATTTTGGTCCTCTCTGAGCAGAAAGGACAAAACATGGTGGCTTCATCAGCTGTCATAGACTTGGTCAATCACCACTATGCTGATGTTTGACAGATCTATATATCCCACCCTAGACTCTCTCCTGAGAGAGAGGACTCCAGTTTTCCTGCACCAACTAGCTGCCACTTAGACATTTTGAACTGCACATTACATAGGCATCTCAAAACCAGCATGTTCAAAACAACTCATCTTTTCCCGCAAAGTCTCCTTAATGAACTTCCCAATTTCTGGCCAGTCACCTAGGTTCATAGTTTCAATTTCATTCTCAGTTTCTCACTCTAATCCTAATTGTGCCATTTTCTCTCTTAAGTCTCCTTTCTACTCACAAATCATCACTCTAGTTCAGCCCTCTGTCACCTCTTTACTAGATTATTACAGAGACAGACTTTTTCCTGCCCCTTCCTACCTCTCTCCAATCCATTCCACATACTTCTGCCAAAGTGATTTTTCTAAAGTGCACATCTGGTCATGTCATTTCCTCCTCAATAAATTCTGGTGGTGCTGTATTACTTCTAAGATCAAATGTAAATGCCTCTGACATTTAAAAAAATGTTCCTTATAGCCTAGTCCATTCGTCCTTTTTCAATGTTTATAAATATTTCTCCTTTCTATTCATTCTGCGATCTAGCCACACTGGTTTATTTGCTCTCTGCATCTGTTCTGATTTTCCTCATGCCTGGAATGCATTTTCTCCTCACCTCTGCCTTTTGAAATCCCTAATTTCCTTCAAAACTCAGCTTAAGTACTACCCTCTGTTTGATCTTTCCTGATTCATCCCCAAATGCCTGTGCCCTTCCTCCCCCAAATACTCTATTTATTTTGTACATGAATACAGGGTGTAATATGCTGCACACATACATACACAGATATCCATAACATCTTCACCATTCACATGTAAGCTCCTTCAGGGAAAGAACTTTCGTTTTTGTCTTCATGTGCTCAGTGCTTGGCACATAGTAGGCATTTGATAAATGCTTGTCAATTGATTGATTTTGAGTGTGAGGCTTTCCTCATATCTGGGAGTTTCTACAAAGACACTGTCTGGTTGTTCGTTACCTGTGGTAGCATGTGGGGACCGGTTATTAGCTCTACTGTTTTTTAACTCTTGCAGCTAAAATAATATTCCATCCTTTTTCATTATTTCCCAGAGGCATAATACTGCTTTTTAACTTAAGCCAGTTTTTCTTTTCTTCTTTGAGAATTTACCTGAAAATACATTTTTTAAAAAGTTTCTTTATGTTTGATGATTTACTCATCAGGGAAACCAACTCCTTTCCCATGCAGTGGTCATTTAAAATAATTTTAGGAAGTCCTTTTTTGATATTCTGAAGCAAAATTTCTCTCACAATGGAAGAATAAATGCATGCAGCTTTAAAAGTAGTAACACTTCTCCAGGAGTTAAGAGATATTCTGAGCAAAGAAGAGAGATCATCAAAAGAAACTAACCTTGATAATTATGATATATTAGAAGAGCTGTGGAACAAAGGATACAATTGCACAATTCCACAATGTGCAGTGTGGAAGCAAACAAATCCCTACTCCCTGTTTTTAGAATATTAAGAAAATATTTAAAATGATCTCAGTCTGAAGTCTTTTGGACCAATCTGAAAGGGAAATTTTATCAGTCTTTAACTATCAATTTCAAAACAACACCCTATTCCACTCTTTCTCATCAGCCCAGAAAGGACACCTTTCTTGAAGTAATTGGGTTGGTGACTAGATGAGAACAAGGAAAAAGGGCTCTAGACTGATCCACCTAAGAGTAGTATCTTCTTTCTCCATGTCTTGGAGAGTGATCAGAGGGATCAAGTGGTTTTTAAGAAAAAGACTCTCCAAGATTGACAATAGTTCTGGATCAGTAGTCCTCCCTTATGGTCTCAGGACCCCTTTACACCTGCATTTTCTTATCTCTGAACATATTGTAATAGGACAGGCCACTGCGGGTCTAGTCCTCAAAGCACAAGTAGGGAACTATACCTGCTACTGTCAACCCACATGAGGAGTTTGGTGAGCTGGCGCCCTGCCCAGATTCTGAACATGTATGGGTACTCTGAAGCCATTTCCTGTCCACTTACTCTATGATGAAGAAAAGGTTTTTAATTGACTGCTAAGCCATAATTGAGAATGCATACAAAAAATTCCAGTGGAGAAATTTGAGGTCTCTTCTATGATGGCCAGTGAGGCAAGAACTGTAGTAAACATCTGGGCGCAGAAAGAGGTAGAACCAGCAGTCTACTCTCCTCACATAAGATAACACATGTCTTGAATGTGTGGCAGTGCTGTTTCTTCTGTCTCTTGTATTCTTTTTTGTTCTTGGATTTATCAGTATGAAATACAGAATAAACCAGATCATAATCTCGTGAATTTCTAAATGTTAGAACCATCAGAGGTCTAGGAGCTGAGGTTTGAAAGGAGCCTGCCTGAGGAAATACCTGCTTGATCCAGTCTAGCAGTGCACTGAGTCAGTCACTGAGATGGCATGTCTTGCAAGCAAGAAAGGTACTCATTCATCTGCTGAACTGCACTAAGAAATGAACTACACAATAGAGTGTTTTTAAGTTACCATTCTAAGTTTGAATTTATTCTCTTCAGAAGTTAAGGATTATGTAGAGGGGAGGGCATTCTCTACTGCCAGAGGCAGCTGTATTTTGGTTCTTGCTATACCTTTTTAGGTAAAGATCCCTTTGTAAAAACAACTAGATTTTAATTAGTTATTAGTGATAGTGAGGAGATGTCCACTGGTTAAATGATACTAGGGACATGCTAACGGGCACTGGCAAATGATTTTGGGTCCCTAATGACTAGTGATCAATATTTGGGTGAACACACTGGTATATTTGGGTTCACAGCAGTATAGTATTAGAAGAATAAAACTGGCTTGAAGGGTGCCACTAGAACTCTGAGAGACCGACAGACAGACACACAGACACACATGCACACACACAGACTTCTCCTGTCCTTATCTTGTAGTTTAAAACTGGCTATCTGCAGTCTGTCAAATTTTTCTCCTTCCTCTCCAATGATCTTCACAATATCGTAATTCTGAGTTGATATGATGGAAAAAAACCCAGATCTGT
Organism: Pseudochirops corinnae; assembly: GCA_028646515.1. Lineage (NCBI taxonomy): Eukaryota > Metazoa > Chordata > Mammalia > Diprotodontia > Pseudocheiridae > Pseudochirops > Pseudochirops corinnae. Next base: position 102,865,352 of record CM053586.1, read on the forward strand.
CTCTTCCACCATTAGCACAGTAGTATGGTGAAAAATTAAAGGATGAACAGATAACGAATTGCCAAACTATAAGGGAGAGCTGGGGCGGCTAGATTGCCCAGTGGATAGAGCACTGGGCTTGAAATCAGGAGGACTCATCTTCGTGAGTTCAAATCTGGCCTCAGACTCTTACTGGCTGTGTGAACCTGGACAAGTCACTTAAAACCTATTGGCCTCCATTTCCTTATCTGGTTATTCCAGTATCTTTTCCAAGAAAATCTCAAATGGGGTCGTAAAGTCAGACATGGCTGAAATGACTAAATAACAACAAAAAAAGAGTTAGCATGATATAATATGTAACAGAATTGGTCTGGTCTTTTAGTAAGACTTAAATTCAAATCTGGCCTCTGATGAATACTGGCTGTGACCCTAGGCAAATCATTTAATCTCTCTTTGGTCCTAGGCAACTCTCTTAAGACATGAGCCAACCCTCATCAGTGTTGAAGAAGATGTCACAGGATGTCACTATAATATAATATTACAGGTCATTCTGCTCCCACCAAAAATAAAAAAAAACAAACAAAATAAAATACTATTCTCTATTAGGATCAAAAACAAATGATTTCACATCATCCTTCTTACAGTCAGGGAGGCCATTAGATGTCATATAATCCAATCTCTTCTCTTCTAAATCCATATGCCAGCTTTTCTCAATTTTTTTAGCCTCAGCATTTTTAAGGACCCTAAATTGCTTGTTTATGTGGGTTATGTCTATTGATATTAATAGAATTAGAAATTAAAGCTGATAAAATTTTAAAATATTTATTAATTCACTTAAAAACAACAGTAAACCCATTACATGCTAACATAAATAACATATTTTTGTGAAAAATAACTATATTTTTCCAAACAAAAAGGCTAATGAGAAGAGTGGCATTGTTTTACTTCTTCCCCCTCCCCCCCCAAATCTAATGATGTCTGTCTTAATAGAATACAGCTGGATTGTCATATCTGCTTTATTCAACATGTTATAAAATGTTGTTTTGCAGTATTTGAAGAAAATGCAGTCCCACTCTGTGAGTTTTAACCTTACAGACTCTCTGAATGGGTCTTACAGACCTTCCTGCCCCCTACCAGTAGTCTGTGTACCATACTTTGGGAACTGCTCCTTATGCTATAATGCTTTATGGGTCATCTCCTTACTAAATAATTTATCTGAGTTTTGGAACTGAAAAGATTTTCTAAGAACATTCAATTTGGAGAAATGTTATATAACATATCTGGATTTCAGTAAAACATTTGAGAGTGTCACATAAAATCCTTGTGGAAAGAATGGATGGATATAAATTGGATGAGTTTCTAGTTAGGTAAATTTGGAACAGTCTTGTGAGCGAGGTAGTAAAAAGTATTCTTATCCTCATTTTTATAGATGTGATTAACTGAGTCTCAGATTAAGTGAACTCAGGGTCACAGAGCTTTCAGGTTATCAAAAGCAGCATTTAAGCCCAGGTCTTATGCTATTGGTATTTTGCTCTGGTTTTTTTTTTTCTTTTTAGTGGTCATGGTGCCTTGGAGGAGAATGAGGAGGGGAAAGAGATGATTTACCTATCAAAATGGAAGAGAATGCAGTTTTTCTACTTGGATCCAAAAAATAGACCAAAGACCCATGGGCATAAACTATAATGAGGCAGATTAGAAGGAATACAACTTAACAATTTAGAGCTGTCCAAAAACCTAGTCGCCTGTAACTCAGTGCTCAGGAAAAGACTAGCTGACCATATGCTGAGGAAGCAGTAGAAGGGGCTTATACTTTAAGAAGGAATTGGACTACATGAGTATGGTATGATGTAAAGAACACTGGTTTTAATTAATTAAAGAGGACCTCCATTGGAATCTTGGTTCTACCATTTACTGCTTGTGTGTGAGACCATCAACGATCACATCAATGAACATTTATTAAGCTTCTTATGTGCCAGAAATTGTGCTGGATACCATGGAGAGACAAAGAATGAAATTATCCCTATTTACAAGGAATTTATATTGCAATGAGGGGAAACCCTATGTACATTTATAAGTGTATACGGAATGGATAAAATGTTAGTAATAGTAGTTAAATACAAGATCATTTGGAAAAGAGGACACTAGTACTTGGGGGATGAAGAGAGGCTTCTCATAAAAGGTGGTGCTTGAGCTGAGTCTTGAAGGAAGAGAGATTCTATGAGGCACTGGTGAGGAGGGGGGGACAGTCCAGGTATGAGGAGTGATCAGTGCAAAGGGAGAGATAGGACACAGAAGTGTTGAGTGGATCTGAGGCCACTCTGGTTGGATCACAGAGTGTGGAAGAGGGAGTAATGATGAAAGAAAATGGAAATATGGGTCAGGAGTCAGTCTGTGAAGTGCTTTAAAAGCTAAAAAGAAAAGTTTATATTTTATACTAGAGGCAAGAAGGAGTCCTTGGAGTTTACTGGACAGGGAGATGATATGGTCAGATTTGTGCTTAAGGAAAACACAGTATTGAGGATAGAGTGGAGAGAAATTAGAGGCAAGGAGAATAATTAGGAGGCCTCCACTGCAATAATCCAGGTGGGAAGTGATGAGGTCCTAAAGTGAGGTGATTAATATGAACAGAAAGAAGAGATACACTCAAAAGCCAAATAAACTTTGGTTTGGAAGTTTAATAATTAAAATTAGTATACAGTACTACCACGTAAACAACAAAAATGTCAACAACTTAGTCCCAGTGTTGGGAAAATAAGCTGGTGTGACATTTCAGCACCCCTCAGTGTTTTCTATACATTTCACAGAAATTATGAAAAACTGTACAGAACTACAGTTACATCCAGAATTTAGGGACTGGGTCTTTTTGGTCCAGATTTTCAGCTAATGTACCCAGGAAAGTCACAGATGGAGAAAGATCTACTTTCTCTTTTGCTTACAGTGTTCACAAATAACTACATTGCACAGTTTTATTTCATAAAGCCTGCTCAGATAAAAACCACTTCAAATAATTTAAAAGCTCAAGTATGGCCTACTCTAGAATTAGTAATATGTGCCACAGAGAAAAATGTATTTCTTTAAAAATGCCTCTTTCCCAACCATCTTGGTAGGAACAACTATTGGACTGTGTCTTTGTCACTCTTACAGTAGAATACTTTGAAATAAAAACAAATTAAAATCACTTTTTTTTCCTCAGAGTTTCATTAACATCTGTTTTCAGAGCCAGATGTGGTAATTTGACCTCAAAGTCAATGCTGAGACCAGAAATCTTACCCAGTAACAGACACTAGAAATGCTGTATCACCCTCATCTTCTATTGGTATGAAGAACAGCATTCTTTTGTGTTTCATTTTTATTAATTCACATTTTGACTTCACAAATATTTTGAAAAGGGTAGACACACAAGGAAAGACAGTTCTGTGGTACTACCCAAAGTTCAGGTGAGGAGTATGGGAGAAGTGATGAAATGATCAGCAGAGAGAAGGAAAACTGTTCTCTTAGTGGACCACTCTCGGCCAGTATGAAGTCTTCTGAAATTCACAAAACTTGAAACTGCTTGGAGAAATAACTTTCACATCCTTACTGAAAAGGAAACCCAGGCAGCTGATGATCACAAGAGAACAGTCCATGGCTGAATTAAAACAAAACAAAAAAACAACAACAAATAACTGCTAAAAAAAAAAAAAAAAACCATCACCCTTGTTGGTGTGCTTTTAATGCTTCAAGTAATCTGAGGTCTTCTAGGAGAAAATAAAAAATGCTTTAACTTTTTACTATCAAAAGAAAGGAAATGAGCCACAATAACAAGAAGATTAAGTTTAAACAGGCCTGCTGCTAAGACTCTAACAGATAAAATATATCTTAAAAGTCAATGTAACTATGACATAAGGTTTTTTTTTTAAATAGCTGCACATTCCCACTTAACCTCTGTGCAGATCTAAAAACTGATCAAGAAAATTTAAGTTATTTTAATTCATGTTAAATAAAACTCTGTACAGATTGCACATATTACACCAAGTAGCTTAAGATCACAGTTACAGAAAAGAAAATACCACCTACAAAGATGACAACGTCTGCCAGCCCACAAGAAAAACCTCAGACCTCTAAGGTCGAGACCAACATCAACTGCAATATTGTGTAAACAGTAAAAGGGGTTTTCTTTGTACCTCCCCAGCAAGATCCTATTAGGATACATGCATACAGCCCATGTATGTCTATATATTTAAAATATACATATATACACGTACATGTACACACATATATGGTATGTATATATGTAGTATCTATATGTGTATATATGGATAAACAAACACATGTACATACAGTGGGTATATTTGTACATGTGTACTAATATGATGTGTCTATATCTACTTGTATTCATACAGATATATCTATAGCTAACTATATGTATTTGTAGATATGTATAGTTATTTAACTATATCGATAGATGCTAGTATAAGGATACTGGCGTCTATCAATATAGCTAAATATCTATATGTATAGTTAAGTATATCTATATATACACATATAGATACTACATATATACATACCATATATGTGTGTACATGTACGTG
>CM053586.1:102876330-102908843 GCA_028646515.1 Pseudochirops corinnae
GGATAAATTCCATTCACCCAGGCTTCCAACCTACCTGTCTTCCTCTATACATACACTCACCCACCATGCCAAGGTCTATTGATTTTACCTTCATAACATTTCTTGTTTATACCCCCCTTCCTTCCTCCAACATTGTCACTATCTTAGTGCAGGCCTTTCTTTCTTTGCTTTATGTCTGGGCTATTGCAATACCCTGCTGGTTGATCTCCAGGGCACAAGTCTCTCTGCACTGCAGTCTATCATCTACTTAGCTATTAATCTTCCTAAAGTACAGGTCTGACAACATCATACCTCTGCTCAGTAAACTCCAGTGGTTTTCCGTATAAAAGTTATGGGAATCTTTTACCTCAAAACAAGTACTAGTTCCTACTAGAGTCCCTTCCTAGAGAGACAGCAGCTACTTCCTGGACAATCCTTTATGGAAATGCTTGTTTCATTCCATAAATTAAAAATAAAATAAATTTCAAAAATTTCAAAACCACTAGAATTCATTGGTCACTAGGGGTATTTCTATCACATCATCATGACATCCAAACTTCAATCTCATTGCCCATGCTGCATCTCAAATCAGTTTCCTGTGTTCCTTAGCACAAAGCCTGGCATATGGTGCACTCTTGATAAGTACTTGTTTACTTTCTTCCTGCCCTCTACCTTTAATCCCCTTCTAGTGGGATAGATGTCCTAAAGCAGTCCACTGTCTTAGTTTAGATGCTTCATTCTAATGGGTTCTTAACCTAAGGTCCTCGAACTTTTAAAATGTGAAGCTAGATAGATAGATAAACTGCTTTTAATTGTAATTGGTTTCCTCTGAAATCTCGTGTTTTATTGCATGCATTTTAAAAACATTATTCTAAGGTCCACAGACAACCAAAGGGGTCCGTGACATAAAAATGATTATGACTTCCCGAATTAGAACACTATTCAACCATTCAATTAATAAACAAGCATTTACTAAATGTAAATTTACCCAGCACTGAACATGAGCACTGGAGACATAAAGAAACATGAAACATTCTTTACCCTAAAGGAATCTTAATTCTATTTGGGGAGACAACCTATGCATGAATAAGTACATACATGATAACACAAGATAAATGTTTAGGGGGAGGAAGGTGGAAGGATTTCATGAAGAAAGAAGTTCTTGTGCAGTTTTGAAGGCAAAATAAGAGGAATCCCCTATGGACTCCAGGCATTAGGGACTTGGAAACAGAATTTAAATCAGAGTTTACAAGTGAACAACTTTAAAAGAGGGGTTATAGTTTCCATCACTGACAGTGTTGCCTTGGGTAGACCAGAGACAAAAACAGAAAATAGACTGCTGTGTGTAACAACGAGACCACCAGTTTGGCTAGATAAGAGAGTATGGTGGAGGAGTAATATATATGGTTGAGTTCAGGTTATAAAGGACTTTAAAAGTCAAAGTACTTGATCTTTTAACCTAGAGGCAATGGGGATGGGGAGCCAACAGGAGTTTCTTGAGTAAGGAAGTAACATGGTCAGATGTATGCTTTAGCCAGATCATATAGCTAGATAATGAGTAGGCTGAATCACAGAGGGAAGAGAATTGACCCAGGAAGACCTAGAAGGTTATTGCAGTAGCACAACTGAGAAGTGCTAAGGGCCAAAACTAGAGTGGTAGCCGTGTGAATACAATGAAGAGAATAAATGGAAGACATTACACATCTTTTTGCCAGTTACCTTTCTGTAAATCTCCTGTGGCTTCACAAGCTACAATCAACTTCCTGTCCCTCTGACAACTTCCCAGTGGGAAAAACACAGGTGAATACTAAGCAGACGATATAATCCTCTTTTTCTGTTATACTGTGTATATGGAAATACCTACTTCATTTGATGTTGGTCAAGTTTGGAGCAAAAAATCAATTTTAAAAATGCTGAGTAGACCTCCTACCAAGTGCCTAGCTTGGCCCCCTGAATTCCCAGTCCTGTCACAGACTCTGAGAAGGCTGAAGGGTCAATGTTGTCTTGTCATCCCCTATTGACACCCCTTCCCTCTAGGATGACAGGTATCATTCTCTCTGCAAACTTTGTATCTATGTCTTGGCCCTTTTCCACTTTGCCCTACTAACTTGTGTGAAATTGAACAAATCACTTCTCCAATTTGGGCCATAGTTTCCCCACCTGTAAAATAAAGAAATTGGACTAGGTCAGTGGTTCCTAACTTTTTTTTTCTTGTCTCATGGACCCTTTTAGCAGTCTAGTGAAGCCTATGGACCCTTTTTCAGAATAATATATTTAAATAATTCAACAAAATGCTAAATTTCAATTAGAGCTTTGTGAAAATAAAGATGTATTTTTTTTTCCCCATTCAAGTTCACAGACAGACTCCCTGAAATCTATCCATGTTCTTTTGGAAGTCCATGGACCCCAGGTTAAGAACCTTTGAACTTAGATGATTTCTAGAGTCCCAAGCTCAAAATCCTATAATTCTATAATCCTATGATTTGGAGACTACTCTGACATCAGTATGTATTATAGATCTTCTGTGAAGATATCAGATAGGGAGACATTAGGAGTCCATAGCACTGGCCTGGGTGAGGAGCAAAAAGGGTTTAAACCTGAATAGTTACTGTGGGAATAGAAAGGATGGAAAAGATTAAAGAGACATTGTGAAAGTGGAATTAATGACTGCTGGAAAGTGGTAAGTGGAGTGACAGAGAGGGAGGTATTAGTGAATTCAAATTCATCAAACATTTTTCAAGCATCTACTGCATGCAGTGTACTGTCCAAGCCCTAAGAATACTAAGACCAAAAAGAAAAAAAATAATAAAATAATTAGTATCATATTGTTTGTCTTGTCAAAGGGTGGGAGAGAGACTAAAGGGAGGTGGGATTTGGAACTCAAAATTTTTAAATGAATGTTAAACAAAAAAAAGGATAAAAACAAAAAAAAATGCAAAATAGTCCTCACCTCAAGGAATTGTCATTATCAGTAAAAGTGAATGGTTACTGTCAGGATTTCAGTGTGTCCTATTGCTTAACATAGAGAAACTCTGTGTCCCCTACCACATGGATGAGGGTAGCCTTCTTTTTTTGGCTACATCATCGCAACAGGCTGCATCTTTAAACTGGTCAAATCAAAATTATCTCTTTCCTGTCTGCTTTTTCCTTTTGTATCCAGAAGATAAAAATCACAGTTCACCCCCCGTCAGGGGAAGGATTTCCTTCTCCTGCTTTCCCTCTCTTTTACCTGGTTCAAATAAATGGGTCTAGGGGTGTTTGTTTCTGTTCTGTTTATTTGTCCTCAATTTTAGGCCTCCCAGTGAGCCCCACCCCCAAAGCTGAGAGTTCAGGTCATTGTGCTCTTGGATTACAGGGGGGATTGATTGTACAGTCAGACAGATCAACAGGGACGGCCTAAGAACCCTGACACTTGAGTGGGGTTTTGGACTGGAAACTTAGAACTGTGCTCTAAGAACTGAGTTAAACTATAAACTTAAATCCCTTCCCCCTTCCCAGAGACTGAAGTGGTGGTGGGATCATGCCTCCCACTCATTGGGTAATGATTAAGTATTTGTGATAATATTTCAAAGTAAATATTTCTTTGTAAAAGCTAATCTGACTTTTAAGTGACGAAATGGAACTGTGGTGCAGGAGACTACCTCTATAATTGGAGGAACAGGATGGGTGAGAGTCAGGAGCCATTTGCAGAGAGCCTAGATACCACCAAATCCCTTGAGGGCAGCAAGGAAAATCCTAGAGGAGCTGTGAAATGTAATAAACCTCGTCTTTAAGCAGTGCGTGCCAGAGTAGTCAGTGTAAAAAGTGTTATACTCACATCTGAAAAGGAAAGGTCATACTTTTCTCTCAATTTAAACAAAGATGTGAGATTGGAAGGCATTTCTCTCTCTCTCTCTCTCTCTCTCTCTCTCTCTCTCTCTCTCTCCCTGTCTTTCTCTTTCTCTCTCTTTCTCTCTCTTCCCATTCCACCTCATTCTCCATTCTACCAGACCACTTCACTTGGTCTGCCAAATTTTTGGTTTCCAGGATGTTTTACTATTATTTTGTTGCTGTTGTTCAAGGAGAAATTTCAAAGTGACAGCTGACTAAACCTTTCTGAAGACATTGCTTGCTTTTTTCAGTGTCATCAGAGCTTTCAAAAAAAGCTTACTTAAGAAAGGAATTACCCATTAAAATGTGCTTTTTTCATACAGATGACATATGGAATAAATGCATTTCTCCTAAAATTGCTTCTTACAAAATAAAAGTGTAAAATATAAAAAGAAATTATAATGGCAGATTTTCTACTGGCTATGATGACTTTGGGTGAGGCTTGGGTAAGGCAGAGGGGAAGGACAGAAGAGCCAAGAAAAACAGGTCTAACCAGTTTTTCTTGTATAAAAGCATGGAATTTGCAAAATAACATCTCTATCATAGTAAAATTATCCCTAGGAGTTCTGAGGTCCCATAACTATAATTTTACATACTTTGATCAAGTTGTCTTTGAAGACTTATATTTGGTTGAGATGACATTTAAGCCATTAGACTTCAATAATAATAATATACTTTTGGAATTTGTTTTTTGGTGGGAAGAAAAAGCATGGGGACCTTCTGGTATGTAAACTCATTTCAATAACATAGTACATCAACTCCTCTATAAACTATAGTCTTAGAGAATTAATAATAACTAATGTTTATATTTACTGATTGGCCATGTGACCCTAGGCAAGTCACTTGACTCTTATTTGTCTCATTTCCTCATCTGTAAAATGGGAACACACTGGAGAAGGAAATGGCAACCACTCCAGTATTTTTGCCCAAAAACCCCATGGACAAGTCCATGGAGGTCACGAAGAGTCAAAGACAACTGAAAAACTAAACAACAACATTTATGTAGTACTTATTATATACTAGGCATCGTTCTAAGGGCTTTATCATTATTGTCTCATTTAATCCTCACAACAGCCGTGGAAAGTAGATGCTATTATCATCCGATGTTATAGAGGAGGAAACAGAGGCAAACAGAGATTATGTGTCAAAGGTCACATAGTAAATGTATCATGCTAGATTTGAACTCAAGTATTCTTGACTCCAGGCCCAGAACTCTATCCACTACACCACCTAGCTACCTTGTATACCCAGGATACTGGTGAAGTTGTCAGTCAACAATTAAGTATTTACATCATGCCAACCACTGTATTGAGCACTAGGGATAGAAAGAGAGGTACAAATATTGTCACTGTGCTCAAAGAGTTCCCATTCTAATGAAGATAACATGCAACTAACCAAATATGTGCAAGATATATACAGACTAGATAGTAGATAATTTCAAAGGGAAAGGTACTAGCTAATGACTGAGAGGGTAGTGGTGCCCTCAAAAATAACAGGAAAGTTGGGAAGAGATAGTTAGAGATTAGGGAGGTGGGGGAGAGAAAGAGCAGAGAAGAAAATGAGTTCTGTTTTGAATATGTTGACTTTGAGATATCTAAGGGATGTCCAATTCAACATATGTTGGTGATCTGGGACTTGAGCTCAGAAGAGAGATTATGGCTGGATATATAGTTCTAGGAATGATCTTCATAGAGATGGTAATTGAACCCTTTCCCACTCTTTCTGTCTTCTGCCTTTCCCTGAAACCAATCTCCAACCTGACACCACAACCTCCCTGGCCACCATTTCTAGCTCTGGTTGTATTTTCATTCATTCCATGGACTCACTGGTTGAGGACAGGAAGCTGGAAAACTTTTTTCCTTCCCATTACCACTTTCAGATTATCCCTCTACCATCATCACTCAATAATCTTCTCTTCTTTGAGGTTCACTCAATCCATATGGACCACACAATCAAAATTTTGGTAGCAGTTATCTATCAACCTCCAGGACACTCCCCTTCTTTCCTCAGTGAGTCTAGCACTTGTTTCACAGTCTTTTTCTATACCCTAATTCCTGACCTCATACTAGGAGAGACTGATATACATAGTGACGTTCTCTCAGACAGACTAACTTCCCTGGTCCTCAATCTACTCATTTCCCGTAACTTAATCCTTTGCCCCACCTGTAGCTACAAACAACTACACAGAAATGATCATATTCTTGATCTTGCCATCAGTAAGTCAATAATCATTATTTATTAAGCACTTACTGTATGTCAGTCCCTGTGGTAAGCTATTAAGATAAATTAAATAAGCACTGATGATGCAATGAAAAGCAAAAGACAATCCTTGCTCTCAGGAAGCTCATGGTCTAATACGGGAGACAACATGTGAAAACTTATGTACAAACAAGCTATACACAATCAACTGAGGGAATATTAGAATTAAGACAGATCAGGAAAATATTCCTATAAAAGGTGGGCTTTTAACTTGAACTTAAAGGAAACAATAAAAGCTAGGAGGCAGAGGTAAGAAGAAAAAGAATTCTAGGCATGGAGGGTGGCCAGTAAAATGCCCAGAGTCAGGGAGATGGAATGTCTTGTTCAAGAAAAGCAAAGAGGCCAGTTTCCCTGGAAAACAGAGCATTGGAGGGAAAAATAGATAGGGGGCCAAATGTAAGACTGGAAAGATGGGAGGATTTTGTCAAGGGTTTTAAATGCAAACAGAGGATTTTATATTTGATTCTGGAAGCAAAAGGGAACCATGGGAGTACACAGAATAGGGAAGTGACATGGTCAGACCTGTTCTTTAGGAAGATCAATTTGACAGCTGAGTGGAGGATGGACTGGAGGAGGGAGAGAGATGTGACCAGGAAATCAACCAGTAGGCTACTGTAAAAGTCCAGGTGTGAGGCAATGAGGTCCTGCATTAGGGTGGTGGCAGTGTCAGAGAAGAGAAGGTGACCATGTGTAACAGATCTTACAATGGCAAAAATCAACAGACCCTGGCAATATTTTGGATATAAGGGTAAAAGAGTGAGGAGTTGAGGATGGCATCCATATTGAGAGCCTGGATGAGTGGTGGAGTCCTAGACAATGATAGGGAAGTTTGGAAGGGGAGAGTGTTTAGGAAACTGTTACCAGGTTTAGGTAATTAGTAATTTTGGAGATTATTAGTAACTTTGGGGAGAACTGTTTTGGTTGAATAATGAGGTCAGAAGCCCACCTATAGAGTTAAGAAGAGACCAAGAGGAAAAGAAGAGGAGTCACCTACTGTAAACAGACTCTTCAAGGAGTGTAGCCACAAAAAAGGAGGTGAGAAATGGCATAAGAGCTGGGGGGGAGGGCAGCTAGGTGGCACAGTGAGTAGAGCACCGGCCCTGGAGTCAGGAGGACCTGAGTTCAAATCCAGCCTCAGACACTTGACACACTAACTAGCCGTGTGAGTTTGGGCAAGTCACTTAACCTCAATTGTCCTCCAAAAAAAGAGCTAGAGGGATGGCTGGATTACCACAAAGGTACCATTTACATGTTAATTAATTTTGAAATTTCTTTATCTGATCACAATCTCTTGTCTCTCCCTCTGTCTTGCAACCACAAACCCTGTTCTCTGTCCTCACCATGATATCCAATCCTCCAGTTCTTTTCCAGGTCATCATCCCTGCACTATCTACACTTTCCCCATCTTGTTCCCTGGTTAAACCAGTTCCATTCTACACTATTCTCTTCTCTTGCAGCCCTAACCCCTATTCTAGTGCTAGTTTCATTCTGCTGAGCCTCAGCCTTGGATTACTCCTGCCATCTGCTTTTTTCACTCCTACACATGTGATGCTGAGTGAAACTGTAAAAAAAAAAAATGAAATGGTGTTGGTGGAATCCACTACAAATTCACGTTACATAATCCCAACTAGGTCCTTCCTTAAGCAAGGCAACCCTTTTTAAATACCTACCTACTCACTCACCTCTACAGATTTTCCAACTTCTTAGCCCTTCCTCAGCCTCTTCAAACTGAGAACCTTGCTTGATATTTCATTGAAAAAAACTGAGGACATTTGATTAGAGCTCTCTTCTTCCCCACCTCATCTCACTTCCCTCAGGTGCTTTCTAACACTATCCCCTACTTCTCCTGGTCTCAGCTCAAGAGGTGACTCTTCTTCTTGACAGGGCTAACCCCTCTAACTGCATGAGTGATCTCCTTCCATCCCATTGCTTTTATTATTCCCAATCTCTTTAATCTTTCCCTATCTACTCACTACTTCCCAACTAACTGCAAACATTTGCAAACACATGCAAACATGTCTCCTCTAGTCTCAAAAACCCCTTATTTGTTTCTTTCATTCTATTATCTTCCCATAAATCTCCTCCTTTTTGTGGCTAACCTCCTTTAGAAGTCTGTCTACAATAGGTGTCTCCTCTTTCTTTCTACTCTCTTCTTAACTCTCCACAATTTGGCTTCTGACCTCATTAGTCAATGAAACTACTCTCTCCAAAGTTACCAATGATCTCCTAATTGCCAAATCCAAAGATTTTCTCAGTCTTCATCAGCCTTAACCTCTCTGCAGCCTTGGCCACTGATTACTCTCTTCTCCTTGATACTTACTCTCTTCTCTCTATATTTTCAGGACACTATTTTCTACTGGTTCTCCTACCAGTCCTAGTGCTCCTTCTCAGGCTCCTTTGCTCAATCTTAATCAGGTCACACCTGCTAATTGTGAGCATCTCAAAGAAAAGATTTACCTCAAAGAAAGGCCTTACCTTCTCCCTCCATACTATTTTCCTTGGTAAATCTCATCAACTCCCACAAATTCAACTGTGATCTCTATGATGATGACTTTCAGATCTACATACCCAACCTTAACCCATCTCCTAACCTCCAAACTCACATTTCCAACTGTCTATCACACATCTTGAACTGGATGTCCTATAAACATTGTAAACTCAACATGTCCAGAACTTAACTCATCATCTTTCTTCTCCAGCACTCCCCCATTCTGAAATTCCCTATTACTGTTCAAGGCATCATCATCCTCTCAGTCACCCAGGCTTTCAACCTAGGTATCATCCTCAATTCCTTACTCTCTCCCCGCCATATCCAATTTATTGTCATGGTGCATTGATCTCACCTTTGCAACATCTCTCAAATATACCCCCTTCTGTCCTGTGATACTGCTACCATCCTGGTGTCTTCATCACCTCACCCCATGGATTATTGCAATAGCCTGTTGATGGTTTCTTGATCATATCTCTCTTCCCACTCCAGACCATCCTCAATTCAACTGTCAAATTAATTCTCCTAAAGCTTATATTTGACCAAGTCATTCTCCATTCTTTTGTTGAATCTTATTTATTTTATTTTTTTAATTTATGAAATAAAACAATCATTTCCATAACATAGTAGAATAAAAAAGATGATTGTGCATGAAACTGCAGCTCTATTGTGTACAACTTGTTATTCCTTTTCAATATATAATAAAGTTATTATATAAATTTCTTTTTTCTTCCCCCCCATCCTAGACATAGTTACCATTAGACACAAATATATATATATATATATGTATGTATATGTATGTGTATGTACATATATATAAAATCATCCTATACATACTTCTATGTATCAGTTTCTTTCTCTGGATGCAAAAGCATCTTCCTTCACATGTCTTTTGTAGTTGATTTGGGCATTTATAATAGTCCAAATGACTTAGTCACTCAAAGTTGTTCTTAAAACAATATTGCTGATACTGTATATAACATTGTCTTGGTTCTGCTCATTTCACTCTTTATTATTTTGTGCAAGTTTATCCATGTTTTTCTAAAAATCAGTAGCTCCTCATTTCTTATAACACAATAGTATTTTTCCATCAGGATCACATACTATAACTTGTTCAGCTATTCCACAATTGACAGACATACCTGCAATTTCCAGTTCTTTGCCACCACTAATTATTTGGAAGGATATACAAAGAAGGGATCCTATCTCACCTCCTATTCAATAAAGTCAACGGCTCCCTTTTTTCCCCAGGATGAAATATAAAATTAACTGTTTGGCTTTCAAAGACCTTCATTACCTAGCCCCCTCCTATCTTTCTAGTCTTCTTACATCTTAGTCACCCCCTTTATAGACTGAAGTTCAATGATACTGGTCTCCTTGTAGTTCTTTGCATAACACTCCATCTCCTGACTCTGTGCCTTTTCATCTGCTGTCTTCCATGCCTGGAATTCTCTCCTCTGACTCTTGGTTTGCCTGACTTTCTTTATGTCCCATCTAAAATTCTATCTTCTACAAAAAGACTTTGTGAATCCTCCCTAATGCTAATGCCTTTGCTGTGTTGATTATCTCCAATTTAGCCCAGATGCATCTTGTTTATACATAGTTGTTTGCATGCCATCTCTTTGCACCTAGTACATAGTAGGTGAATTTCAGTCTAATATCTTCCTTCCCTAGTAATTAATTCAACAAACAATATGCATTTGTTGAGTTCCTACTATGTGTAAGGCACTGACTGTGCTTGGTGCTGGGGACACAAAATCAAAAAAAAAAATGAAAGTTCCTGCCTTCAAAGAACGGGACAAGCAATCTATGGAGGATGCAATGCATATATACATAAATATATAACATTTCCATATAAATATACACATGTATGTGCATATGCATATGCACATACATACATACAGAATAAATACAAGGTAGTTAGGCAAGATAAGAAAGGAAGACACAAGAAGCTGGAGAAATCAGAAAAGGTTTTGTGCATTGAAGACAGTTCTTGAGGTCAGTCTTGAAAGAAATAAGGAATTCTATGAGGTAGAGCTGAAGAGAAAGTGAACTTCAGGCATGGGAGATCATCAATGGAAAATTAAAAAGACAGGATATGGAATCTGAAGAACAGAGAGAAACTGGCCTATGAAGTACGGGAAGATGAGTATGATAAGGGAGGAAACAGACTGCCGCCAGCTTGTGAAGGGCTTTAAAAGTCAAGAAGAGTTTATATTTTGTTCTAGGGCAATAGAAAGCCACTTGAAGTGATTGGGTAGGGAAGTGATGTGGTCACTTAAGAAAAGTCACTTTGGCAGCTTTGTGGAAGATGATTTGGAGTGTAGAAAGACTTAAGTCAGGGAGGCCAATTAAGAGCCAGTTCAGCCAATAGGTAATGAGGGCCTAAACTAATTTGGTAGCTCTATGAGTAGTGAGAAGTGGTCAGATGCAAGGGATGCCATAGAGATAGAAATGGTGAAATTTAACAACTGACTGGATATACAGTGTGAGGGACAATAAAAAGTCAATGATGATGCCAAGGTTATAAATCTTGGAAACTGGAAAAAGGGTAGTTCCAGTAATGAAAATAGGAAAATCTACAGAGGGGTAGATTTGGGAGGAAAGATCATGTATTCTGTTCTGGACATATGGATTTGAGATGTCTGTGGGACATCCAGGATACACCCTCCTACCTGTATTGGAGCTGGAGGTTAAGCAAAAATCCTTGCATTTCCTAACTTCAACTCTAATCATAACTATGAGACAAACAGATCATTAAAATTACTTGGAGCTTGGAGGCGGCTAAGTGGTGCAGTGAATGGAACACCAGCTCTGGAATCAGAAAAAATTCGGTTCAAATCCAGCCTCAGACACTTAACACTTAGTAGCCATGTGACCTTGAGCAAGTCACTTAACCTCGATTGCCATGCCCTTATTCCTCCAAAAAAAAAAAATTACTTGGAGCTGCTTTCCATATTATCCATGATAGGGGAATTAACAGAGGGTAAGGGAAGATTGCTATTCTGGGGAGTGAATTTTTTTTTGTTAATCATATCTGTTACACATCATAGAAATATACCTATTGTGTGTGTGTATGTGATGTGGTGTGTTTCCTCAAAGTCTACAAATGCAAAACACAAAATACATCTGCATCCATAAAATTCTGCAAAGTACTACAGCATTAGATACACCTATCTAAATAGAATTATATGCTTTATTTAGAACAGATTTAACCAATTTAGTTTTTCAAGAAATCCATGAACCCCACCTCTGGAATCCTCCTATAGTGCTGAATAGTTCTTCCGTGAAAGAAAATATGGACAAAAAGAGTACAGCATGAGAAAGCTTTGGAAAGGTTTGTGACCTCCATTAGTGGAGGGCATGCTTTACACATCCCAGTGAAATCATGGATAAACCCAAGTACTGAAAAGTGTTGTTTAACTTAAGGCGAATCTGAGTGGTTACCTTGCCTTAATTTAGAGATTAAGATTTGCATGCTTAAAAGAGTATAATAATTGGATTTTTATCAGCATAAAAACGCTTTTAATTATAACAATAGTACAATCAGGCCTCATTTCTCCAACATTATTGTCTTGTTTTTTCTTTGCTTGCCTCTCAATTTTATTCTGTCCTTGTCTATATATTTTTAAATGTTTAAACAGCCCTCTTTTTTTTCATCAATATTGCTAACCCCTCCCAACTAAAAACCAAGACAAAAAAATTACCTTCATAATAAATAACTGTAGTCCTTAAAAAACGAGTCCATGTCCCAAAATATATATGCCTCTTTCTGCAACTTAAATCTCTGTCAGGAAGTGGATGACACAGGTATTCTGGAGACATAGCACTACTTAGGGGAAGACAATTAATATGGTTTCTTTTCTTTTTTTTCTTAATATGGTTTCCTTGGTCTGAATGTACTGTTGAAAGTTGGTTATTCTCAGTTGTTCTAGTGTTAGGTGAGCTACCACCTTGTCTTCAGACAGGTTTCAGGATCTGAAATCTTACTTTTGATCACCTGTAATCTGGACTACACTAATAGACTCCACTTTATCTACCTGCTTCCGATCTCTCTCCCCTTTCCAAATCATTTATCACACAGCTGCCAAAGTAATTTTCCCTAATTCACAAGTCTAAACATATCATTCCCCAATTAAATCAAAAAAAATGAGATAAATTTCAGTAGCTCTCTATTACATTTCAAACAAAATACAAGTTGTGCATATTGACATTTAAGGTCTTCTATAGTCAGGCTCCAAGCTAACCTAGCCTTATTTTATATTAGTTCCCCTTCCCGTATTCTAGGTTTCATGAAAACTGAACTATTAGCTGTTCCCAATACTCTCATCTTTTACCTACATTCATTTGCACAAGCTGTCCCCCACGGCTAGAATACACCCCGATCTTGCCTTTGTCACTCCTTAGAATCCTTATTTTCCATCGACACTTAGCTTTGTCGCTGCCTCCTCTGGGATTCCTTTATCCCACCAGTTGTGAATGTTCGTTGCCACCTCTAATCACCATATATTGTACAAATCTATGCACATGTTACACCACTCAGGAGAATTTAAGTTTTCTGAGGACAGAAAAAGTTTTGGGTTTTGTTGGGTTTTTTTGAGGGTGGGGTGGGGTGTTGTCTTTATATCCCCAGTCCAGTGCTTTCGATATATGCTTAATTAATATTTGTTAAATTGAAATTAATTGAATTGAACTCAAAGCCATTGTGCCTTTCAGCTTTGAGAAAACTCCCAAGACCTACTATGTCTAACCCACTATCCATTATGACTGAATTGAAGAAGAAATGAAAGCTGCCTTGGGGGTGGGGCTGGGGGGAGGAAAATAAGGTGGTAGTGAGCTTAATTTTGCACACAATTATAAATCAATGGGCTCAAGCCTCAGGGCTTCCAAGGAGCTGCTCCACTCTACTCTGTGGAATCAAGTTCATTAACACGATAACAGCTACTTTCTTCACTTGGATTCAATTCTATTCAACAAACACTTAATGAATTCTCACTGTACATGTGGCTCTGTCCTGGAGGCCTTTTTCACTTTCTTCAAGTCCTACTATTTTCCAGACGGTTGAAACTGTCTAAAGTCTAATAACCAGATAAGTGAGATGTTATTATAATACCTTAAGCATTTTTTCATAAATATCCCATTGGAATGAGGAAAAAAAGTGGAACCAGATTATAAACCTTCACATGTGTGAACTTACAGAGCTAGGAATCACTTGTATGTCAGACTTTCTTGGCTTATTAATAACACTTCTTCAACTATTGGAGATCCCTGACCTTCCTAAGGCATGTCTAGAATCAGAGAAAGATTAAATGAAATTGCAGGTGACATGGGACCACAGAAAGAGTGCTAGATTTGGAGACAGAAGACCTGGATTTGAATACTGACTCTGCTACTTATTGTTTGTGACACTTTGGACAAGTCTCTTAACTTCTTTGGGCCTCAGTTTCCTAGTTTGTAAAATGAGATTCAATGAATGACCTCTAGTTAGTGACCTTTTAACTCTTATGTTTCCACAATACATTTTTAATGGTCAAGTTCTAATTTGATAGATGAGACTCACTCTATCTAGGCTATCTTAGAAAGTTTACTGATTGTGACTTACCTCCTAAGACTCAAACACTCAAACACTCACATTTTCACACATGCTTCTTATGTAACTGAACTTTTCGGCCAGGTCTCCATTGGAAAAATCAAGTACAAAACAATGCATTTAGTCAGGTAATTCCAAAATATGCTTTTTAAAAAATATACCCATAAAATTGTCTCCATTTTCTCTTTTATATTGACAATTGAAGGTCTAAGGTGTAATGATGTGATAAATTAAGTTTCTGAGAGGAATGATTTGGGATTACATATTTACCAAGTACTTTAGTGATGATGTCATTTTACAAGTATCGTTCTCACTCTTTGGTAAGTGGCATAAGATAATTACTAAAGGTGGATAGAAGAAAACAGTATAAATGCCATGCAAGAGATGAAATTATTTATATAAGGTGTCATTAAATAATTTGACTAGCAATTTTCCAAAATTACCATGTAGGTTTGGGGGGAAATGATATAAATCAGCAGGTGTAAACTTTCTTCTTGTATCTAGTCATTTATGGTTTAAGAAGATTTGCTTTTAAATTACTCAGGTCATGTCCTTAGCTTTTATTAAATTTTGTGCATCAAAAACCAAAAGCTGATTGAATTTTGGGGGGGAAGCAAGCATGATTCCTTGAGAGTTGCTACTGTTGTTGTTGGTTCATTCAGTCACATTCTACTCTTTGCAACCCATGGACCATAGGCTCTGCCAGGCCCTTCTCTATTCCACTATCCCCTGAAGTCTGTCCAAGTTCATGTTCATTGCTTCCATAACTCTATTCATCCATCTCATGCTCTATCATCCTCTTTCCCTTTTGCCTTCAATCTTTCCCAACATCAGAGTCTTTTCCAGTGAATCCTGTCTTCTCATTGTGTAGCCAAAGGATTTAAGTTTCAGCTTCAATATTTGTCCTTCCAGTGAACAGCCTGAATTAATTTCTCGAAGTATGTACTGATTTGATCTCCTTGCTGTCCAAGGGATTCTCAAAAGTCTTCTTTAGCACCATGATTTAAAAACCTCGATTCTGTCATACTCAGCTTTCCTTGTGGTCCAACTCTCACAGCCATACATTACTACGGAAAATCCATAGCATTGACTACATGGACCTTGGTCAGCAAGGTGATGGCCAGACTTGCCAAGGAGCAATCCTTGGAGAGTAGGGATTGTTTTATTCTTTGTATTTGTATTTCTCATGCCTTACATAGTGCCTGGACCACTTTAGGTAATTATTAAATGCTTGTTGATTGATTTTTTTTTTTTACTCAGTCACATGAGAAAGGAAATAGCAGTGATTTGATAGACAAAGCACTGGCTCTAAAGTCAGAGGAATTGGGTTCAGATTTCACCTTTGATAATTACTATCTATATGACCTTGGGTACATCACTTTATTTTCCTAGGCCTAATTTTCCTCATCTGTAAATCAAGGAATTGGACTTGATAGTCTCTGACATCTCTTCTAATGCTAGATCTTTGGGCATAGGGTCCTATAAATACATGTAGCCCATTGCCCACACTAATTACAAAGGTTCCTCTTCAACTTTGGCTTCCGTATAAAACCAGCCTTCCATACCCGTGCCCTTCTACCCACTCAAAAACATCTAATGAACAAACTACTAGTATCTCTCAGATAACAGTTTGGGGAAAGCTCCTTATGGCACAGTGGGCAAAGTTTGTTATTTTCCATGTATTCATATGGGATGAAGCTCAGGCTTGTTGTAAAATGATTCACATGCTTATTAGCAAAAGAGTCATTCATTCTGCTCCAGGCCTACTTCATGAACACAGCCTTGGATCACAGAATCATAGAGTTGGATCACAGAATCACAGGATATATAGCTTGAGGGAACCTCACAGGTCATTTCATCCAATTCCCTCATTTTACACATGGGGAAACTGAGGACCAAAGAGGTTAAGTGACATTTCTATGGTCACATAAATACTAAATGGCATAGCTGGAATTTGAATCTTTAGTGGCTTTGTGCCATCAAATTTTCCTTAGAACTGTTAAGGGCCAAGGAGCAGCTAAGTGGTATAGTAGAGCACTAGCCCTAGAGTCAGGGGGCTTATCCCTTATCCCTAATTCAGCCTTAGATACTTACTAGCTGTATGACCCTGGACAAATTACTTAAACCTGATTGCCTCCAAAAAATGCAATTTTAAATTTAAATTTAAAAAGAAACTTAAATGCCAGCAATAGTCTGTGTTGCTACCCATACAATGAGTTTTGTCTGTTTGAAACGTTTTTCAAATATGGATATGCCCAATAGATTTGGCAATTACCTATGCCAAATAGAGTTTCTAGAGGAAACTGTTGAGCATGTGACAAATGTAAACAAAATGCTGTCACCTGAGGGGACAATTATTGCCTCTAGGCCTGTAGTCTCATGGTTCTCTCTGAGAATTACACAATCTCAACGTTGTTTGGCATAGGTGAAGGGTTCTTGGCCTATGTTTCACGGATCCTTTTGTAAGTTTGACAAAGCCTATGGACCCTTTTACAGAATAATGTTTTTAAACACATAACATAAAATACCCAGGATGATAAAGGAAATCAATTGTATTGAAATATAGTTATGGGGTGGCTAGGTAGTACAGTGAATAGAAAGCACTGAAGCACTGGCTCTGGAGTCAGGAGGACCTGAGTTCAAATCCAGCCTCAGACACTTAACACTTACTAACCGTGTGACCTTGGGCAAGTCACTTAACCCCAATTGTCCTTCCTCCCCCCTTCCAAAAAGTTTTTTAAAAATATGTAGTTATCAAAATATTTTTTAAAACAAGTTCACAAACTTGGGACTAAGAGCTCATAGCCTAGTTTGTGTCATGAGGCATTAAGCATCATAAACAAACCAATGGTATAATTAGGAGATTTATTGATTTTTAAATCAGATTCCCCCAGAATGACAGGCACTTTTTAGGTACACATTTGCATGCCAAGTGAGAAGCATATACAATCCAGAAATCTGCTTAATGCAGGTGAAGAGCCCATTTTTCTGTCTTTGCGGATAGCCAGTTTTGCTTTGTTAAGATTTGCTATAGTATGGTATCATGGAAAGGGTACAGGATTTGCAATCAGAGGACCTGAGTTCAAATCCTCTCTCTGCCTGTGACCTTTGTCAAATCATTTAACCTCACTGCATCTTAATTTCCCCATCTCTAAAATAAAGGGGTTAGACTCAAGGACCTCTAAGATACCTTCCTGATTTAAGTCTATGATCTACTAACTAATGCCACTTTCTCTTCTCTCACTTTTCTATCATTTAGAATCTTGCTTCTGACCTAATCATTCATTGAAACTGTGCTCTTCAAAGTCAACCAATGATCTTTTAATTGCCAAATCTGATGGTCTTTTCTCAGTCCTCATCCTTATTTACCTATACGCTGCTTTTGACCACCTTCCTCCTGGAGGAGAGATCAACAGTGGATTAGACTCCTACCTCACTGTTCCTTCTCAGTCTCCTTTGCTGACTCATCTATCTCACACTCCTTAACTGAGGGTGTTGCCCGAGATTCTTTACTTCTCCCTTTGTATGCTCCCTCTAAGTAACCTCATCAGCTCCCATGCGTTTAATTATTATATATCTCTAAGCGGATAGTTCACAGATCTATATATCTGGCCCATCTCTCCTTTTGACTTTAATCCCAGATCACTTATTGAGTATTAAACATTTCATAATGGATGTCCTTGAAATATCTTAAACTCAACATGTCTAAAATCAAACCCATTATTTTCTTCCTAAATTCTCCTCTCCTCCAAATGTCTTTATTTCTGTTGAATGCACCATCATACGTACTTGGTATTATCCCCAATGCCTCATTTCACTTGCTCTTTATATCTAATCATTTATCAAATCTTGCCATTTCTACTTCTACATCTCTTACATTTGACCCCTTCTTTGCACTCATGCAGTTACCACCTTGGTTCAGATATTCATCACCTCTCACCTGGATTATTTCAACAGCCTCCTGATTAGTGTCCCCACTTAAGTCTCTTAGCATTCTGCAGATGGCTGCCAAAGTAATTTTTCTCAAATGTAGATCTGACCATTTCACACCCCACATTTCAGTAAGCTCCAGTGATTCCTTTTTGCCTTTAGTATAGAATATAAATGTCTCAGTTTAGCATTTAAAGCCCTTCACAATAGGCCCCAGCCTATTTTTTCCAGCCTTGTTGGATGTTACTCCCCTTTAACAACTCTGTAACACAGCTCAAACGGCCATCTCTCATGCTTTGAATGCCTTCCCTCCCTGTCTCTGATTCATGGAGTCCCTTCTTTTCAGATGCTGTTCAGACAACATCTTGTGCATGAAACTTTTCCTGATGCCACTGATAGTGCTCTCCTTACCAAACTACCTTTTTATTTAATTAATATAAATATATGTATATATTTGTATATATTCACTTTGCATTTATGCTGCATCTCTTTTTACATGTACTTTTCAGTCAAAAAACATTTATTAAGAGCCTCCCATATACCAGACACTATGTTAAGCACTGGGAATACAAAGAAAGGTAAAATACAGAAGGCCTTCTCTCAAAGAGTTCATAGTCTAATGATGGAGACAACATGCAGATAACTCCGCATGAACAAGCTATACATGAGATAAATAGGAGATCAACAGAGAGAAGGCACTAGAATTAAGAAGTACTGCAAAAGGCTTCTTGTAGATGATGAAATTTTGCCTGGGACTTGAAGGAAGCCAGGCAAGCCAAGAGGTGGAGATGAAGAAGGAGAGCATTCCATGCATGAGAGACAGTCAGGGAAAATGTCCAGAGTTGAGAGATAGTGCGTCTTGTTCAAGGAACAATAAAGAGACCAAAGAGTACATGGACAAGGGAAGAAGAAGGTATAACATGAAAGAAGACTCAAAAGGTGGTAGGTAGGTGAGGAGGTTAGATTATGAAGGTATTTGAACACAAAACAGAGGATTTTATATTTGATCCTGCAGAAAATAGGAAGCCCCTAGAGTTTATTGAGTTCATTGACATGGCCAAACTTGTGCTTTAGGAAAATCATTTTGGTGGCTGAATGGAGGATGGACTGGAATGAGGGGAGGCTTGTGATAGAGAGACCAACCAGCAAGCTATCAAAGTAGTCTAGGTATGAGGAGATGAGGATCTGAAACTGGGAGGTAGTAGTATCAGAGGAGAGAAGAGGATATATTCAAGAGATATTAAAAAGGCAAAATCTTGGAAACAGATTGAACATGGTAGGTGAAATAGGGAGGAGTTGAGGATGACACCTAGATTTCAAACTTAAGGGACTCATCGGATGGTGGTGCTCTTAACAGAGACAGGGAAATTTAGAAGCGGGGAGAATTAAGGGGAATATAATGAGCTTGATTTTAGACTGATTGAGTTTAAAATGTCTACAGAACCTTTGAGAAATCCATCATATCTAATAGGCAGCTGGAGGTCAGGAGAGAAATTAGGACTAGATTAACAGATTAGAGAACCATAAACATAGAGACGATAATTGAATTGGTGGGAGCTGATGAAACACCAAATGGATTAGTCTAGAAGAGACGGAGGTCCATGACAGATGGGGAAGGGAAAAGGTTGGGAGAATACACACAATTAGCAGGAATGTCCTGGATAAAGATCCAGCAAAGGAATGATTAGATATGTAGGAGAACCAGGAGAAAGTAGTGTCCCAAAAAACAAAAGGAAAGAGACTATCAAGGAGAAGGAAGGTGATCTATGCTGTCAAAGGCTGTAGAGAGGTCAGGAAAGATGAAGACTGGGAAAAAACCACTGAATTTGGCAATTAAGACATCATTAATAACTTTAGAGAGAGAAGCTTCAGTTGAGTAATGAGATTAGAACTCAGACTACAGGGAGTTTTTATTTGTCCTTCATTCTCAAAGAGAACCAAAGACTTCAGGAAGGTGATGTCTTGACTTGCAAGTGAATTGGATTTAAGTGAGGCAGGGCTGTACAAAGTCATTTGCCTCACTTTCCCCTGCAGAGCTACCTGTGCCTGGTGACAAGATACAGATCAGGATGACCTAGAAAGTTAAGAAAAATGTGAAAAGAGGAAATGGAGGTATCTATTGTAGATGGCCTTCTTGAGAAGTGTAGCCACAAAAGGGAAAAGAGATATGGGACAATAGTGGGGATGAAAGTACCAAGTGAAGGCTTTTGAGGATGGGAGAGACATGAACACATCTTTAGGCAATAGAGAAGTAGCCAGTAGAAGTGCAGAGAATGTGGATAAGTGAGAGAGTGGGAATGATAGAAGGTGAAAGCTATTGTAGGAGAGAGGATGTAATGTGACCACTTGTGTATAGAGGGATCAGTTTTAGTAAGAAATTGGGTCACCTCTTCATTTGAGACAGGAGTGAAGGAGGAGATAGTGGTAAAAGTGATCTCAGTGATAGGAGATGGGGAAGAGAAAAGAGGATACTCAAGGTGAATGGCTTCAAATAGGCAGCAAAGTTCTAAGCTGAGAGGGTGGGAGAGGGGAAGTAATGGGAGGTTTGAAGAAGGATAAAAAGGCTTGGAAAAGTGGCTTCAATGAACAAGCAGTAAGTTAATTAGCAATATGAGAGGATTTCCTTAGCACCAGTTAGGACACAGTTGAAGTTGTTTAACATAAATTTCTGGCAGACCTAGTTAGGATGATTGTGTGATTCTCTCTACCTTCAGTATACGTGTAGGAGTAAAAGTACAAATAGTGAGAGTGATTGGCTTGGCAGGGCACAAATAATGATATTATAAAGGGACAAAGGACTCAAGAGAAGAGGATAGTGGAGAGAACTGGTTCACCAAGAGGTCAAGACAGAGAAAGGGGGAAAGTGTAGCTAATGTAGGGTCAATGGCCTAGGAGAGAACTGACTAGGAGATGGATTTGAGTTCACAGTGTGTGAACAAAGAGGAAAGTTTAATATTAGAAGTCAGCAGGAGAGGTGGCATGCCAACAGATTATGCTCAAATAAAGGAATTTCAGAGCTCATAAACATAGTAGTGGGGTATTTGTGGATGATGGCAAGATCCTGGGCATGACTACCTTTGTATGTGGTCGAAATAGCATGAAGGAGTAGGTCATTGATATCAGTAAGTTAAGGAACTGGGAGGTTAGGGTATTTTAGGGAGTATTAATTTGTAATCCCTTAGTATGAGAGCAATAGTTGGATTGTAGAGAAAGACTGTGATCCAGGTGCTGAATTCATTTTAAAATAGGGGGAGGGATCCCGTAGGTTGGTAGACAACTACCAGGATTTTGAATGGGTGGTAGATATGGATTGCATGAATCTCATAGGAGAAGAGGACACTAAGATGATGATGGAGAGGAAACTTAGAGGTGTCAATGAGGAGATAGTATTCCAGCTCCCTCACTTTGACCAGTGAGTTGGGGAAAATGAGTGAAAGTGCAGCCATTGCTGAAAAGGGCATCCAGGGAAGCTGTGTCATCAGAAGGAAACCAGGATTCAGTGGGAGTCAAAAGATGGAAGGACTGTGAATGGAAAAGATCCAAGATGAAAACAAGTCTGTTGCAGATGAAATAGACATTCCAGAGGGCATTGCTGAATGACAACTCATCAGATATGTTGTAGAGTTTTGTGTTCAGGAGTATGTTTAACTAGATGACCTATGTGATCCATTCTAATTCTGAGACTCTTCTTTTTTTTTTTTTTAACTTTTTGGAGGGGGAAAGACAGAGCAATTGGGGTTAAATGACTTGCCCAAGGTCACATGGCTAGTAAGCGTTAAGTGTCTAAGTCCGGATTTGAACTCAGTTCCTCCTGACTCCAGGGCCAGTGCTCTATTCACTGAGCCACAGAGACTCTTATTCTTCAAAAGAAATTATTTTCTATCCTCTCCTTTTTAACAAAAAGCATAGAATCCTTTTAGAGAGATAGAAGGTTTATTAAACAGGAGTTCCAGGAATGAATTATTGTAGCATTGTGGCTATAAGTCCAGAAAGTGAATACAAGTAGACTGCTAAAATCTGAGAGGACTGAACCAGTTATCTGATGCAATTGCATGGCCAGTGAAGTAGAAAGATATCCATCTGCAGTTGTTAAGATATTTTCAGCAAACTTGGCTTGGTTTTCTTCCCAGTAGTGGCATTGACCATCTCCTTAGGTGATGGTTGCTGACAGTACCATCTGCAGAAGCTAAGACTGAAGCAGATAGCCTGTGAGTTTTCATTAATTTTTCATACTGAACCCACCATTTAATTTCTACAACAATGGAGAAAAAGAAAGTACCAGATTAAATCAGAAGCTAATATTTCTTGGTAATTACCAGTACTAATGGTTGGTTCCTCATTTGCGGGGCTAAGTAGACTAGAGGAAGGTATTCTGTCTGAAGCTCCATCGCTTTTTTTCTCCATTTAAGATCAGGTAATGGTCCTTGTAAACAAAGACAGCAAACAGAGAACACTCACAGAACCCATGAGACTTAGTAGACTTCCCTCACAACCCACTCCAAGGTAAAGATACTTTAATAGTGTCCATTGTTTTCTTGGCCCTGCTTGGTTCACTCTACATCAGTTCATATGCCTTGCCATGCTCCTCTCCATTTATCAAATTTGTAATTACAGCATAGTAATATTCCATTACATTCATATACCTCAGTTTAATTAGCCATTCCCCAATAAAAAGACATCTGCTTTGTTTCCAGTTCTTTGCTACCACAAAAAATAATGCAATAAATATTTTGATATATATAGAAAATTTCTTCTTCTCAAGGACTTCCTTGGGGTGTATAGCCTGAAAAGAATCTCTGGATTAATGGGTATGGAAGTTTTTAGCAATTTTACTTACATAATTTCAAAATGTTTGTGCTGATTCACAGCTCCTACAAAAATGCCCAGGTTCTTAAAGTCAGGTCAAACATAGATTTGGATCATATACTTGGAGTTAGATGGGACATCAGAGATTGTATAATTCCTAGATTAAAGGGTGTGGACATTATAGACATTTTATTTGTGTAATTTCAAAGTGTTTGTACTGAGTCACAACTTCAACATAGATGCACAAGTTATTAAAGCCAGACCAGTCATAGATTTGAATCATAGACTTGAGTTTGATGGGACTTAAGAGATCTAATATTATAAATGATGAGTTCTGTGTATGACATTTTCAATAAGTAGTCATTCAGTTTCCACTAATCCCTCTTCCATGTGAGGAACTTCAAATATTGGAAGGCAGCTCTTTGAGGCAGAGTTCTTCTGATCAAGGCAATGGAACATTTGCAGTATTTGCCTAGAAGCTGTAAAATAATTCCCACATTTTCTATGTGAGAGACTCTTGTCTCTGGTGGTTCTCAAACTCCTGTCTAAATTCTGTGAGGATGTCCTACTTGTCATGAACCTGTCAGGAGAACAGGAATACTAGTGTAACTGGGATAAGATACAGTTCTCAAGTAGCAGCATTGGGAAAACACGGGGAGCTTAGCTTTCTACAGTACTCCTTTGCTTTAGGAGGGTGGGATTCACCTTCCTATTACCACAGGGTCACAAGAAGCTAGAGATGTCATTAGGTCTGAGAAGTCCTAGCCTAATACCTAAAGTAGCTGTTATACCATCTCTACTCCCTGGGAACGCCCTCACCATTGAATAATTGCTCACCAGGAGGCCCACATCTACCTTCCAAGACATGCGCGTATGGAGAGTTGTTTATTAACTTGAACTGCTGGCCTGAAAAGACAGTTATTATGTCATCCCTTTCCCCCCTCCTCCCATTAAATCTTTTCTTTTAACTAGTCCTTGTATGGAATATTTTCTGACCAGGTTTCTTTTATCAGATGGCTGAGCCATCTTTTCTAGAAAGATGGAGGAGTTCAGAGAGGAATGCAAATGCACTGGGGGCTGGAATCCAAGGCACTGATTTCTTCATTATCATTGTAAGAATTGGGCAGAGGTCCTGGTCCCAGGGACCCTAAAATACTATTTTATATGTTTTCTGCTAATCTATTACAAAGGCCAAAAAAAATCAAAACTTAGCATAGACTTAAGCAAAAAGCAACCTCATTTTTAAAAAGTTGCAATGAGTAACTGGAACTCATAATCTCTTATGAAGAGGTATCAAAAGGAAAGGCTTCATTCCATTATATAATATTTTGATACTTACCTAAATGTTGCTTACCAGAATCAGTGCACTTCTAATGATTTTTAGGTACATAGGAAGATTTTTTGGGCAATCCTGTGTAAGATGGTTTGGAGGAAAGATTTCAGGTAAGATGCTATTAGAGTAGTTTAAGAGAAAAAAAAAGAAAACCCAAACTGGATTTTAGAATGCAGAGGTGAGAAGTATTGTAGAGGTAAAAATAGCATGTTGTGACAATTCTTTAGAAGTATAGGTTGAGAGAGAGGGAAAATCAGAGTCCAAGGTGATAATCTGGGATCCTGCACAGATGATGGTGACATTAACAGAAAAAGAGATGTTGAAGGTGAAGAGATGAGAACTTAGAGGGGAAAAGGAGTTTAGATATACTGAATTCAAAATACTAGGGGGGCATTCAAGGGTAGATTGTCAACTGAAAATGCAGGAGTAAAGAACTCTAGGCTAGAGACTAAGGCTGGAGATAAATATTTAGGAGTCATGAAGGGATAGCTTACGTCATGAGAAGGAATGAAATCATTAGGAGATTGGGGAGAAAAGAGAAAAGAAGTAAGGAGGAGGGTTATGAGAAGACCTTGGGGAGCATCCACATTTAAGATATAGGAGAAATATGAGGTTGAGGAGTTAGCAAAAAAATAAAAAAAAAAAGAATGGTAGGAGAACCAACAGAGCAATGAAAAACCATGGGAGGAGAGGAGAGAATTACCTTGGGCAGCACCTTAGTTATTAGACAATACCTTAACAGGGTCAACCAGCTGGGAGCAAAGACTTGCAAGAATGGAATGTTGTGTAGGGGGAAGGGCTGATTAGGAAAGGGGAGAAAGTGCTGATAATACCCTTGGTCCACTGCACAATTTGGCTTAGGGCCTGCCCTATCAGGCTGGTTTTAAAGCTATTTTGTGTTTGGTGAAGTGGTGTGGCACAGTATCACGTATAGTGGAGTTGGCGTCAGAGGTCCTCAGGTCAAATCCAACACCTACTACTTAAGTACCAGTGTGACCTTGGCAAGTCACTTAACTTGTCTTGGCCTCAGTTCCTTATCTGTAAAATGAGGGGGCTAGACAGCCTGTAAGGTCCCACCTATTTGTATGCAGGGCTGTTCTGGAACCAGCAAATGTAAGGGACAACTGTTAAATTTTCAGTGTGAACGCTGACACCTCAGAAATAAGTGAATGCTATAAATTGGGGCTTGATTTATTATTTTGTTGATGGTCTAACTCTAGAATTAAGAAAGTGAAGAGAAAAGGTTAACAATGCAGAGTAAACTTAAAAGTATGTCTTGCTACATTTTTTTCTTTTTTTCTGGAGATCTAATTATTAAACATTTACCCATTTACTCCTGTGTATAAGGATAATGGGGGCCTAGAGCATATATGTGTGTTAAGGTTTAAGGTTTGTCAGGGAACTGTAAAATGTTGAGGTTTAAGATTTAGGGGTGCACAAGACCCCAAAATACCAACACATTGGGTCCTGCTGAATGAATTCAACTCAAGTCTTCTCTCAGCCAAAGTAAAGCAAAGTTTATTAAAGGTTCACCATAATGAGTAGACTCTTAAGGAGCCTGAGTATCTGTGACGCTTGTATTGGACAAGAATCATCTGACACAGAGTGAGTCTGCGCTAGATAATTCTCAGCTCCTTCATGGAGGCAATAAGGGTCTTATATACGGAAAGATTGTAGGAGGATTTAGGGATGGTCTAGAGGAGTTTGGGGAGAGCCTTCAGGAGGAGTCAAAGGAGGTCAGACTCCAGTAATGAGATGAAGGGTGGGAAGTAGCTGGAGGCTACCTGGAGATGACAGACAATGGAGGGCTACACTAGTTTAAGGGTAACAGATCTGGGCAACCAGCAAGCCTCTGTTGGTCATTGTTCAGGTTTTGTTGGTTCAGAGTGAGTATAAATAGCAATTTCTTCTGTTCTGGCCAGAAACCCTGAGAATCTTCCCCTCCCAGATTGATGTTCCTTTTTTTGAATAGGCCTTCTTTTGACTCATTTCTTGTCTAACCTTAATGACTGAATGGGTGTTGCCTCAGACAAATTGAGCCCCGGGAAAGACCTTAACTTAAAAAGTTCAAGGTCTCCCACTGCATCTGGGGCCATCTCCAGTTGTCCTGATCTATGTGTTGCCACTGGACCTAATTGGCTCCGGAGGAGAGAATGAGACTGATGACTTTGCACAGCCTTGCATAACTTAAATACAATTCACTTTCTAGTCAAGACATCACCTTCCTGAAGTCATTGGTCCTCTTAGAGAATGAAGGACAAACAACAACAACTGGTTGTTCTGGGCAAGACAATAACTTTTCAGGAATCCAGGCAATTCACTAAAAAAATAAATACCAGGGGTGGCAAGGTGGCGAGGTGGCCCAGTAAATAGAGCACTGACCCTGGAGTCAGGAGGACCTGAGTTCTAATCTGGCCTCAGACACTTAACACAAAACTAGCTGTGTGACCTTTGGGCAAGTCACTTAACCCCAACTACCCTATCTTCCCTCCTCCAAAAAGCAAAAAAAGAAAATAAATACCAGACAGGTTGTTAATCACAAATGCAGAGGTGCTTTCCTATTTTGATTAAATAACAGTTCTAAAAAAAAAAAACCAACATAAGCTGAAATAAGAAAGAGTGTTTGAAAAGTGTGTATTTCAAGGGGCTGATTCTACTAGCTTTGTTCAGGGAAAAGTTCCATTGACTTGGAGAACTGCTGCTTGAATAAGAATGTCATAATTAAGCCCCTTTGAGGGCTCTTCACTTGAAAACAGCTTCACAATCAAGAAAGGATTCCCAATCCTCTCAGTTTCAAGATTTGCTCCTTCTTTGTGCTTTGTGACCCAAACTCTTCTCCATCATTCTATGGATCATGATTTTTTAAAATCATAAAATGCAATTGTTAACACCTGAAAAAGATTAGGAAAGACATTTTATGTGAAAGTAGAGTCAGTTTGTTCCCAAACAAGCTGAAATGCTCATCGACAGATCTTGTTAAATGCAGGCCTTTGTTTGAAACAAGAATGGTGAAGTTAGAAATAATATGCTTTAGAAAGGAAAAGAGGATGAAGTGGTTCTTGGATGAGAAACAGTTTATTCTTCTGCAATTACCACCAGTGCCTTAAAAAAACTGTTATGAACTTAAGTGACTTTTCAGGAGAGAAATGAATGTTAAATTCTACTTTCATTGCTTTGAATTCTTTTCTGAGAATGTATTCTGACCTAACTGCAATCAGTGGCAACATCCAATTACATGTTCTACCTTTTTACTTAGCTCTATTTCATGTGCACATTTCCATATATTAATATAGCCTACATATTATATACCTCAGACACTGCTGTGTGACTCTGGGCAAGTCACTTCACCCTATTTGCCTCAGTTTCTTCATCTGTATAATGATTTGGAGAAGTAAATGGCAAACAACTCCAGTATCTTTGTCAAGAAAACTCCAAATAGGATGACAAAGAGTTGAACATGACTGAGACAATTGAACAATAACATGTATTTTTCATTTTAAACAGCTATGAAATATTCCATCATGTTGATATATCAGTTGGCACAGCCAGTGTTGAGTTGTTTCCAGTCAATCACTATTAAAAATAGTACAGCTGTGAACTTGTTCAATTTAAATGTGTGTGTGTGTGTGTGTGTGTGTGTGTGTGTGTGTGTGTGTGTGTGTATTGAGATCCCATTAGGTGCAAGACAGAACAAAAACCAGTAAGACAGGGAAATCCATAATACAAGCATGAGCCTCCTTCCACATTCAGCTTACAACATAAAAGAATGAGCTTAATTTATTCATGCTTATGAAAATAACACAAGATTCATATACATTGGAATATGTAAATTCGGGATCAGCAGCAAGAGAACAGGTCAGAGTTTAGAAATTAGACATATTGGGGTCAAGCAGGGGAGAGAGGAAGTTTCCGTCAGCTGGATAATGCCTCCCCAAAAATCAGGATGTTAGGGTTTTGAAGACCAGAAGAGATAGTTAAGAGAGAGAAAGGGAGGGTTAATGGAGGAGGCTGCCCTAGAAGCCTGGCATAGCCTTGGTCATGGTAGAGTATCAGAGGAAGTAGACAGAGTATATCTGTCAGAGATAGGACAGCTGACATATCCGGAGGTAAATCAATGAAATAGGATAGGGTCAACTGGAGAAGGCCCAAAGAGCAATTTTGTTTATGTAAGGGCTAGGTAGAAGCCAAGATCACTATCAGAAATTCCTGAGTAAGAGGATAACGCCAGCTGAAAAGTGGTTGATTCAAATTATTTTGAGGGAACAGTCAGCAATTTTAGGATTATAGTAGAGAAAGGGTAAACAGAGGCAGGAATTTCAAGGATCATAGATATAGAATCAAAAAAGACCTCAAAAGTCATCTAACCTAACCTCATCATTTTACAGATGGGGAAACTGAGGCCTCAGAAGGGTAAGTGACAAGGTCATGCTGGTAATGGGCATTAGAAATGGGTACGACAAGGGAGCAGCTTGCAATGGCCACTAACCTGATATCTGAGGACTTCATTTATTGTCATATTCATATTGGAGTTAGTTACAAAATGCAGGACAAAATTAATTTGATCTTCAATTTGAACTGACATGTTCTTTTCCCCTGTTGAACCATGAAAGTGTATGAATCTTTCTAACTGCTTTGGACCCTCACTGGAGTGTCAGTTCTTTCCTAATTCAAAATTACCTAAGCATGGCATATTTTTTGTTTTTTTTTCTTTTCAGCAAGACAGACAGTGACCAGCTGTTCTTTATCTTCACTGAAGAAAGAACTAGAAAAAAAATGAGCTAATACTACAGCAAGAAATTTAAATTAAAAGTAAGATGAAATTTTCTAAGGACAAAGGAGTAGAATTGGAAGTTAAACCCAGTAGAGACCACTATGAAAGAGTTATGGAAGCTCCATCCCTGAGATTTTAGAGAAGATGAACAATGATTTATTTTAAGTGTGTTAGAGTACTGGACTGGACAAGATGACTCTGAACTCCGAGCTCTGGAGTTATATGATTAAATTAAATTAGGAGTAGGTTGCAGTAGAAAAATTACAAGATTTGTAATCAGGGGGCTGGAATAAAGTCTTGGTTTTGCTACTTATTATGGAACTCTTGGCAAGCCATTTAAACCTTTCTGGGCCTCAGTTTCTTTATCTGTAAAATAAGGAGGTTGGGCTACATGGTTTCTAAAGTCCCTTCTAAGTTCTTGTCATTCTGAAATTTAGCAAAGACCTCTGATTCAAGGATAAAATATACATACAAATCTACCATTGAAAACCTCTACATGATTGAATTTAATTATGCAAATTAGATGAGAGTTCCTCTTTGTTTTGTTTCAATGAAAATATAATTGAGAAAATGCTGTTCTCTAGAAATTCCAGATATTTCATCATCTCTCTTCTAAAATGGGAATGTTTTGAAAGGAAAAGAAAAAGGTTAAAAACCCTGATTCTAGCTGGCCTCCCCTTTTCCCTTCCCACACCCCCATCTTTACCTAACTCTTTCACACACTTAGTACAGGGTTCCATTATGTTAGTTTAACTTCTCCCCACTAAGGTATTACCTGATATGCACACGGTTACCCTGGAGACTCTCTGCCTATCTAAAACCACATGAATTCCTAGCTAGTAGACAATGCTTTCATTGTCTTTGCTTCATTCATAACACGTGGAGTTGAATGGGTAAGCTTCTGTCAGACACTGAGGAGGAAGACGAACCATTCATTTAGAAAGGATAGAGAGAAATTAGGAAAAGAGGAGATGGGAATTAGGATGAAATTCAATGTGTCTTTATATGATCATCTGTGTATGTTCTTGAGTTATATCTGTGGGACTATTTAAAAGGTATGATCTTAGCTGGAATTTATATGACACACTCGAAGTGTATGAAGGAAATTTACATATGTTACCTCATCTGATTCTCACAACAAATCTGTGAAGTGCATGCTAGTAGGGTCCCCATTTTAAAGATAAAGAAACTAAGACTCAAAAAATGTAAACAACTTTCCCCGGGGTTGAAAAATTAGTAAATAGGATTCAAACCCAAGTCTTACTGATTCTGGGTCTAGCACCTCAGCCTGTATGCACCCTGATTGTCAGGAGCAATTCTTTGTGTTTATAGAAACCTAATTTCAAAGAATTTATCCAAACAAAACTGTTTAATATGAATTTCAATGAAAGAGGTGTACTCTTTCCCATTCAAAAAAAAAAGGACTTCCGGGTAAATGGGACAGTATGTGATAAAGATGTGAATTAATATATCCAGGGGAGCACATGACCTACAGGAATACCTTGTCTTCTTGCTATTTTTCCCTCCAGACATCCTTTCATCCTTTTCATAATCTAGTTGCAATCCCAATTCCTTCATGAAGTTGCCCTAATTGCTCTAATCTATATGGATCTCTCCTTTTTCAGAATTCCTATATTACTTGTTGTTCAGTTGTTCAGCTGTGACTGACTCTTTGTGACCTCATTCAAGGGGTTTTCTTGGGAAGATACTAGAACATTTTGTCATTTCCTTCTCCAACGTGTCTCCACTTTACAGATGAGGAATTGAGGCAAATAGGAGTTAAGTGACTTGCTCAGGGTCATACAGCTAGTGTCTGAAGCCAGATTTGGTCTCAGATTTTCCTGATTCCAGGCCCAGTGCTCTATTTATTACACCGCCTAGCTGCTCTTTTACCTATTGTATATAAACTATAAGTTATATAGGTACTTTGTCATATATCAATATATGACATGTTATTATTTAACTGTTTATTTTGTGTGTCTTGATTGTAACCTATTTCCAAGGGCGTCAAAATAAAAAATACAATTTAACTTGAATTTCTGTGATGGGAGTATTTCGACCGCCAAAAAGGGAAGGTCAGGGGTTAATTTCTGAGTGAATGATAATAGAGATTGTGTGGAGAAATAGTAGGTAAGTCCCCGCTTACTTCACTATTGTGTCCCAGAATAGCGAGTAAGAAATACTGACCCCAATAAACTGTATTAAAAGAGGAGAAAGACTCAGTCATTGAGCTCTTGGAGTTTATCAGCCAATAACATTCATTCATTTATTTATTAATTGCCTACCATGCAAAAGCAATCAATTAGGACGTAGAGGGTTTTGTACAAGCATCAATGTTTCAAGCTCTGTATACCAAACATATAACCAAATATGTTAAAAGGAAGGATCCTGGAGAATTGGATTAGAGCCAAGTGAGTTCAGAGAGTCCAGTACTTTCATCTACCTTAAGAGTCAGACAATTAGCAAGAATGAAATTAGTACCTCCTATTCTAGACACTGTCCAGGACAAAGAGGTACAATACATGGGGAGGACACACTGTGCACTGGAAAGAAGATGAGGTCAGGAGTCAGGAGACTTGGTACTTAGCCTAAGCTCTAACAGTCAATGGTTCTGTGACTGTGGGCAGCTCATTTCATCTTCGTGGGTCATATTTTTGATAGATAAGCACAGGAGCCCTAGGAGCAATAGTACTTTCCGTACCACTAGTTCTTCATTCAGTACAGCACCCACAACTATCATTTAGACTGGAAATGACTTCTGTGGAGAAGAGGTGAGCCATCCTCACCAACTTCCAACCAAGTACCTCTCATAGGGCAAGTAAGCCAGTCTAGAGAAGGCATCAAAGCATCCTGAAGGAGAGACATAGAGGCAGCACATATCAGTCAGTCAAACCATCACCACCGTCTTGACCACCATCTTTCCTCAGACCCCTATGGAGATGGTCCAGGACTCTGAAGCCAAGAACCTCAGGAATAAAAGTGCTTCCAAGTCCACTGCCTGTAGTCACTATCCAGGGAAGCAACCTGTGTGCAGATAATAGCCTGGCAACTGCTCCTGCAGGTGCTAAGGTCACATCTATTGAAGATACAGAAAAGAAAGTTCTTGCAATCAGTGTCTCTGGTACCGTTAGGTAACTCAGAATCAGAAACTGCTCTTCATTTTATCAGTGGACATGACATTAAAGAAGAGACATTACATCTGCTTTGCCACTGCTCTAAAAAACACAGGAGCTATCTATCAGATTGGCAGCTAAAAGCTTCCATATTGTGTAGACTGCCCTAGTAGAATCTGAGTTCATTGAGAACAAAGACTGTCTGACTTTTCTGCATCCCAAGAGCTTAGTACAGTGCTTTGCACAGAGTAAGTACTTTAAAGTATGCTTTTTTCTTTCATTATTAGTTTTCTCATCTATGGAGTGATAGGGTTGAACTAAATGATCTCTGAGGTCCACATTATCCTAATCTTTAGTGCAGGCAATCTATGCAG
>CM053586.1:102909343-102923818 GCA_028646515.1 Pseudochirops corinnae
TTTTCCTAAAACAATGGTCCTACCACATACTCAGAAGTCCCCTCTGGCAATAAACTACAGTGGCTCCTAATTGCTTCCAAGAGCAAATACGAAGTCCTGTTTGGTGTTCAAAGCCCTTCATAATCTAACACCCTTTCTTCCCCACCTTTCAAGTCATCTTACACCTTAATCTCTGCCATGTACTCTTAGATCCAGTGACAAAGGCCTCCTTGCTGTTCCACAAACAAGACACTTCTCCCCCTTGACTTTGGGCATTTTCTCTCACTATTTTCTCCATACCTAGAATGTTCTCCGTCCTCATCTCCACATACTGAATTCTGTGGCTTCCTTTAAGTCCCAGTTAAAATCCCTTCTTCTATAGCAGCGACTCTCAACCTGTGGGTTATATTTAATTTGTAACAATGAAAATACATCCTGCATATCAGATATTTACATTACAATTCATAACAGTAACAAAATTACAGATATGAAGTAGCAACTAAAATAATTTTATGGTTGGGGGTCACTGCAACATGAGGAACTGTATTAAAGGGTCACAGCATTAGGAAGCTTGAGAACCACTGTTCTATAGGAAGTCTTTCTCAGCCCCTCTTAATTCTAGTGCCTTCTCTCCTTTCATTATTTCCTCTTTATCCTGTATATAGTTTGCACATGTTTGTTCGCTTGTTTTCTCCCCCATTAAACTGTGGGGAGGGATTTGAGGGCAAGGACTATCTTTGGCCTCTTTTTGTATCCCCAGTGCTTAGCACAGTGCCTGACATATTGTGGGCACTTAAGAAATATTTGCTTCTTCTTTTTTTTTTTTTTTGCAGGGAGGAAGGCAGGGAAATTGGAGTTAAGTGACTTGCCCAAGGTCACACAGCTAGTTTTGTGTTAAGTGTCTGAGGTCAGATTTGACCTCAGGTCCTGCTGACTCCAGGGCAAGTGCTCTATTCACCTAGCCACCTAGCTGCCCCCACTTGAGAAATATTTATTGACTGACTTCAATTGATAGAGAATTTCATCATATGGGTATTCCTTCTATCAGTACTGATTGCAACTCTTTCCATGCCTGGTTTTACACCACATCATCTTCTACATTTCCTTTACATTCCTTCCACCACCTCTTATGCATAGATAATCATTGGAAAAAATGCTTTTGACCACTTGTACATCTTTCCATTTCCCTTTGGATCACTTTAAAAAATCTTGAGGGATCACTTTTCAAGATGCCTCTGGGTGGACAAGCCAAAATAATGGAAATAATCATAGATGATATTATTACCCCAAAAAGATGATCAAGAAAACATTGATGACTCCCAACCTACATTCCTACTTTTCCATTTTTATAAAATCTCTATGAGAATACACATATATCAAGGATATCCTCACTGAAGACATGAGAAGGAACAGAAAGATTTCTGCAAATTACTTTCTATGGTAGATAACTTTATAGTCACACATTTGAATGAAAAGCGCATAAAATATGAGATCTCTGAATATTTATTATTCATTTGTTACAAAACAAAGTATTTGCCTCAGTAGAGCAAAATGTAACCTTAAAAGAGTTCCTTCAACAAAAAAAACCTCATAGAGTTAATAAGATGAGAGACAGCCTGACGTATTGGAAAAAGGACTGATTTTGAAGTCAGAAGGCCTGGATTTAAATCTTGGCTCTATCACTTATTCCCTGTGTGACCTTGGGTAAGTCACTTAACTTTTCTGGGACTCAGCTTCCTTGTGTATAAATGAAGGGATCAGACTAAATGACCTATGAGGTTCCTTCCAGTTCTAAACCTGTTATTAGATTGTATGATTGTCTGACAAATGCAACCAGAGACAGTTAGGCTTAATGACCATGGGATTATTAACCTCAAGTACGGTATAAAACAGGCAGACCCTGTTGAAGAATACACTAAAGGTGTTCTGCCAAATGGAAGGATTCCCTGTAGATGCTCAAGTACTCCAGATGCCCCTATTGGCAGAGGATATAGTGCTGATTGCATCCAGCCCCAGACAATTACATGGGCTCCTCAACAAGATCCATGGTTACTCAAAAGAAATGAACCTGTCAATGCTTTGATCTACATTTAGGTAAAATCTAAAGATGGGAGCAATAAGAAAAGAGGTTAGGAGTCGGTGATTAGGTGCATTGCTGTGGAGTTCAGCAAAAGCTGATTTTGTTAATTTGGGTAATGCCTTACTAAAAAACTTGCATTTGAAGTCTCTGGACTCAGAAGAGAGACATCCATTACTATTACTGAGATGATGGAGAAAGAGTACTTGGATTTAGGATAGACCTGGAATCAATTCATTTGGATTTAATGAGCATTCATTAAGCTCATTTACTATGTGCAATACAGTGTTAGACTAACGGTATACATAGAAAAATCTTGCTTACCAACAATAAGACTGTGGGCAAGTCACTTAAGCTCTCTGAGCCTCTGTAAAATGGGAATCATTTTACATTAAGATGGGGAAGACACTCATCAG
The DNA here is from genome assembly GCA_028646515.1 of Pseudochirops corinnae. Lineage (NCBI taxonomy): Eukaryota > Metazoa > Chordata > Mammalia > Diprotodontia > Pseudocheiridae > Pseudochirops > Pseudochirops corinnae. The sequence continues at coordinate 102,911,816 of CM053586.1, forward strand.
ATTGTGTCAAATTAGACAACGTATGTAAAGTACTTTGTAAACTTTAAGGTGATTATATATGGTTAAAATGGTGAATCGAAAGAGTTGGAGGCCTGGAGTCAGTAAGACTCATCTTTCCAAACTAAAATCTGGCTTAAACACTTAGTAGCTGTGTGACTCTGGACAAGTCATTTAACCCTCTTTGCTTTAGTTCCTCATCTGTAAAATGAGCTGGAGAAGGAAATGGCAAATCATTCCAGTATTTTTGCCAAGAAAACCTCAATTGGAATCATAAAGAGTTGGACATGGTAGAACAAGGGTTAGAGAGAAGTCAAAAGCCTAGAGGCTCATCTAGGGTAGATGATATCAGAGGAAGGAAAATCTGAGTAGAGTATGACTTTATAATATCAAAGCTGAAAGAGAGGTTTATGGGTCTAAGGTCTAGTTCTAAGATTCTACAAAAATGTTACGTAAAGCAAACATTTAAAAATGTCTAATGTGATTCTATTGTCCCCATACATAAGCTTAAAGTCTAACTGTAGGGAAAACACTAAAACACATGTAATAATTTAAAAACTCAAACAAGGTAACATATAATTAAGTTCCAAGCTGTGTGGTACAGACTATAAGTGCATTAGTCGTTCAGAAAAAAAAAAAGGTATCAGTTGGGAACAGTAGTAGCCAAATAAAGCTTCATAGAGGAAGTAGATTTTTAGTTGGTTCTAATCATCATCCTTTCAAAACATTAAGTATTCTAGCATACGTGGCTCCAGTGGAGGGGCTCAGAGGACTAGACGGGGAATATGACGTTGCAGAACCACATCTTTGGGAGGGTGTTGTGCACAGCCTCTGAAACAGCAGTACTTGAAGACTTTTGCCCTAGAAACAAAAGCAGCTGTTTCTTCATGGGGTCTTATGGCCGGATAGTCTTATAGGCAACAATAGGTTGTTGCCTATTTCAGAATACTGCACTTCTGAGAGACAGCAGCGGGGAAAAAAATAGAAGATGAAGGGGGAAAGTGGTAAGAAAGAGTGGAGTGACAGAGGAAAGAGAGGGAGAAGACGAAAAGAGTGAAGATCATTTATTTGGAGAATGAAAGAGACCTTAAAATCATTTTGTCCAACTCCCTCATTTTATAGATGGGGAAACTGAGACCCAGAGGGATTATGGAACTTAACCCAGGTCACACAAGCAGTTAAATACGTTAGTGCCCATATTTGAACACATGTACTTCACTTCCAGGTTCACAGATCTCTCAACTGTGTTATACTATTTCTGGGAAAGGGAAGGAAAAATGGGGAAGGGGAGACAGAGAAACATGAAGAAAAGCGAAGAGATAAGAAAGAAGCAAGCAAAGTACAGACTGAGCATATAAACGGGGAGAAAAAGAACGGAGAGAAAGAAAAAAGAAAAGAAAGGAGAAAAAAAGGAGGAGAAAGGTAGGAAGAAACAGACCAACAGACTCCATCCTCACCGGACCTAGGAGAGCGACTTCCTCCTTTTTATGGTCCTGCCCTGAAGAAGGCGTGGCCAGGGAAGGGAGGCACCCCTGGCGCGGGCTGGGGAGGGGGAGGCTCCAATGAGAACGTCGGGGTTTGTCCGCCCCCCACCTCCTTTGGGGCAATGAGAAGCTAGAGGAGAGAGACGAGGCTGCCGGCCCTCTTGAGGGAGTTTGCTCTGGAGGGGATAAACGACTGTGGTGGAGCGGGATCGGACTCAGGCTGTCCTGCCTAGCTGGCCGACCGTCTCCGAACTCCCGCCCAAAGAGAAGGGGGAGGGCAAGGGAAGCTCAGCTGGCGGCCAGAGCTGCCAGCTGAAGCTGCTGGCCGGGAGGAAAGTGCGGGCTGCTTGGCTAAGGGGGAGTGCCTAGAAAGTTGGCGTCCTCCGCTGGCGGAGCCATGAACTGGAGGGGCAGCCTTGACCTCGCGCCTCGGAGCCTAGTGCGTATCCCACTCCTAACCCCTCTGCTGCTGCCGACGCTGAGGTCTCTGCTTTTGCTGCTGCTGCTGATGCTCGGGGTCTCGGCGCCGTTGGCAGGGCGCGCGGAGAAACTAGGTGAGTGGAGCGGCCGCCTGCCCGGCGCAAACCCCAACTTTTCTCGGCGAGTTTAGCCCAGTACTGGCCTATGTCGCCAGTCAGAGCTGGAGATACTCCTGAGGGTGAGGGCCCTAGGGGGATTGAAGGGATGGAGGGAGGAAGGAAGTTGGATTAGTTGCCGCCACCTCTCCAAATCCTGTGCCAGGCAGCCCGCGTGCAAACCTCAGACCTTAATCCTGGGTTCCCAGACACCGGCGTGGCTTTACGGAACGAGCGTCCGTGGGATGAGTGTTTCTCGTCGCTTTCCTCCAGCCCTACTAATGAACAATTCAAAAGAATAAATCCTGGTCAGTGTGCGTACGAACTAGTGGCTGCCGGCCTCCTGAGAAATGTCACAGCCCCAAGCACTTGGGGAGCAGGTATCAAATGGTTTTAAATGTCTGGCACTCATAGTCATACGTTAGCTAAACAGCGTTTAAAGCGCTGGCATTCCTTGGGTGAAAGAAACGTAAAGGTGGCAGTGGGCTGACTGTGGCTGTTTTTGATAAATTAGAGCAGGGATTCTTAACCTTAGGTCCATGCATTCTTGTTCCCACTCTTTAACAGGGTTCGTAAGAGATTTCGGGGGGGGGGGGAATTATGTGGTTATTTCACTAAACTCTAACTGAAATTCAGCATTTCCTTCAGTTCTTTAGAAACATTTAGAGAAGGTGTCCATAGATTTCGCAATGCGTGGCACATAGTAGGCCGTTAAATGTTCATTGACTGAATGTTGTTTGTTTGTTTTTACCAAACTGCCAAAGGGCCCAATGATACAATCAGGTTAAGAATCTCTGAGTTAGGGTAATGAATACCATTGTTCTTCCCTACCTCTTTAGTTTTATGAATCTCTTTGACTTGCTTTAGCTTTGGTATTTGTGGGCTCTTAGCCTGTTCTTTTTGACTGATCTGGGTGCCATGCATGGTTTGACCTAGTTAATCCTTACTTAGTTTATCCTTGAGGCTGAGAATCCACCAGATTAAAGTAGTAAGCAATCCTATGAGACATGTGTAACTATGATTTGTTAATCTTTCTTAATTAGCTGTCTAATCTGAATGAAGGAAAGAAGGGAAAGACTACACTGTGACAATCTGACCCCAGGGGATGCTTTTTATGTCCAAGCTGTCATTTTTTTGCCTCAGTTTCCTTTTATTCTTCTTCCTCCTCCAGCAGACAAATAATATTGCTATTATCTAAGAGTAGTGACTCTAAAAGAACCTGATCAGTGAGCCCTTCTGGACCATCTTATATAAAACAGAAAGAAAACTAAAAATAAACTGAAATATGGCAGTTTTCACAGTGCCGTGTGACAGTTGTTGGCAAGATTATAAGCATTAATTCATAGTACTAATTAAGAATTATTAGCAATTCATTGTGAAAATGAATATATTAACTTGAGAGGCATCATGGCTCAGTGGACTGAGAAGTGGATTAAGTCAGAAAGACCTAGGTTCAAGTCTCACCTTTGGCAACATTCAGGCTGAATGCCAAGTCACCTACTTTCCAAGTACTCCAGCAACTCTATAAGGTCATATATCACAGGACATTAGACGATCCCCTGTGATTTTTCAGTAAGATGATTTTTCTAAAGGGTATGTCTTGACCATGTCACTCCTCCCTTTTCCTCTCAGCCCCTTTACCTTCCTAGGATGTTTCAGTGGCTCACTCTCATCTCTGGGATCAAATATAATGTTCTTTGGCATTTAAAGCTGTTAATAACTTGACCACCTCCTTCCTTTTCAGTCTTCTTTCAAATTACATGTCCTACATGTTTTAAAATTCAACCACACTGACTTTTCTGCTGATCCTTGAACATAATACTCTACCTCCCATCTCTGTGCCTTTGTAGTGGCCATCCCCCCTGTCTGGAATGCTCTGTCTTCTTACTCACTCCTCTTAGTTTATCTGGCTTCCTTCAATGCTTAGCCCAGATCCTACCTTTTACAGGAGAATTTTTTAATCCCATTCCTTATCACTTGTTAATGCATTTATTCCCCATTTAGATGACCACTTTCATTTACTTTTTATATAACTTGTATGTTACATGTTGGCCCTCCCAGTAGAATAGAAGCTCCCTGAAGACAGGGATTGGGCTTGGAGTGTTTCTTTTATCTTTCTTTGCAAACCCCATAGTTTATCACAATGCCTGACCCAAAGGAAGTGCTTGGTAAGTGCTTGTGGACTGATTGATATGCTTTGGCCTGGGAGTTTTCCTCTTCAGGAATTCCCTCCATCAGTGAACTCACAGTTCCTGTCCCCTCCCCCACAAAGAATGCCAAATTAACTTTTTAAATGTTGGAACTGTGTGTACCATAATATACATTTGGTTGGTATTCAAATAAGAGTTGATTTAAGCCATTTTTTTCTTTTCTTTTCAAGTTGTGAAAACAAATTGAGGGCTATTTTTTAAGTACAAGGGAGGGGTGAATCAAAGCTTACAATATTTACTATAGTGATGTGTTTAAAGCTCTTACCCATGCTTCTAAATAAATCTCTAGATCTATGTCCATCCAGTCCATTAACTAGACATTTTTTTGAACTACAGCTTTCTGGGAGGAAATTAGCAGTGTGACTATGTAAACACTTATAATTTGGCTTTAAATTGAACATGTCACTACAGATGACTGATGGAATGTGATACATTTCTTATGGCTATTATTTCCATTGCTATAAAGTATTATACAAGTTGAAACTGTCAAGGGTCTTAATAAAAGATGAAGGCAATTTAAAATCAGATCTTAGATCTGAGAGCTTGAATGAGGAGATTACAATTACAATCATAAGAAAACAGCTCACATTTATAAAGAGTCAGAGATTTAGAGTTGGAAGAGAACTTAGAGGACTTTTAGTCCACCCTCCTCTTTTTCCAGATGAGGAAACTGAGACCCAGAGAGATTGTAACTTACCCAAGGTCATAAACATAGTAAATGACAAATCTGGTGCCTTAAGAATTTTAAAGCTGTTTCCCAAAACTCTAGAAGGTCCTAAGTAGTATACCAGTTTTACAGATCAGAAAATTGAGGGTCAGAGGAATTTCTATTTATTGACTATTAGACAGCTAGTAGAAATATAAGTTAGAGTTGAGTGCAGGTCTTTTGATACCTATTTCGGTGTTTTGGGGGTTTTCCCCTACTCTTACAGTCTGCTTTTCAATAATAGTAGTTCATCTGAGTGGAATTTTATTGCAAAATTAAACAAATAAGGTTTGGAAGAGGATGATAGAAAATTTGATGATGAATAGTACCTACATTTATGGTTCCCTTAATTGATAGAGTGAAATATTTTAGTGTTTTCTTCTCAAAGACCTAACTCAAATGATCCAGTTTTGAGTCCTAGAAATGTGTTACTTGTTTAGGAAGTTAGGTGGTGGATCTAGTTGTTTTTGTTATGTCTTGGTGTTCCATTTTTAGGAGAGCAGCAGCAGAGACCTTGAAATGAGGCACTCATCTAGCTGTCTTGGATGAATAACAGTTTGTTCTGCATGAGAAAAAACAAGAATGTTTATTTCATTATCTTTGCTCTATTCTTCTAGGAGTAAGAGTATATTCAAAAATATATGAGTATAAGGACCATTTTTTGGAACTGCAAAACTTCTTTTTAAAGCTGGTTTAGTGATACAGAAATAGGTTTTTATTGTACATAGTTGACATATTTCGGGGACATAATTTGATCTGTCGTGTATCCAAAGCCATGTAACAATGAGCAATGTTATAATAGGATTTAGTGTACATACTCATAAGGCTGATAAGTGGGATTATTTTAAGTCATGCATGGATTGCAGTTTGGCAACACCACATTGCAATGTTGGTCCCTCATATCTGCTTAAGTGAAAGCAAGTATTGGCACAAGCTGTTCCAACATAATTTTTATCACTTAGAGAACAAAATTTAGTTTCATAATGCAGACAACTCCTTTCTTTTGACTCTCCTGGTATAGAGACAGTGACTATGATTTAGTCTCAACCTTATTGCCTTGATAGCAGACTTTATAGGGCATTATGACGAGTATCCATGGGTCAAGAAAGATATTTGCTTTCTATATGTCTTTTAAATGGAAGCCCTGTGGACAGAAAATTCATACCAATAAACTGTGGGCATGATGTCACCTGGGCCACTGGTGTAGATAATTTGTTCCATTCATAAACACTTAATATTTACACTAAATATTTCAGGAAGGAAATAGGTTACACTAAAACAACTAAAAATGGTTCAAAGGATTTTTGTAAAAACCAAGATTTTAACTTTGATCATATCAAAACAGGATTTTTGGTCCCTGTTTTAGACATTTGATAACCTGCTAACCTCAGACTGTTGGAAACAGATTTGGGGGATGAAAAGGAAAAGCCACAACCTTAAATAAATGAGTTGTCATTTACTTTTAAGTTATTTGAAGAGAAGTTAAGCTATTTATGATATGTTCAGACGGTTTCATTTATTTGGAGACAAAATAATTTGTTTATGCAGACATTTCTGAGTTTATGAAGAATAGCCATAAAACATGGAATCTGTTGTTATGTGTGTTCTATAACTGGTTATAGGGATATCAGTCACCATGTGCATTAAAAAACCTTAAATTCCTTTCACCATTTATTAGATCTTTCACTCACTCAACAAACACAGGAGAGTGGAATATAAAAGGAGTAGAGAACATAGCCCCCTTTCCTTAGGATCATAGATGTAAAGTTTCAGTTTTTAAGGCCAACATGCCTCCCCCCCACCCCCAGTTTTACATCGGAGGCAATGGGCTCAGACAGGTTAAATGACTCACCCAAAGTCACACAGGGAGTAAAGAGCAAACTGGGATTTGAACTTAGTTTGTATGACTCCAAGTTCAGCTCTCTTTGCACTCTGCTATATAGCCTTGAAGCCATTGTTCTTTATTTTAGGCATCAAGACATATATGAAATGATTCCAAGGCAAAGTAATGAAATGGTATATATAAGACAACTTCTAAAAAGCCTTTTGGTTTTTAGGAAAGTGAAAAATTTGTTTTTTAAAAGACAAAATTTATTTCTGGCCAAGCAGATTTAGGGAATTTAAGTGAAGAGGAAGGAACAACATGGATTTCCATCCTCTTCTTCCCCCTCCCCCTTTAAAGAATTTTAGTCTGTGAGAGCAATTTGTCTTTTTGAAGTTGAAAAGTCATGTTGATGTAATCTTCCAGATGTTCAGGCCTTAGTTGTGGTTAAAAATAGTTGTTTGTTTGGGGGTGGGGGGTTGTTGCTGGTAAATGAAAAAGTCATATGGTTATTTGTGACTACATTTCCTTATGTAGAAATAATAGCTAACTTTTGAGACTCTAGTATAGTGAGTCCAGAGTCAATCCCGCAAAAGGGCTCCTTTTGGGATGAGAAAAAGAGGAGGAGGAGGAAGTTGGAGGAGGTGAAGGATGAACCTGAATATTTTGGAAGAACACTGTCTTGTAGTTCGAGAGAATGGGGTAGAGAAAAATAATACATGATTTAGAGTTGAAACCACGTATTGAAAATGTGATTATTGCCATCTGTTATAGGACTGCATCAATCTTATTTGAACAAAAGATCGTGGGAAGCTCTGAGAAATTTTTCCTGGCAGTACCAAGAAGGCCATTTTGAATCAGTTGTCCATGGTAGTTTTAGTTGAGAAGATAAGGGACTTCAGCTTGGGCAAGTGCTAAATTGATGAGATTATTCTATTGGAGGATTTCCAGAATCCTTAGGAGAACCTGGGTTTGAATCTCACCTCACTTACTAGTCATGTGAACCTGGGCAAGGCACGTAACTACTCAAAGCCTCAGTTCCCTTATCTGGAAAATGGGGATAATAATAGTACACACCTCACATGGTTGTTGTGGGGATCAGGTGAGGTAATACAAATAGAAAACACTTTTCCAGCTACATGCCAGTGTATACTATCCTCCACCTCCTCTTCCTCCTCCTCCTCCGTTTGCTGTGTATGGAATGTTATTTTGTCGTGTCTTAAAGTGTTCTAGATCAGTGCTGTCTTAACAATGTGGGTTTGTTTCCTTTCTCCTTCATCCTTTGGTTTGTGTGCTGCTTTGAAGTTTGTGATAAACATTAGCAGAAATTCCAGGTTTTTGTTGTTTACAGAATCCTGTGGTAAATGCATATTTCAAGATAATTTAATGACTTAGAAGAAAGGCTGCCAGGAATCGCTTGGAAACTCAGTAATGAGGAAGGATTTTATCTCCAGGTTTTGCTTCTGAACTCTCTCACTTATTTTTCAAATGAGTTGGGCTTTTCTCCCCAGACAGTCTCCACAGACAGACCACAAATTGCTTATAAATCCGCCTTCCCCTCCAAAGCAGTTTTTAATCCTCTTCTCTTTTCCTGTAGTGTCTTCCTCAGCTATCACCTCTTTCACAAAGATTTCCCTAATTCAGTCCTGCCCCTTCACCATCACTTAAAGTGGTTCACCCAAAGTGGTTCACACTTAAAGTGGTTCACCCTCCATCCTCAAGTTTTTCGATGTTTCTTTTTATGAATCTTTCCTTCGTTCTTATCACATTCTATCTTATATCACATTTATTTGTGTAAATGGTATTTACCTCTATTAAATTATAAGCTTCTTGAGGACATGGACAGTTTTGCTTTCTATCTTTGTTATCCCCAGGACCTAATATATTTTGTCGACAGTAGGGACTTCATAAATGTATGAGTGTTTATTGATGTAGTGAAGGGAGTGAGAGTGGAGGTAGATACAGAATACAAAGTTGCTGTACCCAATCTTGACTCTACTTGTTCCTTCAACTGCTATATCCAATCAGTTGCCAAATTTTGGCAATTCAACCTCCACAACATCTCTCAAATCTTTTCTCAGTCTTCCAACATCTCTCAAATCTCCACTCACGTAAGCTGAGGAGATTTTGTATTTTATCCTATAGGTATTAGAGACTATTTAATGGGGGAAGGTAACATGATCAGAACTGTATTTTAGAAACATCAATTTGTCAGCTGTGCCAAGGATGAATTAGAGAGGGGAAAGACAAGAGATGAGGCTATTATCGAAGTCCAGGTAAGAGATGATAGGACTTGGATTGGGATAGAGGGTTTGTGAGTGGAAGGAAGGCAACTGAAGGCTGGCCCAGGGTTATAAACTTTTGTGACTTAGAAGGATGGTACACAAAGGATCTAAGATTTATTTCATCAGTGTGGGAACTCCCTCTACTGTACCTGGTACATACCAAATCCTAAGGAATGGCCTGAAGCATATGGGTGTTGAGATATGCCTGAAGTTTCACAAATTCTAAGTCTGTGATATAGAATATATCTGCTAGCTTCATAGCTGGCATTTTTTTCTACTGTCACAGCTGGCCCAGACCCTCATCATTTTTAACCTGACTTACTGAAAGAGCCTTCTAACTAATCTTCTGAATGGGTCGTGGGATATCCAGGGGGTTCACAATTTGAGAACTGCTACTTTAGCCAACAAAGGTCTGCAATTTATAGTCTTAGAGCTGAGGTTCTTAACCTGGGGTCCTTGAACTTAAAAAAAAAGACAGATAGATGTATTTCAGGATAATTGGCTTTCTTTGTCATCCTTTGTACTATATTTTATTTTATGCATTTAAGAAAACATTTTTTGAGGAGGTCTCCATAGGCTTTGTCAGACTGCCACAGGGTCCATGACATAAAAAAGGGTTAAGGATCCCTGTTTTAGAGAGTTACCTCAGGTCATAGAAGTTAAGTGATTTATTTGGGATTACACTGGGAGTATGTGTCAGGTGCATCTTAAACGCAGGACATCTGATTCTTCCTTAGCATGTTTAACCACTGCCTCAAGTTGCCTTTATTTTTCGGTAGCACAATCTTTTTTTTGTAAGTAGATTAAGCTATTTTTTTTTTTTTTTTTACAAATAACAAGCCAAATGAATATTTTATAAAGCCTAGTTAACTTTAATCTACCAGTGCACACAAAAAAAACCAGAGCAGGGATTATAGAGTGTTATAGTCACATTATTATTATTTTTTTTTTGCTTTTTTTTTTTCCTGGAGCGGGGAAGGCAGGGCAATTGGTGTTAAGTGCCTTGCTCGAGATCACAGAGCTAGTAAATGGTAAGGGTCTGAGGCTAGATTTGAACTCAGGTCCTCCTAACTCCAGGGCCAGTGCTCTATTCACTATGCTACCCAGCTGCACCTAGTCACATTATGTTAAAGTTGTTAAGTTGTTTTAACTCAGAGCTCTCCTTTCTTCCCCATGAAAAAGAATCTATGTTAGATTTCTGTAGTAGATTTCAGCCCTAAAGGAAGAATAAATAAACCTTGATGCCCTTGGAACATTTGACTCTTTTTTCTAGCACCGCATTTTTTGTTTTTTTGAATGGGGGACAGTTGTCTTGTTTCTAGAATCAGAATGACTAAAATTGGCTCTTTTTCTCTAGAGAACACCTACTTTTCTTAGTTCCCCAAAAAACTCTTCTGTGGAAAAGAGGAACCCATCTGTCTCCATACCACAAAGGAGAAGATGAGAAAAATAACCCTGCTTCTTCAGTCACCACTAACTCAGAATAGACTGGAAATCCTTGGAAACTTTCTTGACTTTTAGGTGGGGGAGGGAGGGAGGTAATGTGAGTGTGTTAGATGTGTATATGAGAGGGGAGAGGATACAGCTGTGGTCAGTTCCCAATTGTTGACTCTCAGAATTTTGGATTGCCATGAGCATCTCTCTTATATTGCTAGTCCTTCTGACCTTCTAAATGTATGCTAGTGTTTAATGGAAAACAAGCTGGAGAAGAATAGAGTACTTACTTATATCACAGGGTCTAAAGAGAGAAGGGACTCTAGGTCATCTTACCTTTTCATCCTCCAAATGAGGAAACTGAAGCATAAAAGGTGAAATCACTTACTTGAGTCATACTCAGATGCTCTGGCTTCACATCCACTCTATCATTATGGAAACCTCCATTGAGGTTTAATAAATTGCTGTAGTTCTTCATAACTTGTAATGATTCTTTTTTGTCATCATTAATACAGCTTATTCACAACAGATGAAATTTTAATATTTTTTTTTAAAATGATAGTTGATAACTAACAACTTGCTTTTCACTGTGTTGTGATAGATGACTGAAAGCAGTACACATCCTTTGGGAAGAGTATATTCTTATTTCCCTTTCTTCCTGAAAACAAGTGTTCAGTTTAATAGCCTTTAATTTTTGGTTTCCTAATTCACTAGCATTTTTGCCTCATTAGATGCATGACAAGATGTCATTTTTTCCTCACCAAGGCTTCCTATTTTCTGCTCAGTAAACATTGATTGCTTTTCTCTTTTTCTCTTATGATTGCATGATCACATATTCCCTGCTCATGTGTCTTTTATTTATGTTTTCTTAGAGTCAAGTTAACCCAACATGGTTTTGGAATTGACCAACTTGTCTAGATATTGCAAATGCCACTCATCTTACTTTTCTACAACCTCTAATACCTGTTATACTCTTCTCAGATGTTTTCTTCAGTTTGATAAAGCAATATACCTGCAGATTGCAAATACAGGTGTTTCTTTGCTAAAAAAACAATAACAACTACAAAGGAACCTGGATATAAAAGTCTATACCTATAAAACAGGGTTCTTTTTAATGAGACTCTTTAGTCTACTTTTGGTATTGTTTTAGAAAAATTATTTATGTTTGTATTAACAAAGCAGTATTCACAATGCCTATAGTAACTATAAGTATGCTGATATGGTTATTAATCCCAAAATGTAACAGGCTCTCTACATGGGAAATATAGTTAGAACATTTATTCAAATACCAGAAAACTGAGTCCCAAAACCAGAAAGTCAAAGCCATTACAATAGTTATGAAATTGGCATATATAGTTAATGTAGTAAACACCCACATTCTCAAGCCTTCAAAACAGGACAGGCTACCTCAGGCAAAAATCCTCCTCTCCTCATGGCAACTGCTCAGCATCCAGGCAGCCTGCTCCCAGCAGTTCCGCCTTCACCTCCCC
>CM053586.1:102923918-102942987 GCA_028646515.1 Pseudochirops corinnae
TCTTCCTTAATAGGCTGATTCTTCACCTGAAAGATGGTCACCTACCTGAGAGCCAGTGTGGCTTCAGAAAGGGCTGAGGAATAGTCGATGCTGCCTGGCAACTCCAGGAGAAAAGGCAGGAGCAGAACAGAGGTCTGTACAAAATGTTTGTAGATCTGACCAAGGCCTCTGATACTGTTAGTCATGAGGACTTATGGAAAATTATGTCCAAAATTTGGTTGCCCAGAGAAGTTTTACCAGCATTGTATGTCAATTTCACGACTGCTTGCTTGCCCAGGTTCTGGATAATTGACAATGCTTTTATACCATCCTAGTCACCAATAGAGTGAAACAAAGCTGTGTGCTTGCTCCCATACTTTTTTTTAGCATGTTTTCAGCCATGTTGTCAAAATGCTTTCAATGAGGATGAACACAGCATCAAGGTTAGTTACCTCACTGATGGTAAATTCTTCAACTTGAAAAGGCTACAAGACAAGACCAAAGTAGAGGGAGTGTTGGTGCATGATTTTCTGTTTGTAGATGATGGTGCACTCAGTGCAGCTTCTGAAGCTGAGATGAAACAAAATATGGATCAGTTTTCTGCTGCTTGTGCTAATTTTGGCCTAACAATTAACTCCAAGAAAATACAGGTGCTCCCTCAGCCGCCACCACCACACCGTCCATATGTGGAACCATTGGTTACAGCAAATGGAGAAGTTTTGAATGCTTTGGATAAGTTCATTTACCTTGGTAGTATACTTTCTAGGGATGTACACATTGATAATGAGGTTGACACACGCATTGCCAGAGCTAATTCAGTGTTTGGGAGGCTCCGAACAAAAGTATGGGAGAGGAGAGGTATTAAACTGACTACCAAACTGAAAGTCTACAGAGCCGTTGTACTGACCTCATTGTTGTATACCTCTGAAACCTGGACAGTCTACCAGTGCCATGCCAGGAAACTGAATCACTTCCATTTGTATTGTCTTAGGAAGATTCTGAAGCTCACCCAGCAGAACAAGGTACCAGACACTGAGGTCCTTACTCAAACTAAACTGGCAAACATTCAAACTCTGCTTCAGAGAGCACAACTCCGATGAGCTGGGCACGTTGTTCAAATGCAAAATGTACACTTGCCAAAAAGACTATTTAATGGTGAACTCACACAGGGCAAGCGTTCACATGGTGGTCAGAAGAAGCAATACAAGAACACTCTCAAGGTCTCTCTCAAGAACTTTGGGATTGATTGTGCGACGTGGGAGACACTGGCATAGTATTGCTCAGCATGGTGTGCCCACATCAGAGGAAGTGGCATGCTGTATGAGCAAAGCAGAATTGAAACAGCTCAAAGGAAACACACATGCACAAATTTAGAATATTCACCCGAAATGTTCACATGGAATATTTGTGCCCTACCTGTGGTAGAGCATTCCAAGCTTGTATTGGTCTGATCAGCCACAGTATGACACATTGAAACTTGACTTACTTTGGCATAGTGATGTCATTTTTGGTCCTGTTTGAGAATGAAGGACAGCAACCAACCAAGTGACATATCCACTATTATTTTTATCTATAGAAAGGAAATCTGGGATCAAGTAGAGGGAGCATGGCATTTTCATTTTATAGTTTTTGAGGCCTATTGCTATCCTAGGAGTATGGTATAGTTAATTTGGAGCCAGAAGACCTGGGCTTGAGTTCTGGTATCACCATTTACAAATGATCCTCTCAGAGCCTCGGATTCCGTAAAATGACAATGATAATATTTTGGTGTTTGTGATGAAAGTACTTTGAAAAATGTAGAGTGCTATGTAGATGAAAGTTGCTGTTACCAGAAACTCAAATATGAACATGGTTGTTTTCCAAGTATTGTTATTATTAGTTATTAAACTATATATTAGTTATTAAACTATATTAAACTATAAACTATTATTATAGTTATTAAAAGACTGAATTTCTTTTCCTTTAAAAAGTTTTATCGATGTTCTTTTTAAAAATATCACAATCATTTTCTGATATACTCCTTCCTTCTAGATCTACCCATCGCTTCTATTGTGCTCTCTGAAATGTCTGTTCCATATTTAACAAATTTTCTTTCATCTTCAACTTTTTTCCATTCTTATTTGTACTCACTGAGACCTGGCTCCTGCCTAATGATGCTAAATCCCTGGCAACCATTCTGGTAGTGGTTACACTTTTACTCATAATACCCTGACTCACCTGTTGGTGGTGCTGAGGGAATCAGAATATTCCTCTGTGTGCCTCAGTTTCCTCATTTGTAAAATAAACTCTGAGTTTCCTTTATCTAATCGTGACTGTTAATCATTCTATCTTTCCCTTTGCCTTATAGCCTCTAACCTTGTCCTTTGTCACTCTGACCTCCAGTACCTAGACCCCTCAGTTCTTTTCCAGGCTATCACCCCTGAACTGACTACACTCTCCTATTCTCTTTATCTCAATATCTTTGTGAATCAATTCAGTTTGAAGCTGCCCTCTGCTCTTTCGATGATTTGTATCATTTAGACAGGGCTTGGAGGTTTGCAAAACATTTTACAAATATTATGTACCTCATTTTATCTTCCCGTAACCCTAGGAAATAGACTCTATTATTATTCCTATTTTACAAATGAAACTTAGGAAGGCAGAGGTTATATAACTTGCTCAAGGTCATACATCTTGTAGATGACTAAGGCTGGACTGGAAATCAGGTCTTCCTGACTTCAGGTCCAGTGTCCTCTCCATTGTGCAGCCTAATCACCATAAAATCATACTGTATCCATTACAGATTTATGTTATTATGTAGTCTTAACCGGGCTCTAACTGCAGCAAGGCACATACCTCCCTTTTGATTTACCGTCTGATTCAAACCTTCTCATCTCTTCTCAAGTCTCCCAGGGCATGTTCCTCCCATTTCATAATTCTCTGAATTAATTATATAGTAAATATGTATATGTATGTCCTTATATAGATAAATAATAAATTTGTATTAAATATACTAATTAATTACAATTCTCTGAAAAAGCTGAGGCCATTCCTGAAGAGCTTCTTCTTCCCTCTTCCTTTCATATCACTCAGATGGCTTCCCACTTATCTACTTCACCCCTGAAAATGCTATCTCTAAAGTCACTGGTGGTCTCTTTATTGCCAAATACAATGTGCTTTTCTCAATCCTAATTCTTCTTGACTTCTCTGTAGCCTTTGACACATCTTCTCCTGGATGCTCTCTCTTTTCTAGGTCTTTATGACTGTTCTCTCCTGGTTATCCTATCTATCTGGCAGTCACCTTCTCAATCTCTTGCTCATCCAGATCTTGCCTTCCAACTATGAGTGTTTCCCAAAACTCTGACTTGGGCCACCTTCTCTTTTCTTTCTAAACTATCTCATTTGGTGATCTCATTGGCTCCCATGGGTTCAGTTAGCACCTCTGTGCAGCCTTAATGATTTGTCCTGAATGCCAGTCTCCTATCATAAGTAACCTTTTGGTCATCTCAAACTCCATGTCTCAGGAATATCCCCAAAATACTGTGTCAAAAACTGAACTCATCTTTCCCTTCAAATGCTTCCTTCTTCTGAACCCTCATTTTGTTGTTGTGGGCCTCACCATACTCCAAGTCTCTAGGTTTAATAACCTTAGCATCCTTCTTAACTCCTCACTCTCGGTCACTTCATATATATTCTGTTTCCAAATCTTGTTTCTTCATCCATAACCTCTCTCTTTTATTTCCTCTTCTTTTCATTTTCACATTCACCCCTCCTTCAGACCTTCATCACCTCACCTGGAGAATGGCCATAGTCAAGTCAACAGGCATTTATTAAGCCTACCCAATATCCTTGATGTCATTCTCACCTCCTGTTTCACACTCCCCATAAACTCCCTGTTACCGAGTCATCTCCACCTTTATAACATCTCTCCTATGCATCCCTTTCTCTCCACTCACAAAGCCACCACCTTGGTATAGACTATCATCAGCTCTTACAATAAATGGCATTCTTGCTGGTCTCCCTACTTTAAGTTTCTCTCCATTCTGTTTCCTTCTCCCTTTAGCTGCCAAAGTGATTTTCCTAAAGCACAGGTTAGTCTATGGCACCCCTGCCACTCAGCAAACTCCAGTGACTTCCTATTACTCCAAGATAAAATATAAAATGCTCTTGTGGGCATTTTAAATCCCTTCACAACCTTACCCCTTCCTATATTTCTAGACTTCTTACACTTTACCCCAATACGTACTTTTATGATCGAACAATACCTATCTTTATGTCGTTCCTCATACTCCATTGCTCCATGTTCTAGCTTCAGACATTTTCGATGGTTTTCTCCAATGTCTGAATTGCTCTCTCTCCTCACTTCTGCATCCTGGCTTCCTTCAAGTCTCAGCTCAAATCTTACCTTCTTTCAAGAGGCCTTTCCCAGTCTCCCCTACTGCTAGTGCCTTCCCTCTGAGTAAGCTTTCATCCACTTTGTTCTTGTATAATTATTTGCATATTCTCTCCCCCATTAGAATATGAACTTCTAAGGGCAGAGAGTGTGGTTTTTACCTTTTAAACAGTCCTTGGCACATTATAAGTACTGAGTAAATGTTTGCTGACTGACTTCCCTTTCCTTTTCTTTCCTCAACAATTTATTGTAGTAGGAAAAAAATTTGTGCAAAATTGTTCAACATGGCAGCAATATCTTTTTAAGTACAACCACATTTTACTTCCATAATCTATAATCTTTTCTCCCTTTTCTTACTCCCTCCATCTGCACTGGACATGTATATATATGTTCTCTCCTTGGAAAACAGTTTTGTGTGTCCTTTAGAATCAGTATTGGTCAATGTATTTAATATAAATCAAATTGCCTTTTCGGTTCTATTTTCATTTACATTTGTAGATGCATATCTTTTTCTCTTGGCTCTGCCTTCCTCATTCTGTATTAGTTTATACACACCCTCCTACATAGATCCTTAAATAGAAATTTTTTTCACCTGGGGGAGGGACAGACGCTGTTGTTTAGAAGATAGTCCTAGGGAGGGGAGGGGCAATGACTAGACCTAAGATAGACTCAATACTTGTACTTATCTGACAAAGAGAATGGCTCATCTCCTAAGGTGACCTACCTGTGTTCCTTCATAGGTTTTGGGAGCAGAAGACAGTCTTTAGGAAAGGAGTGCTAGGGCAATAGTGACTCTGTTTGGATTTGCAGGGTTGTAATTCATGGTATAAGCTTGTGGTAGTCCATGAAGCACCAGTCAATCAATATTAAGCCCTTATACTGTGCCAGACACGATTGGATACAAAGCAAGATAAGAACAAAAATAGTCCCTGTCCTCAAGGGCCTTACATACTAATGGGGGAGCTAATATCTCAGTAGTTATATGCAAGATACATATGAGTGGAAAGATGGGAACCTTAAACAGGAAATCTCAAGTGACTGGGGAGGGCAGGCCAGGAAGACCTCCTACAGAAGATGGTGTTCTGAATTGAGTCTTAAAAATCCTAGAGAAGGCAAGTAGTGGAGACAGGCCATTCCTAGATAGGGGTGGGAGGGAACCATTTGTAAAAAGGCATTGAGATTGGAGAGCAGAGTATCACGTGAGAGGAAGAGCAAATAAGCCAATGGTAGCTAGATCACAGACAGGATGGGGAGTACCTATGAGAAGGCAAGAAAGATTGAAAGGAGCCAGTTTGTAAAAAGTCTTAAATGTCAAATGGAGAACTTTATATTTGCTCAAAGAAATATAGTGAGTCACTATAGCTATTTAGTAGGGTGATGACATTACTTTTTGGAGAAAATACTTAAGTAGCTATGAGGAGGATTGGAGTAGGGAGAGATCAGCTTTGGAGTCCAGTTATTATACTTGTCACATAGGTTGTTGAATGGACTTGACTATTACCATTCTCCAGGTAAGAGGTGATGAAGGCCTGAATGAAGGATGAATGTGTGAATGGAAAGAAGGGGCCGTAAAAGAGAGAGGTTACGGATGTAGAAACAAAATTTAGCAACTGAAAATATATATGAGGTGACTGAGAGTAAAGAGTTAAAAAGGATGCCGAGGTTATTAAACTGGGAGACTTGGAGTTTGGTGGTGCCCTCAACAATAATAGTGAAGTTCAGAAGATGTGTGAGTTTTGGGGGAAAGACAGTTAAGTTGTTTTGGACATGTTGGGTGGTGTTTTAGTGAAGAGTGGGAATGGTGGTTTCTGGCCCACTACGGAGAGGGCTTGTATCCTCACCCCCTCATTTCTCACCAGGCAAATCTCTTGTAGCCCTGTATTAGGTATCATTTTGTTACCATGTTTCTTTGAATTTCTCATTTCCCATTTTCATTACATTCATATACCTTAATTTGTTCAAACATTCTCCATTTGATAGACCACAAACTCAGCACATCCAAAACAATTGTCATTCTTTGTTTTGAGTTTTTGTTTCCACACAAAGTTACGGGCTTTTCAGATAAATAAATGTTTTTATTACTTATTCTTGATGTATGCCCATAGTGTTGGAGATAGACAGATAGATAGATAGATATAGATATATATAATGTTTAAGTATTGTATATATGCATGGTGCAGTATTAGCATTGAAGAAACAAGAGAATAGCTCAGTTTATCTGGATTATAGAATGCATAGAGAAGGTAGTATGAGGTAAAGGGAGGATCTTGATTGCAGCTACCTGCATATTTTGAACTTTACTTGGTAGATAATAGGGAGATACTAAAGATTTTGGAGCCAAGGAGTAAGAGGATCAGATCTATGCATAAGAAATATTATTCAGGCAGTATTGTAGAAGTTGGATAGAGGAATTGGAAAGCCCTGTTAAGAGACTATTGTAATAGTCTAGGACAGGGGTGGGGAACCTGAGGCCTCAAGGCCCCAGGTTCCCCATTCCTGGTCTAGGTATATGGTAATGAGGGTCTCTGTAGGGGTGATGAAATTGGAGAGAGAGAGGAGGGAACAGATGTGAGAGATTTTGAAGAGGCAGAGCCAAAATCTCATAGCCTATTTGACTTAGAGGTAAAAGAAGAAAGAATCGAAAGTAAACCCCAAATTAAACACATGGGAGAAATGAATGGTGTGATCAACAAAAGTTCTAATTAAGTCAGGAGGAGGAACAGGTTTATAGGGAGAGAATGAACCAGTTTTGGACATGCTAAGTTTGAAGTGGTAGTGAGATATTAAGTTGAAAATATAGGAATCTATAGCTAGGAGGGTCATGACCAGAGAAACAGATTTGGGAGCCTTCTAGCTTAGAAGGAGCAGTTGAAGCTGTAGGAGCCAATTCATAGAGTGAATGTACAAAGTCAATGACAGACCCTTGGATGGGGGGGGACACACCCACATTTAGAGGTTTAGAAGAGGTTGAGGAGCAAGAACAGGAATATTTGGAAAGATAGGAAGACAACCAGAAATTTAGTATCTGTGTAGTCCGGGGAGGAATCTCTAGTTTCCTTCAAAGTGCAGCTTGAACATCACCTCTCCTGCAGGAGATTTTTCTGAATTCCCACTCCACCCCTCACCCAATCCCTGCATTGCTTGCATTTATCTTTTATACATTTTGTACACACACGTTTCTTCTCCTAATACAGTGGTTCTCAACCTTCCTTAATGCCATGACCCTTTAATACTTGTATGTAGGTGTATCTGCATGTGGGCGGACCCGCCTGGAGAGGGATAGAGGAGCTGTGTCTCTCGGTTCCTAAGACCATCGGAAATATGTGTTTTCCGATGGTCTTAGGCGACCCCGTTCGACCCCCAAAGGGGTCGGAACCCACAGGTTGAGAACTGCTGTCCTAATAGAATGTAAACTCCTTCAGGGCCTTTTATATTTCTAGCACCTGGCATATAAGTGCTTAATAAATATTTGCTGATTTGAATAATTATTTGATCCAGAAGGATGGTACAATTAACGATGTCAGAAAAATCGAGGAGAACGAGACCTAAAAAGAGGCCATTGGATTTACAGATTAGGTGATCAATGGTAAGCTTTTGATAAAAACTGTTCCAGTTAAGTGGTTGGGTATATAATTCCAACTGCAAAAGACTGATAAGAGTTAATAGTGAGGAAGTAAAGGCATTGTTGTTTTTTTTTTAATTTTGATACTTTTTTCAGTAGTAAATAGGAGGAGAAAAAGGATAGTAACTGGATGGGAGATAGAAGGGTCAAGGAAAGGTTTTTTCAGTATTGGTAGACCAGAACCCATTAGTTAAGCTGGTGGGAAGGGGTGACCACTGGAGAGAGAAGGATTAAATGAAGGATGAGGGAGGGGAAAGATGATTGTTGGAGAGGTCTACTCCAGAAGTCAAGGGGAAATGGGGTGAAGGGTGTAATAGAGGGATTAACCTCAGTGTTGAGTAAGGCTATCCCTCCTGTGACTAGAAGGATGAGAAAACCACTGAGAAGTTTGAGAAATAGAGAATTGAGGGAGTTCAAGTTAAATACCTTTAATATTCTCAGTGAAGTATTATCAAATTATAACTAGGGCTTCCCTGATGTTATGAACCATAAAATTAAGTGGCCTAAAATCCGCATCATGCCTTGATTTTCTCCAGTGACTGATCTGCTCTGAGGAAATCAGAGTGGGAGTTACCTAGGAAGGAAAGTTTATAGGTCCCTAGATGGTAGATGGTGGAGCAGACAAGGGAGAGGAGGGGAGTGGCTAGTGAAACAAAATATAAGTAGTTTACTGTGGAGTTAAGCTCTGTTATGAAGACCTGAGAGACCAGATTAAGAAAGATGGACTGAGTGAATAGATATCAGTTAAAAGGCTGTAAGTCCAAAAGTAAGGGGGGGAGGACAGCATAGATGACATGTTTGTTGGATTTGCCTATGGCAGAAAGCTGGGAGGATAGCTTATAAACTAAATGTGATGTTGGGTTACAAAAGATCTTGAGAGCCTAGAATATTGGGCCAAGTCAAAAAAGATGACATTTATTAGGGATGGGAGAAGAAAAGATTAGGGTATAAGCATTTATTAAGCACCTACTCTATGCCCAGCACTGTACTAAACACTTTACAAATATCTCACTTGATAATGGATAAATGTAAAAGCTTATACTGGAGTTTAAAAAAAAAATGAACTTTCCAAATTCAGCAGGTATGTCTAGACTGTGGTTTGTCTGAAAAAGAGCTAGGGAGCTTAGGGGACCAAAAACTTGGTATAGTTAGCAATATGATGTGATTGATGCTAGGAAAGCTAATGCAATCTTAGGCAACATTAAGAGAGGTCATAGTGTCCTGGTTGAGGCCGGTGATAGCCCTACTTTCCTCTACCTTGGTCACTTGGTCTGAAGTTTACAGAGACATACTGAGAAGTATATTTAAAAACTAGAGAACCTTTAGAGGATGACAACTAGGAAGGTGAAAGACCTTAAGCTCAAGATATATGAAGGAGTTAAGGAATTGGAAATGTTCTAGAGAAGAGAAAACAGGGTAGGGGAATGTGCCAGGTGAAAAGCCTGGGATAATCATTAGACTTAATTTGTTTGACTTCAGGGGGCAGAACTAATAGCAATGGATGAAAATTTCAGAGGTAAATTAAAGCTGCATGTGAGGGAAATATTCCTAATAATTAGAACCCTCCCAAAAGGGGAAAGGGTTTTTCAGTGGGTTAATAGGTACTTCCTCACTAGAGATCTTGAAGCAAAAGCTCAGATGACCATGTTAGGAATAATACAGAAGGGAGTCTTATTTGTGTAAAGGTTGGACTAGATGGCCTTTGAGGTCCTTCCAGAGGGACATGTGATCCTGAAGAAGCGATTTAGTGCAATAATAGCTGAGGTAGAAGGAAATTCATTAGGGTAATTGGAAAATAATAATTGGTAATGATAATAATAAAAATAGCTAGTATTTATATGGGGCAGCTAGATGGCGTGCAGTGAATAGAAGGTCTGAAGTCAGTAAGACTTCTTTTTCTGAGTTCAAATCTGACTTTGGACACCTACTAGCTGCATGACCCTGGGCAAGTCACTTAGCCCTGTCTGCCTCAGTCCCCTGTCAGCAAAATGAGCTAGAGAAGGAGATGGCAAACCACTCCAGTATCTCTGCCAAGAAAACTCCAAATGGGGTCACGAAGAGTCAGACATAATTGAAAATGACTGAACAAAAACATTTAAATAACATTTTGAGATTTGCAAAGTACTTTTCTATAACTCAGTTGCTATTATTATCCCCATTTAACAGAGGAGAACATTGAGGCTAAAAGACGTTAAATAATTTGCCCAGGGTGACGTAGCTAGTAAACGTCTGAGACAGGAATTGAACTTGGGTCTCCCTGACGCTATCCATTGTGCCACCTATCATCCTGGGAGTATGGAAACTGGAATTTAAGAGACGTGGTTTCTGGTGTTACTTCCTTGCTCAAAAACATTCAATGCTTCTTTCTTTGCTTCTTGTATAAAATTTGTTTTTTTATTGTTTTGCTTTTTTTTGGAGGGGGGAATGCAGGGCAATTGGGGTTAAGTGACTTGCCTAAGGTCACATGGCTAGTATGTGTTAAGTGTCTGATGCCAGATTTGAACTCAGGTCCTCCCAACTCCAGGGCCAGTGCTCTATTCACTGCACCACATAGCCACCCCTTGAATAAAATTTAAAAACTAAAATCTAAAAACCTTTTTTAAGTTGGCATTAAAACACCTCTCATCCAGTTCTGACCCATTTTCTAGCCTTTTTTTAGTAGCTCCCCTTCCTGCACCCTACATTCCAGCCAGAATAGCTCCCTGATTTTGTCCTGCACTCTCACCTTGCTGCCTTCACATCAGTCATCCTCTCATACCTGTAGGAGGAAAGAGGAGAGCCAAGGCCAGAACTTTGGGGGCCAGTGACATTTAGGAGTGAAGAGGAGGGTCTGCAAAGGCACCCAAGAACGGGTTGTTGGGAGAGGCTAGAGGAGACCCATGAGAGCGCAGTGTCACTGAAGTCAGTGGCAGAGAGGGAATATCAGAAAGGAGGGGGTGTTTGCATCCTTAATAGAGAATGCTTGGATTATCCTTATTGGCTTTACAGTAATATCCATGACTTTCTGGGCTCGAGGGAGAGAAGTGACCCTTTTAGTTACAGTTCATTTCATCCAAAAGTTGAAAATATGCATGTTTAAATACTGGAAATAAATTTAGCAAGTGTATTACTTTATAAAGACAAGGAAAGATTCCCATATGCGTCCACATCTCTTTTAGTGAGAGCAGCTTGAACATTGCATCAACATCCTGACATTATTATGAATAAAGGTCGGTCACCACTCTTCTGACTTCCTCATCCTGAGCATCTATTAAGCAGAGACAAACAATGGTCTTGGACTGATCACTTTGTGCTCTTGTTTTTTCCGTCCTGTCTTTCATCTGCAAAATTACCGTTAAATCTCTCATGCAGCTAAAGCTAATTAATTCCTCTTAGGATGTTAGCGATGAAAACATGGGCATGGTGTAAAAGTAGGAGGGGGGGGAGCTTCCTTCTGAGCATTAGTTTAATGAGAGTGGTCACAATTTCACTGTTATTTTTAGAACTCTAAGGTCAAGAGCCTCCTGTCACCAGAACTTTGGTCCCAAGAGTATGTGTTTGGAGGATTCTTTTGTATATAGTTCTTAGACTAGTCCAACACCTTGTGGGCACTAGGTAAATATTGTCATAAAAAAAGTCACTGATACTGAATTTTTTTTTAACCTGGGTTCAAATCTTTTTTTAATTTTTATTCAGTATTTTACCCAGTTATATGTAAAAACAATTTTAACATTTGTTTTTAAAACTTTGAGTTCCAATTTCTCTCCCTTGCACTCTCCCCACCCCACTTATTGAGAAGGCAAACAATTCAATGGAGGTTATACACAGGCAGTCATGACACTGAATTTCTCCAACCTTTTTGTGTGTTTTGGATCGCCTCTTCAGAAGGCTTTTAAATGCATAAAGAGAAATATATTTTCAAACAAAGGAAATCAAGTATATTAAAGTACACTTATCAAAATATTCAAAAAACAAATTCATGAACTTTGAGTTAAGAACCCTCTTATTACTCACTCCTATGTTATTTTTCAATATCAATGAACACTTATTAAGTATCTCTTGTGCAAGACATAGGAGATACACATACAGAAAATGAAACAATCCCTGCTTTGAAGGAGGGATTTCATCCTTTCCATCCTAACACATCCTACAGGATTAGGAAATGGAAATGTATAGTATATGACTTACCTCAGGTCGAATAGCATACTGGTTGGTTACTGAGCCTGGTTTAAAGACTGCATGTCCCTACTTTGAATTTCCATTAATTCAGTGCCATCTTTTTGGTATTATTGTTAAGTTGCATGTTGGAATGGAATTTTTTCAAGATTTGAGGAATTTAAAGGTAAAAGCATTTTGTAATAGACATAAAATTATGTCAAAATCTTCCAATGAAAATCCCTGTGATTTACAGATACTTATTGAACTTTCCATAGCTAGCATCCCTTGGACAGTGTCAAGGACTAAATAGTTGACATTAAAATTGAGTGCCCTTGAAGATAGCTATGCCATGTACATCAACATGTAATTGCAAAAAAGAAAAACAGTTTCAAGGACCTGTTTGTTCGTTATAAGACAACCTGTACTGAAAGTCAGGAAACTTGATTTCAGTCCCTGCTCTGTTGCTGTAAACTGTAAAGTGAGGCTGTTGGACAAGATGATCTCCAGTAGTGCCAACATTCTGTTTTTCTCTGTGTCTAGAGACATCTATCTAATGCTTAAAATAGAACCTTCCTTTATTCTCACTTAATGGAAGTGTCTTTGAAGCAGGCTTATGGATGGACTAGTTAAAATAAGTTTCATCTCCATGCTTTTAAACTTCTTTTACTTTTAGTGGACAGGAGATCTTACAAGTACTCCATGGATGATCTTTTGACTTGACTTTAATTTCATATTTTTTTTTTTTTTGCTTTTTGGAGGGGGGAAGGTAGGTCAATTGGGCCCAAGGTTACACGGCTAGTTTTTTGTGTTAAGTATCTGTGGCCAGATTTGAACTCAGGTCCTCCTGACTCCAGGGCTGGTGCTCTAATCACTGTGCCACCTAACCACCCCTTCATACTATTTTTCATCTGTTAAGGTTAAAGTACCATAACCTTCATTAGCTTTTCTTTTCTTTTCTTTTTTTTTTTGGAGGGCAATTGGGGTTAAGTGACTTGCCCAAAGTCACTCGGCTAGTTAAGTGTGTCAGGTGTCTGAGGCCCGGATTTGAACTTAGGTTCTCCTAACTTCAGAGCCCATGCTCTATTCACTGTGCCACCTAGCCGCCCCACCTTCATTAGCTTTTTACATCAGTTTAATAAAATTACTGTTGTTACTGAGAACAGTCTTAGATAGAGGGGATATGGCTTAAAGAAATTCTCAAAAGTATCTGCTGAACTTGATAGCTGGTTTCATGTCTATAGCTTATGGTCTTTGATCTCAATATAGTCAAGGGATCAAGATTTAGAGCTAGAAGGGACCCAAGAGTTCATTAATCATAGTATCACGGACCACGGAGCTGGAAAGGGCTCTAGAGGTCATCAAGTTCAACTCCCTTATTTCTTTCAGGAAGAGAAAATTGAGGCTCAAAGAAATTAATTTGCTGTTCGGTTGTTTTCAGTCATATCCAACTCTTTGTGACATTTTGGGATTTTCTCAGCAAACATACTGGAGTAGTTTACCATTTTCTTCTCTAGCTCATTTTACAGATGAGGAAACTGAGGCAGAGTTAAGCAACTTACCCAGGGTCACACAACCAGTAAGTGTCTGAGGCTTGGATTTGAATTAAGGAAGATGTGTCCTTTTGACTTCAGCACCCAACCTTGGGCCACTTAGCTGCCCAGGAAGTTAATAGCTAGCTTTTATATTGTGCTTTGAGGTTTGCAAAAACACTTTACAAATATTATCTCATTTTATCCTCACAACAACCCTGGGAGGTAAATGATGTTATTGATCCCATTTTACAGATGAGAGAACCGAGGCTAGAGCTGAATTTAGGTCTTCTTGACTGCAGGCCCAGTGCTCTATCTACTACACCACCTACCTGCCCCTGAATATCACATAAATATAGATAATTAAATGGCAGAAATTCAGACCCAAGTCCTCTAACTCCAGATCCCCTGTGTCACGATATATATGCTTTCCTAGTCAAACAAAGAGCCCTATAATATGATGCAATCTCCTCTGTTGTGGTCGAAAAGATCCTCATCATCAAGGGCTCAGACTTGATCTTAGACATGGGAAAAAGTTTTCTCTCACCCACAAGTCCATGACTTCAGTGTCTTGGAAACTTGCTGCAACTTGAATGTTACAACAGCAATGAAATCATGTTGCTTGAAATGGTTTTTATCTTAGTAACAACTTTTCTCTTTAACCCACTTAATTCAATAGGGGGGGAAAAACCCCAACAGACTAATCATCCCATCAGTCCCAAATAATTTCCCAATAAGGATCTCTCATTTGAGACATTTTCCTTCTAAATACCCTAGTTAAAATAGCTGACTTAGAAGTTATGCTCTCTAGCCTTGCAAAAGTTGTATCTCATTCAGGTATGGTTTCGTTTTGTTCCACTCCCTTTTCCTGTTAATGGCATATGATTTCTTATCAAAGGGAAATAGTGTTTTAAGGAAGTTATTGTTTTCCTTTCTTAGTGGGTGGAATTAGAGTAGATTAAATAAGCTTGAATATAATTGAGAACTTAATTTCAGATTTTATTAATATTGCCTAGCCATAAATGTCAATTTAGCATTCTGAGAATAAAGGTTATTAAAGATTGAAAGGTAAGTTCTAATCCTTTGGTTTTTAACTCTTTTAATTCTAGGGGGAAAGGCAAATGACCTTCCAAGGATGATTGATTTGGATCTTAGAAACCACCTAGTCCATCCCTGAGCCCTCATTTATTAGATGTGGCAACTGAGGCTCAGGGAGTTGACATAATTTGCCCAAGATCACACATGTATAAAATATCCCAGCAGGGATTCAAACTCAGGTCTTTTGCGCAGTATTTAGCAATAAATGCCTAAAACAAGAGGAGAAATATTGTGCTGAAATATTCAGACTACTTTTTAGTCTGTTTTGTAAGGTTCATACTGGAAAAAGCTTTTCATGTCACAAGGCATATTGGGGTAATCTTAAAATTCTAGTGAGGATTTTGAAGTTTTCTAAACAAAACCACACAAATTCAACCAGGTCTCTAAATTGTTTTAAGGAGATCATAAGGAAAATAACTAGTCTATTGTGCTTAAACAAATATGAAACCATGACATCCTTGGAAACCCAAAGATGAGGGTGATGGGGAATGGGATCTAACCTAGAAATGTGCCGCTTTATAGGTGGCTGGCCCATATGTTCTGGAGTGGGGAGGACACTCAGCTATAGAGTTTGGAGAAAATAGAACATACTATACAATATTTGGTTGCCTGGGCAAATGAACCACACAAGTCATTGAGAAAGGTAGAATCCCCCCTTTCTTGAAACCCTGACTCCTCAATTCTGTTTTTTTCCTCTGATGCTGGAAAAGTGAACATTTTATTCTCATTAAAACAGTTTAGTAGTTTAGCACTCAAATTGTTCTCTCTTCATGCCCATCTTTCTAGGGAGACCATAGAGAGCTTGAACTTAGAACAGCTGCCCTTTATAACAGAGATAAATGTTATGAAAGTATGTGAAAGGATTTGGTAAAGGGCAAGGGTCAAAATATTTCCTATAAATACATCTAAGCACATGGAAGCATGAATGAATGAATGAAGTGAAAAAAGAAACATTTATTAAATGCTTATTTTGTGCCAAACCCGATAATTTGTAATTGATCAGGAAAGATATATAAAAATCTGCCTCTGTCCTCCCAGTGTTTATATTCAAATGGGTGAGATTGCTTGCTTAGTGGAGTAGTGACCTGGGAGGGACTTTTAGGGGGGAGGGGGAAATCACCTGGATAGTGAGTGGGGCCAATTGGGAATAGATTGACACATCTTATTCAGGAAGAATGGTAGAGTTGATTTGATCCTGGTTCCAGAACAGGAGGGGCTTGGTGAGGAAGTTGTAGAGTAAGCTTCTGATGACAGATTCACATGAATTTCCTGATAATTGAGAATAATATACTTAAATATGATTTTGTTTTTGTAGTTATGAAAAAAATCACAGCCCGTTTCCTCATCCTTAAAAAGGGGGCATCAAGTATGATTTTTGGTAGCAAAAACGTGGAAATAATTTGGTTCCCCTGGATTGGGTAATGACCAAACAAATTGTAGTATATGAATATGATTAAATATTATTGTACTATAGGTAGCAAAAATATGAGGAACTCAAAGAAACACAGGAAAAGTTGTATGAATTGATTGATGCAGCATGAGGAAATCTGAATCTAGGGAAAAACAATGACCACACAAATGGAAATGCTCAGATCAGTTGCAATGACCCATAACCAAAAACACCCCCTCTTGGTAGAAAAGTGGGGGTATCCCTAGTGTGGAATGTTGCACAGGCTTTCAGACCTAATTGTTAGGTGTGAAACTAAATTTTTTTTTAGAAGACACGTTGTATAGTGAAAAGAATGCTTAATCTGTGTCAGTATACTTATCTGTAAAATAGGAATAATAATGTTTTTATGACCTTACCAGGTGGTTGTCAGGATCAGAAGAGAATATTATGTGAAAATGTTATGTTATAACCTGACTAATGATTAATGTGAAGATATTTGTAGATCCTGTATCTGGGTGCAGGCTGCTATGATAGGGGGCGAGGGGAGGAGAGGGAGGGAGAGAAAATCTGAAACTCAAGGGACTGTGAAACTGAATGCTGTAAACTAAAAGCAAATAAACCAATTTAATTTTTTAAAAAAGTGTTATGTTAAAGAAAGCATAATATCAATGTGAATAATAATAGTAGTTTACTTAGTTACTCACTGCTGCTGCATCCATGTGAATGGTATATTTTTGCACTGAGAGACCCTCTTTCCAGAATGAATAATTTAAGTTCTGGTGCAAGTGACTGGAGATAAAGGTTAGCTGTCACTTCAAACTCTACTTGTTTAAAATTGAACTCATTATCTGGCCCCCTCCCCCAATTAGCTTCCTCTCCGGACTTCCCTATTTCAGTTACTATTCTATTGTATTATTCATTTTCTCATTCAAGTTTGAGAATTCAGTCATCCTTACCTACTTTCCCCACTTCTAGTAGTTACCAAGTTCCTTTTATTCTTGGCTTTCAAATTCAGTTTCTTTCCTCTTGTTGAGATTTTTCTTTAAAGTGTATTTTCCTCGCCTTTCTCTTTTCCACCAAGCTCAAGGCTTTCTCTCTTCTATCTGCCTTCTTGCTAATCTCCTCCATTCCAGAAGGTCCCTGTTCCAATTCATATTGTATAGAGCTGACAAACTAATTGTTGGGAGTCCTGCAACCTCTGACAAGTAAGTCCAGAGAATAGAAAGAGGCTCAGAAGCTATTATCAAGGGGTTGCACCTATGACCCAGATCATCACTGTCTAGATTTTTCAGTGTTCTCTGCCTAAGACCTTGGTAGCTCAACCCAGCACACATGATTTCCTATGGACAAAACAAAACATAGAGGGCCACAGAGAAAGTCACATAAAAACAGCAGACTCCCAGAACCACACTGTCATCGACGTTTCACCTGGATCACCATTTCTTTCTTCTTGTGAAACAAATAGCTTTGTAATCAATCAAGGAGCCCTTTGTGGAGTAGGCACTGACAACTTGGTGTAGTGAATAGAGCTCTGCATTAGGAGCTAGGAAGATCTGAGGTCAAATCCTGAAAACTAACTGTGTGATCCTGGGAAAGTTCCTTATTTTCTCCAAGCCTTATTTTTTTTATTTGTAAATATTAGGATATGACAACTACCTACCATCAAATTATGATCATATAACAACTACCTACCATCAAATGAAATAAAAGGGCTTTTTGGGGGTGGCTAGGTAGCACAGTGAATAGAGCACCGGCCCTGGAGTCAGGAGGACCTGAGTTCAAATTCCGCCTCAGACACTTGACACACTTCCTAGCCATGTGACTTTGGGCAAGTCACTTAACACCAGTTGCCCTCCAAAAAGCAAAAAAAAAAAGGGGGGCTTTTCAAATCTTAATGCACTATGTAGATACCAGATATTATTACAAAAATTTAACACTCCCTGACCTCATGGAGCATATATTCTATCAGTGTAAACAACATGTACACATGAGTATATCTAAAGTAAATACAGGGAGGGAACACTAGCAGCTGGGGGTAGGAGAAAAGATCTCATATAGAACATAGTCAGGTGCATGAGCTGAGCTTTCAAGGAAGCCAGCTATTTTAAGAGGCAGAGGTAATGACATAATGAATTCCAAGCACACAGGCAGGGTGTGAATTTGTGTGTGTGTGTGTGTGTGTGTGTATGTGTGTGTGTGCACGCACATGTGCACGTACAATTGAGCACAGTGCTCAGCCTTTATAATGACACAAAAATGAGAAAGTGGGATATCGAATGTGAACAGAATACTGGCCCTGGAGTAAGAAAATCTCATCTTCCTGAGTTCAAATCTGGCCTCAGACACTTACTAGCTGTATGACCTGTTAACCCTGTTAACCTCAGTTTCCTCATCTGCAGAATGAGCTGGAGAAGGAAATGACAAACCACTCCAGTGTCTTTGCCAAGAAAACCCCAAATAGGGTCACAAAGAGTCTGACACCACTGAAACGACTCAACAACAAGAAGAATATACAAAGAAGATTAATGTGTAAAAAGACCAGGCTATGAAAGACTTTAAAAAAAGAAGGGAAGGGGAAGAGAAATAAATAACATTTATATAATCCAAACTACCGCATTCCAAAAACTGTGCTAAGTACTTTACAAGTGTTATCTCATTTAATCCTCACAAAACCCCAGCAAAATAGGTGCTATTATCCACATTTTACAATTGAGGAAACCAATTTAAGAGTTGAGGCCAACGTAAGTTCAGTGACTTGCCCAGGGTCACTTAGCTAGTAAGTGTCTAGGGCTGGACAAAGGCCAAAGTGGAGAATTTATGGTTGATAGTAGAGATGATTGGGAGCTTCTTAGGAAGATGATGTGGTCAGGCCTGTGCTTTGGGAAGATCATTTTGACAATTGTGTGGAGGAATGGAGAAGGCAGTCTTTTTTTTTTTTTTTA
>CM053586.1:102943487-102969326 GCA_028646515.1 Pseudochirops corinnae
GTACCACAGGTTAAGAGTCATTTAGTAAGCTATATGAATAACTGGACTAGAAACATTTAATTCCTAGGGTGAAGGGACAAATGTAATAAAGCAATACCCTAATGTATTTCTCAGTTACTTTATTTTGTGTCTATTTATTTGTTGGTAAGAGAATTTGATTATAATATCTGTAAATATAGAAACTTCCAAAATTTGCATTTCTTATAAACCCTGGATTCAACCTTATTCCCTTGATCTTTGTAGATGAACTCTGACAGTGGTGCCAAAAAGAACTAGATGTTATATAACCTATGACTCTTGGATACTAAAGCAGCGAAATCAGCCTCATCTCTCTGTGATCAGCCAGGCCCTAGGACTCCATAAATTCTTACCTTGACCATTACCCAAATAAACTGCTTTTACCTACTTCTCTTTCGTTCTCCAACTTTTACTGTGAAGAGTGACAATCTAGTGTCTGGTTCCACTCAAAATTCCTGTGATTCTAAGTTGCTGTATACTTAGAGTAAAGATCCTTTCTTTGGCCACCACTCCCTGATTCCTCATACTAATCCTTGTCAACCCCATCCATCTTGTGTTCCTACTCCACTCCACCTTACACCTTCTATTATATCCTTCACAGCCTCCATTCCATGGATAACAAACCACTCTTCATATTAGACCTGTGCCTTCCCTCCAGAATCATCTTTGTATATATTTAGTATTTATTTTTCTATATATTTCCCATCACCTACCACTCCCTACCTCCCCTCAAGTATAAAAAGGTCCTTGAGTGTGGGAAGCCAAGTTTGGGGAGCCCTGCTGTCCCGCAGCAGGACTAAGAAAGTGTGGGAGCCGTGCCATCCCCAGGCAGTACTGAGAAAGTGTCACTGACCCAGAGGTTTCTAGTGAATGATAAAAGAGGGACAGGACTCTTGGAATGGTGAAAGTAGAGAGCCAATCTTTATTCATCCAGGCACCAGCTTTATAGAGCCACAAATCTCCTTCCTAATTGTTTTCCCCTTCAGATATTGTGCACTTCTATGTTCCCCGGCTGTGGGTTCATTTGCCAACCTTATCTTGAGGATGTAATTCTCACACCTGTGTGTTCGTGCTCTTTCCTGGGGGATAGGGAACCATTCCAGTCCCCTCAGTAGGCCAAACACCTCAGAGGGTTTGTTCAGCCATCAGAGTCTAAGTCCCACTTGCCTATGGTCCTCAACACTTGAGGGGAGGACCCTCTGGAATCCTATTGTTTTATTGTCTTTGTATTAGGTCTGGCTTGTAGCTGCTAATAAAGGCCTCTTGAGAAATTGATGAGAAATACTAGAATTGAATTTGAAACTCTAATCTACATCCAGTAGACAGGTTCCTAGGAGGCCTGAGGGGTACTAAGGCACTTAGCATATATTTGCTAAAGATTTAAGGAAATCCTTTTTACATTTCCATAATGAATATAAAATTATATTTTATATTACATTTAGAGAGTTGAGTGAAATGACATATATTTCACTCAGCTCAATAAAACTGTCATTGGCTGTTATGTAGAAGCTGTTAACAATCCTTATTCTCAGACATGGGGACTACATGTTTACTAATAAAACTTGACAGACCTTCCTTTTGTTCTTGGCCTGGAAAGTTGATTTCTGTCCTGTTGAGTTCTCCCACATTCTGCAGGCCCAGACCAGGGATGAGCATATTTAGTTACTGAAATTTTCCCAGACAGATACCATGGGAAAAAAAATCCCTTAAGATTTTTATCCCAGGGTACTTTTTGTCTCTGTTAATAACAGGCTTCTTAATTACTCCTACAAAGAGCTTCAAGTAGTTGGAAACTTATAAGGATGATGTTTTCTTTTGGGTTGCATCTTCCATTTGTGTTAAGTTGAAAACTCAGAAATCTGGGAATGCTTGAGGCTTCTGGGGCCAATTTGCTATTTAGTACTTCTCATCATCAAATGTTTATGAGCTTACTAAGAAGTGCTTTAAGAACATTAGCTAGGAAAATAGCTCCTATTTCTAGAGAAGTGTTTGCATGTCAGAGCTTAAATGGAAGTAGAAATGGTAAGGTAGGGTGCCTCAGGGTCAGATCATGTCTCCTTTGGAAAAGCCTCCTTCCTCTCTTTTCCAGCCATGAGTAATTAATTAATTTTCATTCACTGACAAAGTGGCAGGTATAATCTTCCTTTGCTGCCATCATATTGCCCAAGGCAGTGTGGGTGGAGTGAGAGTAACCAGAATGGCCAGGTCACACACTGTTAGGCAGGTTTCTGAGGTGAGTAATGACTCTTGGAGCTTTGAATTATGTGGATAAGGATGGTGGGAAATACTCTAGTATATGTAAATCGAGAAAGGCACAGATTAACATGTGCCATACGTGCTAGGTTTTAAAATAAACATTCATCTTACGGTAAACGATAAAATTTCTGAAGTCTGAGGCCTAAGATGCTTCTAGTAAATATGTAATAGAAGTATAATTCACTTGTAGCAATAAAAGCTAGTAAATTAATTATTAATCTTTCTCAGGTTCCAAAGCTTCAAAGATTTGTCATTAATGAAGGAAGAAAATTATCAGACCTCTCTCAAGTAGGTTTTTGCTTGATAAGAGTCATTTAAGCTTATTTTTTCCATCCTTTACAGAAGAAAATGTCCGGCATTTTTTAGAACTTTTCATTTTTGTGGCTACTACAAAGGTGACCTTTATATCAAAGATTAATTTCACCAATATTTAAATTTTTTGGCAAAGTATCTCTTGTTGCTATGTGTTACAGTAATGAATCTTGATTGACAAATCCTCTGAGGTCAGAGCTTTTGACAAAGTCATCCTGGGGGTGAGGAGTGGATTGAGAGAAGTTCTAGATTTATTAGCACAGAGTTCTTAGATGCAATGTATCCCGAGGGAAACAATAGAGGTACTGTTTCAGGTATAGATAGCTCTTGGGGGTAGATCAGAACGTAGGCCTGGCTTCTCATTCCTGGAGCTCACATGCCTCTGTTACCTAATAAATGACAACAATAATAACAATAATAATAGAATTTCATATAATGCCTACTGCAGACACTGTGCTAAGTGCTTTACAAACAGTATTTCATTTTTATCCTCACAACAACCCAGAGAAGTAGGTATTTTTATCTCTTCTTTACAGTTGAGAAAACTGAGGCAAATAGGTTAAATGATTTGTTCAAGGTCACATAACTAGTAAGACCATATCTGAACTCAGATCTTCCTGACTTCAGGCCCAGTGTTCTATCCATTGCACCACTAACTGCCTTGTTATCATCTGGCAGTGGGATCAGCACCCTCCAGGCTATAGGCAGTATATTGCTCTGTGTCTCTGGGTAGAGACTTGTCCTGAGGGAGATTTTAGAGCCAATGAGCCTGTAGAGGTAACATATTTCATCTGGAAGGAGGAGAGAAAGAATTCATCTTCTAGAATCTATCACTGTGTTTCACAGAATTTCTACTTCGGTAACGCCATTTGTGACAGCAAAGGGTGGTTTATAACATCTTTTTTTTTGTTAATTAGGAGTATTACCGTATTCAGTTTGATTTTTGTTAGCTAGTTCCCAAATCTTTATTTGATAAAACTTTGATATTTTAAATCCGCTCATATTTTAAAAAATCAAGAGAGCTATTACATGTGAGATTTGATCGATTTGTTTGTATGTGTGTATGTATGTATGTGTGCACGTATATGCCATATTTCTATTAACTAAGCTCTGCAAAGGTTCAGTGAATAGCTTGAAAAGAGGCATTTTTTTAAACCGCATCACTGTGCAGCTTATTTTAAAAAAATTTCACCCCATGTCAGCATTATTTTGTAACTCTTGGCTCACGTACCGAAGGCACTTTTGTAATTCACATTCCTAACAACAGAATGCACCATCAACAAATTTGACCACCCACACAGGCTTCGCAGCAGTCAGTCAGAACTTGTATTTGCTCCCTCCTGTTATCGGAAACAATGGGGAGTATAAAGCAGACACTCTGGATTATTGCCATTTTATCGTTTGCTGTTTCTTAGAATACTACCAGATGGATCTTCTTTAATATCTGAAAGAACAGAGGACATAAAATACTTGGAACAAATCAGAAAAGGATACAAAGGAAGTTTCAGTAACCTATAAGCCTTTATTCCCTTCTCTACAAAATCTAAAATCTTGGAGAATAATCTCTGCATATATCAAGATGTTTTATGACAAGGGGGAATAGCCAGCCTTTAGCAAAGGCTTTTCTACAGTGGATCTCATCTTTATGGTTATTATGCTTGTGCTCGTTCAGTTGTTTAAGTCCCGTCCAACTGTTCATGACCTTATTTGAGGTTTTCTTGGCAAAGATACTGGGATGGCTTGCCATTTCCTTATCCAGCTCATTTTACAGATAAGGAAACTGAGGTAAACAGGGTTAAGTGGCTTGCCCAGGGTCACATAATTAGTGAGTGTCTGAGGCCAGATTTGAACTCATAAAAATGAGTCTTTCTGACTCTAGATCCGGTACTCTACCTACTATGCCATCTAGCTGACTGTATACAGAGAATATGAGATTCCACTGTACTTAGGGTCTGTTGACAATGAAAAAGTATTTCATTTCATTTCATATGATCAAAGAATCATAGATAGAGATTTGGAAAAGACTTTAGAGGCCAGCTTATCTAATCCCTCATTTTACAGCTGAGTAGACTGAACCCCAAGAAAGCCAAGTAATTTGTTGAAGGTCACATTTATAGTAAATGGAAAAAGGAAGGATTTGCACCAATGTCCTCTGACTCCAGGGCCAGTACTCTTTCCATTAAAGGCCCTCATCCTATAAGTTGTTTTCCATGCATCTGTGAAAATCTCTTGAAAGATTTAATAACAGAAAACACCTTGTTAAATGACCCTCTGATTTATTAATATCAAAAGTTATGTTTTATAACTTTATAACATGGGTGTGCATGCTTGCCAAAGTTGTTTTCACTGTCATGGAGGAAGTCCTGTCAACGGCTAGATTGAAGAAGAATTTCCTATATGTGCAAAGTCCTTCAGATGCTCCTGTTTGTGGATGTCATTGTGCTAATTGCTTCAAGTCCTAGAATATTGCACAGCCTCTTCTATGGAACCCAAAATCACATCTAACTATTCACATAAGAAACTAGATAGGTGAAGAATCTCTTGTCCAGACTGTGGGTGGATGGATGGTTGGGGGCATAATCCATGGAACTGGTTCATCAGTACCTATGTTTTAGGCAATGACCCAAGCCCAGGATTAAATAGGAAGAAGAGAATGGGCCAAATTGCTTTTTGGAAATTGTACAGTGCTTTCAGTGACCTTAAGTTTCTCACCTGAGCCAGAGGATAGAGTGCTGGGCCTGGAGTCAGGAAGACTCATCTCCCTGGGTTCAAATCTGCCCTCAGACACCAGCTGTGTGACCCTGGACAAGTCATTTAACCCTGTTTTCCTCAGTTTCCTCATCTATAAAGTGAGCTGGAGAAGGAAATGGATGGCAAACCACTACAGTATCTTTGCCAAGACAACCCCCAATGAGGTCATAAAGAATTGGAAACAACAGAACAACAACATCAAAGTTTCTCCTTAAAATAAAATTCCTTTTTTTTTTAACATCAGCATTCTTCCAATAGCTAAGAGGCTTTAGAATTTTCTTAAGAATTAAAGTTATAAGTCTTCCAAAAGGTAATAGAGAGACATGTCAATTAGCAAGCATTTATTAAGTGTTATCTTTGTACCAAGCACTATTGAGGTGTTCTCAAGTGTCTCTAACATCTTACCCCAATAAATTGTATTTGAGAGGTAACATAAATAGCATCATCAGATGTATGACCAGAAAAGGAGATGAGCCAGTCATGTCATGTACAGGATGGATAACAGATAAACAGTCTCCATTTGTATCCATGCATTGTCAAAAGATTTAAACTACGGCCTCGAAAATGAGATAAACTTCTGTGGAGGATTTACAGGAGGATATAGATAAGAGCCACACAGAAGAAGAATGAATGAATGAATAAAAAAAAATAATTTATCAAGTTCCTACTATGTGCTAGTCACTAAAAGGTACAAAGTTCAGGCAGCTAGGTCAAGGACTAGACTTGGAGTCTAAAAAGACCCAAGATCAAATCATGCCTCAGACGCTTAACCACTAGATGTGTGACCTTGGTTAAGTCATATAATGTCTCCTGGCCTCAGTTTCCTCATCTGTAATATAGGGATAATAATATTACCTGCCTCCTAAGATTATTGTGAGATTATAGTATAGTTCTTTGCAAACCTTAAAGAACAATATAAATGCTAGTTATTGTTTTTTATTAATATTATTCAGATTTTTATTAAGTGCCTCCTGTGTTCCAGGTACTGTTAAGTGTCTGGGATACAAATAAAAAGACTGAAACAATCTATAGTCTCAGTAAGTTTACATTCTGTAGAGAGTAAGTACATATAAAAATACATGCAGTGTAAATATATAAATATAAAGTGAGTAGTTTGGAAAGGAGGGTATTAGCCGTTGAGGGATCAGTAACAGCTCCCTGCAGAAGACGATGTCTGAGCTGCATCTGGAGGGAAGAGAAGAACTCTAAGAGGCAGAGGCAAAGAGAAGCTTATACGCCAGGTCGGTGGGTGTCCACTGCAAGGTCACAGAGATAGACGAGGAGCAAGTATTCTGAGTGAGAAACTAGGACAATTAGCTGGATCACAGAAGTGAGGGAAGAGGAATAGGATGACAGAGTGCCTGCCTTCATGGAACTTACATTCTAATAGAAGCAAACAGAGAGTGGTGGCTAAGAAAGGGAATGTGGGGCTGCAGGGAGGGGAAGGGTCATAGAAATGGTGAATGGAGCTATAGGGATGTCATGCTCTTTCCACAAGCATCGATTTGAATTTGATTACTCTACCCAGAGAAAGAAATTCAGTGCAGATTTCAAGAGGCAAGGGGAGAACTGTAGACAGGAGGGTATGTGGCTGAAGCAAGGCAGATGTCAGGAAGTCCCAAGATAGCAGGGGTGGATGGATGTGAAGTATGGTCTGGGCCAGCCAGATATAGTGAGTTCGGGGAGTTCTCACTCACTCACTGGCCATTTAAGCTCAACTCCAGGGCAGATTTCCAAGCTAAGTGGATGAACTCAGCCAGGCATGTCTTTGGGACCAATGATGCCATTGGGTAGTGATGTTGGAGGAACAAAACAGCAGCAGGGCAGGTAGCAAGATGTCCAGGGTGGATGACGATGAGGTGTGGCCTGGAAATAGCCTGCTATATGTAGATGGTTAGGCACAGGTCATTATAACCCAGCCATGCCTTTTTGCTTAACCATCTACAGGAGGCTCTTCCTAGGCCACAGTTCAGTCATCCACCCTGGACATCTTGCCATTGGTCCTGCTGTTTTAGTAACTTAAAACTGCACTAAGACTTTTAAAACATTCTGTATTTTCTCAATTTGTATTGAGACTGTATTGTATTCTGTTGTGCCTTATTTTCTCAGTCCATTAGAAGGTAGGTAGCCTATGTCTATAGCATTATTGAATGATATAAGTTGTTCTTCTAGTTCCACTTACTTTACTCTGCATTGGTTTGTACGAGTTTTCCCAGGTTTCTCTGAAACCATTCACTTAATCATTTCTTACAGCATAATATTATTCCATTTTACTCACATACCATAATTTGTTCAGCCATTCCCCTGTTGATAGATACCCTCTTAAGATTCTGGTTCTTTGCCACCACAAAAAGAGCTGCTATAAATATTTGTATGCATAGGAGTCCTTTCCCTCTTTCTTTGATCTCATTGGAGTAGAGGCCTAGTAGTGGTATCTCTGAGTCAAACAGTTTTGAACAGTCATTTTTTAAATCATGTCAATTAATATACTGCCAAGAAAATGGATATTTGAGAGGGTGTTTGTTTCTCACGTAAATCCAGTGCCTAAAGCCAGGGTTACAGGGACAACTTTCCATGGCTTGGTAGTCAGTGCCTTTTTACCACAATTAAAAGAATCCTAGATCAGGGTGGCTAGGTGGCACAGTGAATAGAGCACTGGCCCTGGAGTGAGGAGGACCTGAGTTCAAAGCAGGCCTCAGATACTTAACATTTACTGGCCATGTGACCTTGGGCAAGTCACTTAACCCCAATTGTCCTGCCCTCCCCCCTCCAAAAAGCAAAAACAAAAAACAAAAAAAACCCAAAGGAATCCTAAATCTTATTTTAGGGATAGCCCTTCAACAGCAGATTATTTCACTGTTTTTGAAGAGAGCTAAGTTATGACTGAAGAAGACAATGATCTTTCTCTATTCTTATTTATTATCAAATTAAATGACATATTGGTTATATGTGCATTATCTATACAGAGAAATATTCTAATTGTGTGTTGCTTTGTTACCTTTCTGAGGTATGGCTCTAATTACGTTCTAATTTTTTGGCTGTGATAATTTTTGCAGCTAGCAGTAAAAAACGAATATGCTTCAAATGTGATGGAATAATTTTATTCAAAAGGACAACGAAGAAGTTTCTCACATTTCAATTTATCAGTTATGTATTGGATTCCTTTCTCAGGAAGTGCTGAAGTAGAATAAGCCAATTTTTTTTGTTTATCTAAAATTAGCTTCAAAAGGATTTGAAAGTATGGAACCCATTTTGTGGGTGATTTTTTAAAAAGAGATCAAAATGAAAGAGATATGGGGCAGCAGAATTTTAAGCAGATGAGTCAGGCCCATTCATTATAAATGATTTCATCTAATTTTGCTTTGAGCTCTGTATCCAAATTTTATATATATATGAAAGCTAGTATGGATGAAGAACATTAAGAATAAGTTAACAATGGGAAAATAAGAAACCTGATTTAGGCATCCAAAGTTCTTACATAACTTTGACCAAATTCACCAGGATTTTGAAGAGTAAAACCAAGGATGTGTATTTCATCTTGAAATCTAATCCTACAGTGATCCAATACTGACTTGGTCAGTATTGATTCCCAGCTCATTTCTCTTTGTGTACATTCCTATGTTTTTACATTGAAGATGTAAAATATTTAAAATGAGATTCACATTGTTGATGAGTGCTACTGTCACTTCCTAGAATAATATAAGCTCTTAAAGGTTTGCCGTTTTGGTGTTTTGGCCTTTAACCTTCACTTCAAGATGTAATGTATGTATGTATGTATCTTACTGCAATTTTAAAGAAGTCTAAAATTATATTTGAGGCATTAAAAAAAAATCACAATGTACATGTGAAGCCAGAGGTAATAAATGAACAGAACTAAATATTAATCCACTTTCAGAAAGAAATCGCCTATCATTTCTTCTCCTTGCTCTTTCAAACAAAGAATGAGTTACTTGACTGCAAATATCAGAGAAATTAGGAGAATGCCACAGGTTTGCTACAGGAGAGTATCACCCTGTAGTTCCCTCTAATCCTCATTGGCGTAGATGAGGTAGCAAGCAAGGATTTAACTTTCTTACTTTATAGTACATGTTTTCGGGAACATAGTAATAATTTTAGAATGCTGAAAAGAAGACACTGAAGACATATGGCCCATATGCATAGAGACATATGCTTGCCAAAATATCAGTTTTCTAATGAGCTATACATGTACGGATCTGAGCAAATTTCACCTTGTCTACATTCAATTTTACCTCACAGCTCATTACAGCAACCAATTATCACCAGTCTCTGACTCTCCAGAATATTCTCTCCAGGTTTTAACTTTCTAACTCCTTTAACATAATTGACCCTTATTCTCACTCATTTTCTCATCCCTGCCTCAGGTCGCTCTCATTTTTCTTCCTTTGCAGTTAGCCAAGGTGCTGTTAGCTAAATTATCTTTTTTCGCTTGACACTCCATATCCATCACCCTCTCCTTAAAACCCTTCACTGCTCTTCATAATCTTTTCCATTAGCACTACATTAGCTCACCCTCAGTTTTCTGGTTCTCCCTTAAATCATCTGGAACTTCCTAATCTGTCTTCTCTTTTGATACTCCTCCTCCTTCCCTTATTCTTCATTCTATTTGGTCAGCTCTCTTTTCTACTGTAAGCTTCTTGAGAACTAGAATTGTGTTTTTCATTTGTTTGTTCATGTCCCCAGGGCATAGAATACAAAGAAAGTGCTTAATAAATGCTTTTTGATTGGTTGATTTCTGACTTACCGGGATCCTGGGGTTTAGATCAGAATCAACTTAGAGTTTCATTTCTATCATCAGGTTAGTCTGGTAGCCAGGCATCAGTAAGCATTTATTGAGTGTCTGTTATGGAATGGCACCCTGATAAGCACTAAGGTATAAACACAAGCAAAAAGGACAGGCCCTGCCCTCAAGAAGTTTACATTTAATGGAGGCATCATAGACCCAAAACCCTACTGTCCTCATATATGTAGTGTTCATTATGTCTAAATGGTTTTGTATTATAGCTTCTCACATACTGCCTGAAATCACTATCTGATCTAAAACCATTAAATACTTTAAAAAATTTTTCTTGATTACAAATGTATTCAAATGTACAAATTACAAATGTAACCAAATATTTTTAACATTCTTTTTTTTTATTCTGAGTTCCAAATTCTCTCCCTTTCCCACTCCACATTGAAAAAGCAAGCAGTTTATTGTAGGTTATACATTTCAGTCTTGCAAAATATTTCCTTATTAGTCATGTTGCAAAAGAAAATGCAGACCACCCCCAAAAAATAATAAAGCAAAAAAATATGATGCATATGGCATTCAGA
Source organism: Pseudochirops corinnae (assembly GCA_028646515.1). Taxonomy (NCBI): domain Eukaryota; kingdom Metazoa; phylum Chordata; class Mammalia; order Diprotodontia; family Pseudocheiridae; genus Pseudochirops; species Pseudochirops corinnae. The sequence goes on from CM053586.1 coordinate 102,954,159, forward strand.
CTCCATCAATTCTTTCTCTGGAGGTGGATAGCATTTTTTATCCTGAGTCCTTTGGAATTGTCTTGGATCATTTTATTGCTGAGAAGAGTTAAGTCATTCACATGCATCATCGTACAATATTGCTGTTACTGTGTACAATGTCCTCCTGGTTCTGCTCATTTCACTATGCATCAATTCATTTATGCCTTCCAGGGTTTTTCTGAAAGCATCCTGCTCATAATTTCTTATAGTACAGACCTGCACAATTTGGCTTATATACGTAGGGGCCAAAATGAAAATAGGATAAATTTCTTCAGGCTGCAGATAAGTAGACTAGAGACAGATTGATGATGATTGGTTGCCACAGGTCATGTGATAAACAGGAGCACATGAAGTGTCAACCCTACATTTTTCACAGGCTGCCTGAGTGTTATGCAAACTTGTTATTCCGCAATAGTATTCCTTCACAATCATATACCATAACTTGTTTAGCCGTTGCCCAGTTGATGGACATCCCCTCAATTTCTAGTTCTTTTCTATCACAAAAAGAGCTGCTCTAAATATTTTTGCACATATGGGTCCTTTTCCTTTTCCTTTGATCTCTTTCCACCAAATACTTTTACTAGTTGGAAAAAATTATTCGTTGAACTACTTCCATCATGAAGCTTTTCCAAATCAAGGGAGTAAGAAATGTAGCTTAGTAATCCACCTCACTCTCTATCTCTTAAGAGGAACATGGAGAGCTCAAACTAAGGGAAGGCAAGTGGACATAGGAGGGAGTTTTATTGAATATTACTTTTATAAATGCATATATTCTGAATCCCAGGAAATTCTGTCCCCAGAAAATTTTGACTAGTATACCTCTGGCACCAGAGGTATTTATTTTGTGAAAAGTCAAATTTCTCCATTTCCCATCTGGCTGATGTCCTTGATTTCATGATCTGAAACTCATCATTTTGCAAGATGAAATCAATTCTGAATCTCATTCCTCCTTAGCACTCCTTGTCCTTAGGGTCCCTCTCTCTCTCTTATTGGAGAGAGTAGAAGATTGATATTGGAGAGTTTCTCCCTGTTCCCCAACCACTTAATCAAAGCATCCAGGGAACTCAACCTCATCATTTCCAGCCTGGTTGATCTCCTGGATTTCATGTTCTCCAGAAACTCATCATTCTGCAGGGTGAATTCAACTTTGTAACTCACACCTCCTCTGATCATTTCCCATCTTGGCTACAGAACTTCATCATGCCCTACTTTTCAGCTTCCTTTTATACTATATGTTTTCTTCCCCCATTCAAATGTGAGCTTCATGAGGGCAAGGAATGCCTTATGTCTCTCAGTGCTTAGTATGGTGCCTGATACAGGGTACTTAATAAATACAAATTTAAATATATATTATGCATAATATAATATATTATATTATCATAATATATAATATAATAAATATATTATGTATAATAATATATAATATAAATATAAACTTAATAAACATTTATTAACTCTGACCCTCACTTGCATTATGTGGTTTAAATTGAAAACTCAAAACCTCCAGTGGATTGTAGCATGTAGGGAGGTACAATTTTCAAACCTAATCTGGGGCATTTAAGTGTCTTGCCCTGCTTCTTAAAATATGCTTCTTATATAGCCCAAGATTTCATAAACAGCTACTTTACACTTTGGCTTTAGAAATGCCTGTCCAACCTTGTGAAAGGAGTCATGAGAACAAAGGACATCCCCAGCCATTCAACTATGTGCTTTGGGTCAAGGGTGACATTCTCCAAAGTGGATTTAAATTATATAGGTTTTGATAGACTGTTTCAAAACCTTCATCAGAAACATTAATCGGTGTCCTAAAGATTCCCTAAAATCATCCTTAGAAGATAATCCAAGTGTTTTTGAAGTCACTAATCACCCCACCATCGCCAAAAAATTGCCACCACTTGTGAGCTACATTGTTAATAAACCTATTTAGTAAGTGAAGAGGTGAAGAAAAGGACTTTGTATATAGTCTCTATACTGTGTGTGTTGTCAACACAATTGGAACTAGCCCAGGTGCCCTGATTTCTCTTTGTGACATCAAAAATACACCTTTTATCCTTGTGAGACAAATATAATTACAATGTAAAAGTTGACTTTAGTCAAAGATAGAAGGAGTGGTCCGATGAATTAAAAAAAATACTTATAGCAAGCCTTTCTATAAAAGCAAAGAATTTGAAAGAAAGTGAGGTTCCTGCTGACTGGGTAATGGTTAGTCAAGGAATGGAATGGAATGTTACTATGCAGAAAGAACTCATTAGTATAGTGGATTAAAAAAGCTTAAGATGTGTATGAACTGATAAAGACCAGTCAGCAGAACCAAGAGAACAGTTTAGTTAATAGCCATAATAATGTAAAGGAAAACAATATTGAAAAATATCAGAACTGATGATGGATGCAGTTATGACTTCAGGGAATGGATGATGGTGAAGAACTCCTTTTGCCTCTCAGCAAAGAAATGGTGGACTGTAGGTGCAGAAAGTATACAGATACAAAGTATCTGACAAAGAAAGACCTTTAAAAAAAAATACGGGCAGCTAGGTGGTGCAGTGAATGGAGCACTGGCCCTGGAGTCAGGAGGACCTGAGTTCAAATCCAGTCTCAGACACTAGATCACATTTACTAGCTGTGTGACCTTGGGCAAGTGACTTAACCCCAATTTCCTTGCATTCCCTCCTCCAACAAAAAAAAAGATGCTTTATCAGATACGGCCAATGTGTCTATTTGATTTTCTTGGCTGTGCTTGTTTGTGTCAAGTGAGAGTTCTGTTTGGGGATGGGGGAACAATTTTTGAAAAGTGATGGTGATTTTTAAAATTACATCTATAAAACATTTTTAAAATTAAAATTTAAAAGAGTTGACTTCAGCCAAATTACTCTTCCCTAGGTCAGTACTGGTATAGTTTGCTTTAAGGAAACAAATGATGAAAATCGAAATTTACATTACAGATAAATACTGCCTTTTCAAAAGGAGTTTTAAATTTTCAGAGTCACCATCAGGTTCCCTTTAAATGGAAAAACTCTTCTGGTGCATTTGAAAATTGTTTTTACTTTTAAAGAACATATCAGTTGTATAAAGAAAAGTAGCCATATGCCCCACTAACCATTAGGACTGTTAATTGATTTCTACAATGATGAGACTATTCTATTTTTATTTTATTTTGTTTTTTGCTTTTTTGGAGGGGGAAGGCTAGGGCAATTGGGGTTAAGTTGGGACTTGCCCAAGGTCACACGGCTAGTAAGTGTCTGATGCTGGATATGAATTCAGGTCCTTTTGACTCCAGGGATGGTTCTCTAGTCACTGCACCACCTAGTCACCCCATGATGAGACTATTCTAGAAGATGTCGGAGGTCCCTTATAGCTCAAACGTTGTAAAGTGTGTAAGTGTGTGTGTGTGTGTGTGTGATGTAATCTTTATATATTCATATAGTCTTTGTGGAAAATCCATTGTTTTCCTTTGAGTCTCTGCTTACAGCTGTTATGAAATTAAAATTCTGGGTGGTATTTTCTTTCATTTCCTTATCTCTTCAGCTTTAGTTCTAGCATTTGGCCCTGAGCCAGAGTCAGGCTGTTATACTCTTGGGTGGGGTCGGTGGCTCTGTTGGTCTTGCCCTGGCTTCTTGCTGAGACCTCCACTTCCCAAAGTTGGGAACTTCTAAATCTTTAATGTTCAGAGTAACATATTTTCAGAGTCCTTTCTAGTGCCTGAGGGCAAAGTATTAGGGATGTCAGAGCTCCTTGGCCTGAAATATTCTGCCCTAAGCACTGTACCAGACTCATTGATATCTACTATACTGCTTCCCAGGTCCCCATACTAGGGCTTTTCTCAGCAGAATCCACCACTTTTGGTTCTTCTAGACATAGAGATTTGCAGGCTACACTTGCTCTATCTTTCATCCCATCTCTGGTCTCTGGTCATGCTTTGAAAATACCCAGAACTGGGGCAGCTAGGTGGCACAGTGAATAGAGCACTAGCCTTGGAGTTAGGAGGACCTGAGTTCAAAAATGCGGCCTCAGACACTTAACACAAAAAAACTAGCCATGTGACCTTGGGCAAGTCACTTAATCCCAATTGCCCTACCTTCCCCCCTTCAAAAAAAAAAAAATACCAGAACTGGGGCTGGCTTTGCTAGAGAGTGTAGGAAGTAGAGAAGAAGGTATAGAATAAGATTATGTTCCCTTTTCAATGGACTGCTGGCTGATGTCATATACAGTCCAGAAGTCGAAGAAGGTACTCCACTTTTTCATTAGATTTCTTCATCATGATTTGATCTCATGTAAACTTCAGGGATTGTAGCTGGATGGCCTGCCTTCCTTTCAGGCAAACATCTTAGTGAGAAGAGTTTTGAGACATTTCTAAATTAAACATAGAACTATGCTTTAAAGTTTAAAACATTTAATTATAAATGAATAAGTAGGAAATATGGATGATGATAGAAAATAATTTATGTTGTGATCCTTATTTTATTACTACAAATTAACTCATATTCTGCTAAGTTATTTGCACACTTCTGAAACCAAGACAACTAGTAACATTTCCCATGAATTTCCTGTACTTTTCCCCACACCTACATTTTTCCATTTTAAATCTCTGTCTGTGCCTATGGAGTGGGGGAATTCTTGATTTTTACTTTGCAAATTAAGCAATAGGAATGGGAAAAGTAGGAAATACTGCTAAGAATATTGATGCAAATGAAAGTTGTTTTTTTTTAGTGATAAATTAATGAATACCCTAAGACTAAATCTAATGATTGTATCCTATATATTGGGGGAGGGAAAAATTTGATGATAAGGGAGTAGTATGAATAAATAGTACGAGTAGTCCCTACCTTTAAAATGGACTGTGTACCAAAAGTTTATTTGTTGAGAAGAAAACCCAGTCCCAGGGAATTAGCAACTTTCCTAAGGTCATACAACTAGAAAGAGGCAGAATTGAAATACAGATCTTATTTTCTTCCAAACCTATTCTTTATCTAACCACTTGTTTGTGATTCCTGTTGAAGATACCTCCAAATTGTTCTCTATAATGGTTGAATCACGCAATTTCACCAATGGTGAATTAATGTTTTAATTTTCCCATGTCCCCTCCAACATTTTTCATTTTCCTTTTCTGTCATATTAGTCGGTCTGTTAGGTGTGTAGTGAAAACTCAGAATTGTTTCAATCTGTATTTCTCTAGTCCAGTGGTTCTCAACCTTCCTAATGCCATGACCCTTTAATACTCATATGTGGGTGTATCTGCATATGGGCAGACTCGCCTGGAGACAGTTAGAGGAGTGGTGTCTCGGTTCCTAAGACCGTCGGAAATATGTGTTTTCTGATGGTCTCAGGCAACCCCTGTGAGTTGTTTGACCCCCAAAGGAGTCGTGACCCATAGGTTGAGAACTGCTGCTCTCGTCAATAGTGATTTAGAATTTTTTTTTTAATGACTTTCTATAGTTTTGGTTACTTTGAAAACTGCCTATTCATATCCTTTGAACATTTATCAATTGAGGAATGGCTCTTATTTCTATAAATTTGACTCAGTTTTCTATGTCGGAGAAATGAAGTCTTTGTCAGAGAAACTGGATATACAATTTTTTTCACAGTAATGATTGCTAATTATGTATTTCCCTCCATCCTATTCACCCCACCCTCATGTATCCTACTCTCTCTCTCTCCTTTTACCCTGTCCATTCTCAAAAATGTTTTGCTTCTGACTTTTACCTCCCTCAAGTTACTCTCCCTTCTATTAGTCCCCTCTTTCACTGCTACTTTCCTGTATGGTAAGATAGATTTCTACACCCAGCTGAATGTATATGTTATTTTCTTTTTAAGCCAGTTCCTATGAGAATAAGGTTCACATGCTTCCCTCCCTCTCCCCCATTTTGCTCTCCAATGTAAAATCTCTTTTGGTCCTCTTTTATGTCAGATAATTTACCCTATTGTACCTCTCCCTTTCACCTTCTCTCAATGCATTCTTCTTTCTCACCCCTTAATTTTATTTTTTTTAGATTATCATAATCATCATATTCAACTCACACCTATGTTTTCTGTCTGTGTATACTCTAACTGCCCTAATAATGAGAAAGTTTTTAGGACTTATAAGTATCATTGTCCCATGTAAGAATGTAAACAGTTTAAGCTTATTGAATCCTTTATGATTCCGCTTTCCTGTTTACATTTGTATACTTCTTTTGAGTCTTGTATTTTAAAGTCAGATTTTCTATTCAGCTCTGATCTTCTCATCAGGAATGCTTGAAAGTCCTCTATTTCATTAAATATCGATTTTCCCCCCAGACAGATTATACTCATTTTTGCTGGGTAGGTAATTCTTGATTGTAATGCTAGTTCTTTTGCTCTCTTGAATGTCATATTCTAAGTCCTCCTATTCTTTAATGTAGAAACTGCTAAATCCTGTGTTATCCTGTCTGTGGCCCCATAATATTTGAATTGTTTCTTCAAATATTCATGGGAATTTTCATTTTGCGATCTTTTTCAGGAGGTAAGTGGTGGATTCTTTCAATTTCCATTTTACCCTCTGGTTCTAGAATATCAGGGCAATTTTCCTTGATAATTTCTTGAAAAATGATGTCTAGGCTCTTTTTTTTTTTTTTTTTTTTTATCATGGCTTTCAGTAGTCCACTAATTTTAAAATGATCTCTCCTGAATCTACTGTCTAGGTCTATTGTTTTTCTGATGAGATGTTTCACATTTTTTCTATGTTTTTATGCTTTTGATTTTATTTAATTGTTTCTTGATGTCTCATAAAGTCATTAGCGTATACTTGCCCAATTCTAATTTTTAAGAAATTATTTTCTTCAGCGGATTTTTGTGCTTCTTTTGCCATTTGGCCTATTCTATTTTTAAGGTGTTATTTTCTTCAGTGTGTTTTTGTGCCTCCTTTACCAAGCTGATTACTCTTTTTTCATTATTTTCTTATGTCACTCTCATATCTCTTCCCAATTTTTCCTCTACTTGTCTTACTTGATTTTTAAAATCCTTTTGGAGCTCTTCCATAATCTTTCATATTTTTCTCTGAGGCTTTGAATGTAGGTATTTTGACTCTGCTGTCATCTTCTGAGTTTGTGCTTTTGTCTTCCCTATCACCATAGTAACTTTCAATAGTCAGGATCTTTTTGTGCTGCTTACTCATTTTTCTAGCCCATTTCTTGACTTTTAACTTAATACTAAAGTGGGACTTTGGTTCCAGAGTGGAGGAGGCACTGTCCTAAGCTTTAGGTTGCAGTTATAGAATAGGATAGTCCTGCATTATATATGATGGCTGTGTTTCTCCTTCTCTGACAGGGATGGTATTGGATGAGGGGTGGGGAGGAGGGAACAACCCAAGTTGCTTACATAATTTTTTAACTAATAAACAGATTAGTTTCTCTCCCCCTCACCTCCTTTTTCTTATACACACATGCACACATGCACATGTGCACACACACATTGAGAAAGCAAGAAAAAAAATCCTGTTACACACATGTATATTCAAGCAAAACAAATTCCTGCGTTAGCCATGTCCAAAAAATAAATTAATATGTCTCATTCTATACTCTTGAGTCCATCACCTCTCTATTTTGAGGTGGCCAGCCTATTTCATTATGATCTTTAGGAATCATGGTTGATCATGATGTTGATCAGAGTTCCTAGACTTTCATAATTGAGTGTCTTTATAATATTGTTATTATTGTAGAAAAAGTGTTTTTCTGGCTCTTCTCATTCTGCATGAATTCGTATGTCTTTCCAAGTTTCTCTGAAACCATCCAGTTCATCATTTCATTCAGCACAATAATACTCCATCACAGCTATGTGTCATAACTCGTCCAGTCATTCCCCAGTTGTTGGGCACTCCCTGAGTTTTCAATTCTTTTCCATTAAAAAAGAATATAAATATTTGTTTTTTATACATGGATTCTTTTCCTCTTTCTTTCATCTCTTTAGGGTTTAGATGTAGTAGCAGTATCACTGATAAGCACAGTTTAATATTCAAATTGCTTTTCAGAGAAGGTTGAGTTAAATGTTTGCAGACTCTACACCTGGCTGCTATTAACATAAATGCAGTTTCCAGGAAGAAAAACCATTGTCCATTTAAAAAATGTTTTAATAACTCTATTTCAGTATAACTGTTTTTTTTGTGGTCCCAGATATTTTAATTTATTTATTTAAAAATAAAAGGAATCCATAAGCTTCCCCAGACTGCGAAAGAGGTTCATGACTCAAAAGAAATTAAGAACCTTTGATCTAAAAGGAAAGTTGTACCTTTGTGGAGGTAAGCAGCATTCCAGAATGGACATTGAGGCTACCTGATTTACTGCCCTTCATGGATGGAGGCCTAGGAATCAAGAGGCCTAAACACTACTCCTGGGTTCTTGATGAAGCTAGTTTTTGTGACATTACGTGGAAGCTGGGTTTTTTTGCTCAAGATTTCTTTTTTAAGATAAAAGAGGAAAGAAAAGCAAATGGACTTGGTAATTCTGGATGTACTGCAATAACTACAAGCTCTTCCTCCTGACTGAGCTGAAGAACTTGTGGGCAAGAAGGCTGACCCAAGCCAACTGGTGTTGGCAGTTTCATCTCTTTGTGAGAACTGCTTGCCAAAACTCCTCTGAAGGCAAATAGACGCACATACATAACATATAGACTCATCACTACCCATATGGCACCTAGGTGCCTCAGTGGGTAGTGCGTGGGGCCTGGAGTTAGGAAGACCCGAGTTCAAATTTGATCTCTGGCCCTGACCAGGTACATGACCCCAGGCAAATCATTTAACCTATCTGCCTCAGTTTCTCTGTCTGTAAAATGGGGATCATAATAGCACTTCCCAGGGTTGTTGTGAGGATCAAATGATATAATAATTGTAAAGGGGTTAGCACAGGGGGTAAGCACTATATGAATGTTAGCTCTTATTATTATTAGTGTTACAATATATATGTTTGTGGGTTGTGTATATCAGTCATTTTTTAGTCATGTCTGATTCTTTGTGACCCATTTGAGGCTTTCTTGGCAAAGACACTGGAGTGGTTTGCCATTTCCTTCTCCAGCTCATTTCACAGATGAGGAAACTGAGGAAAACAGGGGTAAGTGACTTGCCCAGGGCCACACAGCTAGTAAGTGAGGCCAGATTTAAACTCAGGGAGAGGAGTCTTCCTGACTCCAGGCCTGGTGTTCTTAACCACTGTGCCACTTAGTTGCTAGATAGATGCCTATAAATCTATTAGATAAATGTCTGCATATATCTATGTCTTCCTGTAGCGATAGATCAATAGATATATCCATGCACACATAGTTTTATTTATGTCATCTGATTTTTGCTAAACAGTTCTACTTCCTTTCCCTGTGGACAATTGAGCACAAGAGTGGGATTCCACGTTGTGTTTCTGGCCCTGTTCATGGTATTCTTGAGGACCTTGAGCAGGTCATTCATCTAAAAAAACTGAAATGCCTACTTCGGGAAGGACTTTTGAAAGACTAGTAATTTTTGTAAAACATCTAGTCTCTTCTGGAGGAGTTCTAGACTGTGAACCATTTACCTATTCTCCTTTCCCAAAATAATGCCACAGAGTCACCATAAATACTAGATGACTGACTGACTTCAGTGCCATATGAAGTTCTGACACCTTGGAAATCTGTACTTCTTGGAATGAAATTGAGACATCTCTCGCTCTCAAGAGAACAAAGGCCACCTTCTGCTGCTGGTAGCTTTCTCAGGAGGGAGTGCCATAGTCCTAGTACTTTTCAGAGCTACCTTCTAAACCCAGTGACTTTGCCAAAGGGAAGTTCCAGCTCAAGCTCTGTGTGGTTCGGTTGTGACTCATTAGCACCTGGGCCTGACAAAGCTGGAATGATATATGTTGGGAAAATTGGGGGTGGGGTGGAAATGGAATTGGGAAAGATCTGATGTAGAGCAGAATTGTCTTCTATGGCAGGAAGCTGGAGGCCAGTGAATTTTTATCAACGGGGCATTTTTTCATTTCATTCAGCTGCACAAATTCCCTCTGTTTTTATGAGAGTCATAGATCCAGAGCTAGGAGGGTACTCAAGATGCCATCCAGTCCAACCCTAGGATTTTACAGATGACACTCAGGGTAGTTAAGTGATTTATCTGAGGTTTCAGAGGTAGGATGTGACAGAAGCAACATTTGAACCCGGGTCCTATGACTCTGTTGCCCCCACACCCCACCCTACTCAGCCCCATGTCCTTTTTTTTCTGTGGATTGTGAGGATTTTCCAGTGGAAGACATCTTCTAAGCAACAGTGGATCTGAAGTTAGCCAACCCGTGTTTGAACCCTGGCTCTGCTACTTCATTAGCTGTACAACACTAAGAACATTACTTTTTAGGGGCCTCTATTTCTTTATCTGTAAAGTAAGGAGTTTGTAGGAGTCAACCTTTTAGGTCCTGTCCAGCTCTGATTCTATGATTCTAGAATGTGAAAGACATCCCTCACGAGGCAGAGGCAAAACTCCTCTGAAGGAAAATAGACAACATGCCTTTGTGGAGGTGAGCAGGATTCCAGCACTGATGTTGAGGCTTCCTGATTTACTGCCTTTCGTGGATTGAGACCCAGGGATCAAGAGGCCTAAACGCTACCCCTAGATTCAGGATTTAAGATACAGGGTTTGAGCCCACAACCAATCATTCAGCAAGCATCTATTAAATGCCTTCTGTGTGCCAGGCACTGGGTTAACCACTCTTTAATGACGACATGGAACAGTTTTTATTCAACCAAGTATAGCCACAAGCCCCCAAAAGATATGGAAAACTTCCTTGAAAAGAATACAACTAAACATTGGGTCTTATTCCCTAAATTGTGATGACTCAGCAGGGTAGATGCTCAGTGGCTCAGGAATTCCTAGACATTGTCCTCCACCTAACTTTTGTCTCCTTCTAGAAGGTAAGGTATTCCCCACTCCCTACACCACCCCAATTCCCCCTCCCCTGCCCTCTAGCAGCTGCTGCATCTGGGATATTGCTAATGTTGCTGTCTGGTCTGAGGCTCTTCTTTGGATGTTGATATAACTGAAGGCTTCTGGACTGCACTGGTACAAAGTGCATTTGTCTTCCGCGGTACAGCCAGGAAATGAGCCTGCTCACTTCCTCTAGATTGTGGTAGTTCCTGCTTTTTCTTGAGAAGGGTCAGGAATTTCCTCTGCTGTCTTCAGTGGAGAATTTGGCCGTAATTTGAAGAGTATGTATATAGTCCTCTGTTTGCAAAGCACTATAGACGTATATGCACGTGCTTTGCAAATAGAACTATATATAACATACTTAAATACATTTGTATGTCTATATCCATATATATCTATATCCATATCCATATCTATCTATCTATCTATCTATCTATCTATCTATCTATCTATCTGTCTATCTCTCTATCTCTCTATACATATCCATATCCGTTTATATTCCTATATCCATATTACCTCATTTGATCCTTAAGACAACCCTGTGAGGTACGTACTACCATTTTTTCAGGTATTGTTTCAGTTTGATAGATTAGAAATTGGGGTACAAATAAATTTGTCCATGATCATGTGACTAGTAAACGTGAGTGGTAGGTTTTGAACCCTGGTTTCTCTATTACTTCCAGATGCCCACTACATCATTCTGCCGTGTAGCTAGCCCATTGGGTGCTAAGCCCTGGACTTGATATTACAATGGCCCTTAGAACTACATTCCAAGTGGAATTTCTTGCTGCCTCTTCCAGTGACCCAGGGCTCCTATTTTGCCATCAATCAGGGCACTGAGTGTTCTTGTCTAAATGTTGACTAGCCACAGGAGTGAAGCAGCTTGTTGGCTAATGGGAAAAGAATGCACTCCTGTGAAATAAAACTTGAGTTAGCTGTCATGCTGGCTTGAAGTTATAAATGGAGAAATGCAGCAAGTCTAGCCTTGTGAAATGTACAGACATGCCCAGAGACTTATTGGTCTAATCTTGCAGCCTCCTCTTAGGCATTAGCCAGCCACACATGGACATTTCCCTCTGATGTGTTTGGGTTCAGTTTTAGGAGGCCTGGAGATGCATCTGTCAGGATATGGTTCATGGACTTACAGATTCACAGAACTAGAAGGCAGATTAGAGGTCATCTGGCTCTAACTCCTATCTGAACAGGAATCCCTGTTAAAACCGGTGACTGTGTGAGTTATAGTTAGGAGGCAGGCCTCTGCTAGATTTCCCTTGAACCCGTTAATGTGCAGGATTAGATCAAGTCAACAAGCATTATTAAGCACTTACTATCTTCCAAACACATTGTTAATCATTAGGAATATGAAGAGAGGCAAAAAACAGCTCCTTCCTTATAAGAGGTCACATTCTAGTAGAAGGGAGGGAGAAGAATAAGCATTAATTAAGCACCTATTGTGTACTAGCTACTGTGCTAAGGGCTTTACAAATACATTTTTTCATTTGATCCTCACAACAACCTTAGGAGGTTTTACATACAGTTCAGGAAACTGAGGCAGACAGAGGTTAAGTGACTTGCCTAAGTTTACACAGCAAATAAGTATCTAAGCTGGATTTGAATTCAGATCTTCCTGACTCCGGGCCCAGGACTTTATCTACTGCACCACCTAGCTTCTTCTCGAAGGGAAAAATGTAAATAACTACTAGATTTGTACAAGATATACAAAGTGGATAGAAGATAATATCAATAGGGAAGGCATTAACAGACGAAAGACCAGTAAAGGTCTGTGGCAGAAGGTGGGACTTGAGCTGAGTTTTGAAGAAAGCCCAGGATACTGATGGTATAAATATGTGTAAACACACACACATACACACATACATAAGTGTATATACATACATACATACTCATATACATATGAGTGTGTATATGCCATTTACATAGTCAGCAAGCCATTTGGAAGCATTTCTTCTGAAAAAAATAAATTTCTGTAGTAATAAGGAGTTTGATCATAGTTGAGAATGCTCAAGGATGGGGGTACAGAGTATGAAAAAATCCGAACCAAATTACAATAATAAACTTCAAAATATCAAACTTCTAGTTGAGTAAGCTCTTTCTGTGGTTTCTCGTTCATTTGTTTTTACTTCTTATCGCCTGTCCATTTTCTTCCACATCTATTTCCCTTTTAACTCTATATTCATAATTATTAAATATTTATTACAAGTTAGAGGCTCTTCGAGAATGTCAGGTCTGCTGACAGCCATTGATTTATCCTGGGAAATATAACAGATCCACAGTCTGTTATCCCTATGACTGTGATTAACTTTTTCAAATAAATGTGCATCATCTATATGTGTCTATCAGAGAGAGAGAGAGAGAGAGAGAAAGAAGGAGGGGGAGAAATTAAGAAAGAAGGGTAGATGGAGAAGACCTTTCTTTTGCGTTCTTATGTATCTATGACACTTCGTAATAATATTAAGAGTTGGATTCCTGCAGGATAAGGGTATAATGTGTTTTCAAATTTTCTTTCTTTGAACCTCCGTCAAAATTTTTTTTAAAGCTTATGTCCCTTGTGGAACCCTCTGTTTCTGAGATGACACAAGCAATTCACTCACACACTCACACACACACACACACACACACACACACTCTCACACTCTCACTCTTTTAGTGAGCTGATTAGCACTGTTTTCTGCTCAGGCAAACTATAAGGCAGTGTTTCTCTCTTCCCAATGCTGCGACCCTTTAATACTTGTATGTGGGCGTATCTGCATTTTGGTGGACCTGCCTGGAGACAGATAGAGGAGTGGTGTCTTGGTTCCTTATGTCTTTTCCAATGGTCTTAGGCAATACCTGTGAAAGGATCGCTTGACCCCCAAAGGGGTCGCAACCCACAGATTGAGAACCGCTGCTATAAGGTGTCATAATATTTTGTTTTCTCATGGTCCAACCAATGGTTCAGATGCATTCTCACTGAAAAACCAAATGAAGCCGTTGCTAAAGATGGTTTTTCCACTGTATTTTCAAGTGAACTTTGTGAAAAATCTAGAATGTTAAGATAGATGGTGGTTGTTGAAATAATATTATAGATGTAGCTGTTTTAGCCAGGTAAAGGTTACTAAGGGAAGAAAAATGTTCATTTTATTAAAGCAGTGTTACACTCATGGACGCCACATTTAAATGGAAGATCACATAGATAGGGCCCCATCAGAAAAATGGGCTAGGCCTTCACTTTGTTTCTCTAGATCTCAATTAGGAGAAAAGACAGGCTTGATCACCTGAGTTATGGTTTCTGCTTAAGACTCTTGACTGACTTTCATGTGACTTGGCCTAGGTTTCTTATCATTGGAGGTTAGATTTAGAGCTGGGAAGAGACTTGAGGGAATATAATCCAAATCCCTCTCATCAGATGAGGAAACTGAGGCCTAGGAAGGTTTTATGACTTGCCAGTGGTCATACAAGTAGTTAGTAGCAATGGTAGTATTTGAACACAAGTCTGTAGACTCCAGACCCAATGTTATTTCTATTTAATATCTTCCTAGCATGCTTGTGATATCTTTTCCCAACTGCAAGTTTAAAATCAATTTTTAACATTTGTTTTTTAAAATTTTGAGCTCCAAATTCTCTCCTTTCCTCCCTTGAGAAAGTAAACAATTTTATATAGGTTATACGTGTGCAATCATGCAAAATACATTTCCATATTAGTCATGTTGTGAAAGAAGATAGACCAAAAAAACCCCAAATCTATAAAAAAAAATAAAGTGAAAAATAATATGCTTTAATCTGCATTGATATTCCATCAGTTCTTTCTCTGCAGGTGGATAGCATTTTTTTTAAAACTTTTATTTATTATTGTTTACATCATTCATTTCCACGAGATTTTGATTTACAAATTTTCTCCCCATCTTTCCCCTGCCTACCACCCCAAAACAGTCATCCCATTGTATAACCCCTCCCCCAATCTATTCTCTCCTATGTCTTCCCCTATTACCCCTCTGACTTTCCGGTAGGGCAGGATGGATCTCCCTACCACAGTGCCTGTGCATCTTAAGTTCCAGTTGGATGTAGTTAATGATAATAATAATAATAATAATAATAATTGTATATATATATATATATACATATATATTTTTAACATTTGATTATAGAACTTTAAATTCTAGATTCTTTCTCTTCCTTCCTCGTCACCTACCCCCACTGGAAGGACGTGCAATCAAATACAGGCTAAACATGTGTAATTACGCAGAACCTCTCCACAGTGGGCATATTGT
>CM053586.1:102969826-102990060 GCA_028646515.1 Pseudochirops corinnae
TAGGATTAAAACCAAGAATCACCTACCCAGCAAAACTGAGTATAATGTTTCAGTGGAAATTATGGTCATTCAATAAAATAGAGGACTTTCAAGCATTCTTGATGAAAAAAACAGAGCTGAACAGAAAATTTGACATTCAAATACAAGAAGCAAGAGAAGCATGAGAAGGTAAACAGGGAAAAGACATCATAGGGAACTTATTAAAATTGAACTATTTATATTCCTACATGGAAAAATGATAACTGTAACTCATGAGACTTTTCTCAATATGAGAATAGTTGAAGTGAATATATATGTGTGTATACATATATATATATGTATATATATATGTGTGTATGTATGTATATATGTGTGTATACATATGTATATGTATACACATATATATGTGTGTTTATATATTTGAGGGCATATGTACATATAAATACATATGTGAGTGTGTGTATATATGTGTATAGGTATATATAGACAGAGGGCACAAGATCAGTTGAATAGGAAGGGATGATATCTCAAAAATAAAATTAAGATGTGAGAGAGGAATATAATGAGATGAGACAGGGAGAGACAGAATAGGGTAAATTCTCTCATATAAAATAGGCAAGAGAAAACTTACAATGAAAGGGAAGAACAGGAAGCCAAAAGAGAATGGGTCAACCTTACTCACTGAATTTGGCTTAAGGAGGGAATAACATGCACACTCACTTGGATATCTTACCCTACAGGAAAATAAGGGGGAAGGCGTAAGAGTGGGGATGATAGAAGGAAGGGCAGATGGGGGGGGAGGGTAGTTAGAAGCACACACTTTTGAAAAGTGATAGAGTCAAAGTAGAAAATAGAATAAGTGGGGGGCAGGATGGGATAGAGGGTAATATAGTCAATCTTTCACAATATATCTACTATGGAAATATTTTGCATAACTACACATGTACAACCTATATTGAATTGCTTTTCTTTCCAGTAGGGGTGGGTAATGAGGGAAGAAGGCAAAGAATTTGGAAATCAAAATTTTAAAATCAAATGTTAAAAAAAATTATTATTATTATTTTTACATACAACTAGGAAATAAGATGTACAGGCACTGGGGTATAGAGATCCACCTTGCCCTACTGGAAGGTCGGAGAGGGGGTAGGGGAGGATACAAGAAAGAGAAGATTGGCAGTAGGGGTATTCAATGGGATCGCTGTTTTGGGGTGGGTGGTGGGGGAAAGATGGGGAGAAAATTTGTAACTCAAAATCTTGTGGAAATGAATGTTGAAAAAATAAAAATAAACAAAAAAAAGTCAAGTAACTGCCTGGGAATATGAGCAAACAGCAGAAAAAATCTGAGACTAAAGAATCTTACTTTGGTGAGAAGGAGGATCAAAACATACACTCAGAAGAAAACAATAAAGTCAAATCTCCTACATCCAAAGCCTCCAAGAAAATAATGAATTGATCTCAGGCCACGGAAGAGTTCAAAAAGGACTTTGAAAATCAAATAAGAGTAGAGGGAAAATTGGGAAGAGAAATTAGAATGATGCAAGAAAATCATGAAAAATGAGCCAACAGCTTGCTAAAGGAGACCTCAAAAAATACTGGAAAAAATAACACCTTAAAAAATAGACTAGACCAAATGGCAAAGTAAATCCAAAAAGTCAATGAGGAGAAGAATGCCTTAAAAAGCAAAATAGGTCAAATGGAAAAGGAGGTTCAAAAGCTCACTGGAGAAAATGATTCCTTAAAAATCAGAATGGAGCAAATTGAAGCTAAGGGCTCAATGAGAAATCAAGAGATTATAAAACAAAACAAAAGAATGAAAAAAATAAACAGAGACAATGTGAAATATCTCATTGGAAAAATAACTGACCTGAAAAATAGATCAAGGAGAGTTAATTTAAAGTTATTGGACTACTTGAAAGCCATGATAAAAAAAAGAGCCTAAACAACATCTTTCAAGAAATTATCAAGGAAATTGTGCTGATATTCTAGAACGAGAGGGTAAAATGCAAATTGAAAGAATCAACTGATCCTGAAAGAGATCCCAAAATGAAAATTCTCAGGAATATTATAGCCAAATTCCAGAATTCCCAAGTCAAGGAGAAAATACTGCAAGCAACCAGAAAGAAATAATTCAGGATTGGAGGGCTTGGAATACGATAGTCTGGAGGTCAAAAGAGCTAAGATTAAAACCAAGAATCACCTACCCATCAAAACTGAGTGTAATGAGGGGGAAAATTGATATTCAAAGATGTAGATTAATTTAATGCATTTTTGAGAAGCCAGAGCTAAACAGAAAAATTGACTTTCCAAAAAAAAATTGACTTTCAAATATAAGACTTAAGAGAAGCCTTTAAAGGTAAAGAGGAAAGAGAAATCATAAGGCACTTATTAAAGCTGAACTGTTTACATTCCTACATGGAAAGACAATAATTGTAACTAATGAGACCTTTCTCATTATTAGGGTAGTTGGAGGGAATATATATAGACAAAGGACACAAGGTGAGTTGAATATAAAGGGATGATATCTAAAAAATAAAATTAAGGGGTAAGAGAGGAAAGTACTGGGAGAAGGAGAAAGGTACCCGTACACCCCTACCTGATTTTTAGACTTAGAGCCAGAAGCTCTAGTATCAAATTCCAGTACCATACCACTTAGCCACAAAAATAATAATAATAACAAATGAGATAAATTATCTCACATAAAAGAGGCAAGAAAAAGTTTTTATAGTGGAGGGGAAAGGAAAGAAGGTGAGAAGGAATGAGTGAACCTTACTCTCATCAGATCTGGCTTAAGGAGGGAATAACATACACACTCAATTGGATATGGAAATCTATCATATTCTATAGAAGTAGGTGGGAAGGGGATGGGGGGGTAATAGAAGGAAGAGAAGATTGGGGCAGGGGTAATCAGAAACAAATACTTTTGAGGAGGGACAGGATCAAAGGAGAGAACAGAATAAATGGGACAGGATAGGATGGAGGAAAATGTAGTTATTCTTTCACAACATGAGTATTACGAAAGTGTTTTGCATGACTACACACATATAACCTATATTGAATTGTTTATCCTCTCAATGAGGGTGGTTGGGGAGGGAGGAAGGGAGAGAATTTGGAACTCAAAGTTTTTAAAAAAGAATGTTAAAAATTGTTTTTACATGTAACAGGGAAGTAAGATGCACAAGCAATGAGGTATAGAAATCTAGCTTACCCTATAGGAAAATAGAAGGGGAGGGGATAAGAGAAGGGGTGGTGATAGAAAGGAGGGCAGATTGGGGAAAGGAATAATAGGAAAGCATGCTGTCATGGGGTAGGGGGAGAGATGGGGAGAAAATTTGGAACTTAAAATCTCGTGGAAGTGAATGTTGAAAACTAAAATAAATTGAAAAGTGAAAAAAATGCGAAAAAAAAATCTAAGAGCATTATCTAAGTAAATTTCCAACACCTGGGGTTGTTCTTATATTTCTTTTCTTCCTGAATCCAGTATTTCTTTGCCCTTGCAATGTCCTCAGTTCCCTGTTCTTCTCTGTTTTCTGTGATAGTTCCCACAAATAATGAATCCCTATCCCTTCTCCTTAACTTTCTTCCTGGTCTGTACTCTGCCCTCTTCCTCCTACTCCAGGGAGACAGATTGCAACAAAGTGTTCTTCAAAAGTATTTAAGATTTAAGTACTCTTCAGTAGAAATGTTCTCTTTGTGTAGAATTGGGCCAAGAGGTCCTCCGCCTCTCCCAAACTTTTATTAATCAGCAATGTCTGGGGAAGCGATTTCATTGTAAAAAGAAATCAGAAAGTTAAACAAAGGCCAGGGCCAAGATTAATTGTGTAAGCTTGTCCTCTGATTTTTTGGTTTAAGGAGGACTGGGTGCTTACATTTCTATTGGGAATAGTGGGAGTTGGAGAGCTATCACCCATTGCTTTCTTCTGAAATGGTAGAAAAAAGGGTTGGAGAATTGATTAAAGATAATTATATATGCCTAATGGCTAATAAAAAAATCTGGAAGGTTACATTTGCTTAATATATCTGTAAATCTTTTAAAACCCTAAATAGATGCAAAGTAGAAAACTTACACTATGGTATAATATATTGTGCTGGTAGTATATTTTTAAAAAGCAACACACACACACACACACACACACACACACACACACCCCCTCTATCTGATTTTCAGACTTAGAGCCAGAAGACTGAGGCTCAAATTCCAGTATCGTATCACTTAGCCACAAAATAATAATAATAACAAATAATATCTTGCATTTGTTTGCCACATTATGGTTATAAAATGTTTTTCGTGCATTATTAGTTTTGATTCTCCTGATAGCCCGGTGAAACAGATAATGAAAATGGGAGGAGGAAATGCTGGCTTCAAAGAAGCTCGTAAAGTTGCCCAGTGTCACCGACTTAGTAAATAGAAAGGTCAAAAATCAATTTCACTCCTGAGGCCAAGTCCAACCGTTTTTTTCATTGTGCTACTTTGCAAAAAAAGAAAAGGTAAGAAGCTGTGAAAAATAGGAATGGCTTGCTTAGAGAAGCTGAGCCTAGGAAGCACACTAACCAACAGGCGTGGCTAACCTGTACTGTGACATCTCCTCTCCCCCTCCCCGCCCCAGCCAGGGCTCCCAACTACCTTCTCCCATATTGCCTACATCTTTTTTTCACTTCTCTTTATCACAACGCCTGAAATTCTGCCAATTTGAGTTAATGAGGATGCACACTCTTTCTAAAGGGGGAAGCTAGGTAGTGGATGGAGCATGGGCCTGGAGTCTCATCTTCCTGAATTCAAATCTGGTCTGAGACACTTACTAGGTGGGTGATCCTGGGCAAGTCACTTAGTTAACCTTGTCTGCCTCAGTTTCCTTATCTGTAAAATGAGCTGGAGAAGGAAATGGCAAACCATCCCAGTATCTTTGCCAAGAAAACCCAAAATGGGGTCATGAGAGTCAGACATGACTGAACAACAACAAAACTTCTTTTCAAAGTGCAGATACTTTTGGGAAAGTTATAGGACTGCTGTTCACAAGTATGAATCAGTTCAATCAATTTAAAAAGAGTGGCTAGCCTAAGAAGCCTCCGGGAATAACACAAATAGCCTAATATAAGAAAACAAGGTTTTCCTTTCTATTCTCCTCTCGACTGGGCTGATTCAGCATCTCCAGGATGTATTCCCTTTTCCTGAGTCTATTCTTGTCTCCTTAAATCAAGGAAGTGAACTGACCGAGGATGAACTTGCTTTCAGCTGAATGAAGGGTCTTTACTTTAGGGACTAAAATATGCCGGTTATATGTTTGCATTGTCTTTCCTCAGACTCAACAAAGGAATAGTTTTGTTTTGCTTGACTATATTTATTTGTTACAAGAGAAGGCTTTTGTCAGGGGGAGGAAGGGTTTGAAAGAGGGGAATAGTGGGAGGGATGATAGTAATAATAATAAAAAAAAGAATCGTTCAATTGTGTCCCACCCTTTGTGACCCCTGTTGAGGTTTTCCTTGCAGAGATACTGGAATGGTTTGCCATTTCCTTCCCCAGCTCATTTTACAGATGAGGAAACCAAGGCAAGCAGGGTTAAGTGACTTGTCTATGATCACACAATTAGTAAGTGTGTGAAGATGAGTCTTTCTGATTCCAAGGCCAAGGCTTTGTTCTCCAAAACTAAGAGTATCAATGAAACATTAAAAAGAATACACAGAAGAGAGCAGAAGGAATTCAGAAGGGGACAGAGACAAGTAGGACATTGTTAGAATTACTGAGTTAAATCTAATATCTATTTTTTAAAAAATCAAAATAGAAATTCATGGCAGCATTCTATTTTTCTGTTCTGTGTATGATATTAGAAAATGTACATGTTTATCAGGTTCAAAATAATAAAAAAGAAAACAATTCTTAAGAAGGCACTGTCTTTATATAGGGAGAACATTCATGAACATATGAATATAAAAAGGTAGCTCTCTAGTTAACTAGATTTAGTTTTTTTTAAAGCAATGTTCTTTTGTTCAGATTGATATTAGCAACATCTAACAAATTTATACCATAATTCACTCTAACTTGCTGGAATACTATATTAATGTACACAAGTCTGTATATAGAACATGACAACTGCAGTCTGATACTAAGGGACCATATAAAACTAAATAGACCCAGGAAGGTCAAGGTCACACCTGACATTTAAAGGCTCACTGCACACAAGCAACAGCATTTGATGAGGATAATTTTACTACAAATCACAAAATGACATGAAGCCTTAATGTACCAAATCACCATAAACGGGCTCATGACCACATCTACATATCTATCTATGAAATATCTCATTTCAGGAAAGATTTTAGCACACATTTAAAGCACACAGCTTAACATCTGAAGAAATGGGAGGATGTTAGGTTAATGTGCCTCCGATAGAGTCAGTGTGAAACGTCCATAATCTTTTCGAGCCTTTGGGGTTAAAGAGAATCCTAAATGCCAAGTGAAAAGGATGTCAAGATCATAAAGGGTGAGAACAGATAGACAGTGATAGCCTCTATTTCAATTTAAGTTCAAACAAGACAATCTATGGGATAACTGGGGATAATCTTAAGAGGGAATTCACTAGCATTAATGGGGATTCTGAAAAGCTTCTGGCAGAAGGTGAGATTTCAGCTAGGACCTAAAGGAAGTCAGGAAAACCAGGAGACAGAAATATGGAGAGAACTTCAGGCACAGGAGACAGTAAGTTCAAATTGTCACTTCCTACGAACATGATCTTGGACAAATCATCTAACCTCTTTGGGTTTCAGTCTCCATTTAAAAAAGTGAGGTAGTGAGATTTAATGTCCTTGTTGTCATTTCAGTCATGTCTGACTCTTCGTGATCCCATTTGGGGTTTTCCTGGCAAAGATACTGGAGTGGTTTGCCTTTTCCTTCTCCAGCTCATTTTACAGATGAAGAAGATATTGAAGCAAACAGAATCAAATGACTTGCCCAGGGTCACACTGCTAGTAAGTATCTGCGGTCACATTTGAACTCAGAAATGAGTCTTCCTGACTTCAGGCCTGGTGCTCTATCCACTCAGCCACCCACAGCTGTAAATCTAAGACCTTATGATCTTTCTGCACGTCATATATTTGGTAAATCTTGAAATGCCAATCAATGACAGACAAATCTGTATGAAATTATTTATACTCATTTGTGAAGAACTAGACTAAAAGGCTATTTACCAGTTGCCTGTAGGATCTAACTCGACTCATTTCCAGAAAAGTCTTCTTCAGATTATCTACCATTGTCAACTCAATTAAGTAATCACTTATTAAGTGAATATTATGTATTATGTGCTAAGCACTGGGTTAGGTATCTAGACATTATATAATATACATACACACATACATACACACATGCATATATATATATACATATATAAATATATATACATACACACATATACACATACATATATTCAGCTATCTTCAGCAGAGCTTAGAAGTAAAAAGTATATATACAGTAATAGCAATATTGTTCAAAGAACAAATGTGAATGACCAAGTTATTCTGAGTATTATACATATTCAAGTCAACTACAAAAGACTATAAAGCAATATGTTAGCTACCTCCAGAGAAAGAACTGATAAGTAGAAGTATGCATAGTTTGGTTTTATATATATTTATATATCTGTGTCAAATGGTGGCCTTCTCTAGTGCAGAGTAGGAGGAAGGAAAGGTGACAGTTCAGAACTTATAATGTAATAAAAAAATTTAATTTAATTTTAAAAAAAGAAGTAAAAAGTGTATTTTGACAGACTTCCTGCTTTAACACCTTCTGCACATTCTGGAATAACTAGTAATGTGCCGAATATGTAAAACTGGAAATAGAACAAGGCTTCATTCTCTCTTATTGAAGTACCCAAGATCAGGAAAACTCCCTGTGCCCTGGGGGTGGTGGGGTATCACCTGTACCACCTTAATTTAAATATCAGCACTGCCAATGAGCCCTTTTACAAGCTACATTTATCTTCCTTGGGGAAATCATCCAAACTCATTACCAGCACACACATATTTCCCCTCAAATGATAAACAGTAAGCATCGTATTTTTTCTGCTCTCTCTGATAGGAGCTGGCTAATTATGCCTTCAGGGTTAACTCCTATTGGGGAGGGGGAAGCAGAGCAGTGATACTTACTCCTTGGAGAAGATGCCATTGGCCAGGATTCCTTTATATCGACTGATTCCTTCTGACTGAAGCACAGTGACCTGGCCCCCCAGTTCATCTGCAATCACTCCTGCATGCACTGCTGCTTTGCATAATAAGGAGGTCTGAAATACAGAAGAAATAGTACTATGATTCATAGCATATCATTCAGTAGATTAAAAATAAAATACCAACCTTCTTGCAAGTAGGATTTCCATTTTTTTTTTTTTTGTTTATCTTACATTTAGATTCTTACTGTAGGTCTATTAGTAGTAAGTGGCAGGAATCATTTCAAAGGTTACTGCTCTTCACCAGTTAGAGTTTACTTTTTCATAAATAGGAGCTTTTAACAACACATCAGACAGAGAGCATGTAGCCAGCCAAACCAAATAGACAACCAGGTGAAGTTTACAGACATCCAGAATCTCCCCAAATCCCTGTAGTATTATAGAAAGAACAAGTAACCTGCAGGTTCATGAAATCTGGCTTTGCCACTAACATAATGTGTAGAGAGTCTCTTAACCTCTCTTGGCCCTACTTTGCTTATCTATAAATGGAAGAGTTTGAATTAGACTACCACTGAAGTCCCATTGACATTCTATAATGTTAAAGGTGACGTATCAGTATAACACAATGTCTAACCATGATTCCAGTGGACTGCTGGTGAAGCATGCTATTCCTACCTCTAGACAGAGAGCTGACGGCCTCTGGGTTACAGAATGACGTACATATTTTTTTCAACACACCCAATGTAAAAATTTCATTTTGTTTGACTATGCATATTTGTTACAAAGGCTGTATTTTTCTTTGCTTTTTTTCAACATGCTGGGATGGGTGGGAAAGGAAATTTTTTTTTTAAAGTTTGCAAAGCACTTTATTATCTCTTCACAACAATTCTAAGAGGCAAGTGACATAATCATTCCCACTTTACAGATGAGGAGGCTGAGGCTGAGTGGTTAAGTGACTCATGCAGTCACTAAGCCAGTCAGTTTCTTTTTTTTTTTCTTTTTAGGAAATTTTTTTTAATTAAAAAAATAAAATTTAGCAACAATGACAACAGGAAAGAATGAAAGCATAGCACCCTACAGCCCATAGCCTAGTTTATCAGGCTATCCCTTGGAATCAGCCTGACCTCCCAGAGCCTCAATCTCGGGCTGACCTATCCTAACACTCTACCACAGTGGTTCTCAACCTTCCTAATGTCGTGACCCCTTTAATACTTGTATGTGGGCGTACCTGCATGTGGGCAGACCCACCTGGAGAGGGATAGAGGAGCGGCGTCTCAGTTCCTAAGACCATCGGAAATATGTTTTCTGATGGTCTTAGGCAACCCCTGTGACCCCTGTGAAAGGGTCATTTGACACCCAAAGGGGTCGTGACCCCCAAGTTGAGAACCACTGCTCTACCGGGTTCAGTCCTGAAAAGAGCCTTTCTTTCATAGACCTGGAAACATTTCTGGCTCCAGGAGTTGTAGCTGAGAACATCCCTGATCTCAGCAGGTACTGGATATTAACAATTAGCACCTGGTATGGAACATGTTGAACTCTGCCAATGCACATGGTCATTCCATGTTCTGGGCAAGTAAACTGTGTCTCCTTTCAAGAGGTTGCTGAAACATCCAGCAGTTGCTAAAGAGACACCCCCCATCTTCCATTTCACGAAAAACATTGGTAGAAAGGACTGTGTTGTAAGACTTTTAATGGTAACTTGTAAATGGTAATGTACTGAATCATTATCCCATTTTATAATCTGTCCTTCCAAAGAGCTTCTTCTATTGCCCTCCAAAAAAACCTTTCCACCAAAAAAAAGTTTGTGAAAATGGTGCTTTTTCTCAGTCTGAAAGAGAGCATTTCAACAAAAAATGACATCATTAAAAACTTTTTTTTGGGGGGGGGAGAGTACATTCCTATACACAACTTCTTCAGATACTCTTGTAAGAGCAGTAGGTCATCATGGTCTTTTCTAGGGTTGTTTTTATTGTTTTGGAATTCTTTTACTTTTAATGAACTAACAATACCATGAAACAAGTACACAGACCATGCTCTTGAAGTCACTATCTTATACCAGCAATTAGTGGATTTCCTTAATTCTAATTTAATCACTTCACAGATCTAGCATGCACTTGGTGCTTCTCGGGAGAGCCAGAGAATTTCTTAGTCAATTTCAAGTGGAACCAATGACATTATCTACAATAAACAAGTCTGAAACATATCAGCCACCTACAGAATACTGCCAAATGTCACAGATTAGACATAAGACTTACAGGCGTGTAAAAAGGGAATAATTATCCATTATCCAGTAACTGAAGTATCCCTTTAAAAACAAAGCAAAACAAAATAAAACCAAGAAACCCTCTCAAGAAAAATAAGCCTGTAGTAAAATGTTATGACAAGATTGATACTACTATGAGATCAACTAAGCTAATGTATATAAAATATTTAGTAATGACAAAACACTAGAGAAATGTGGCAAAATAGATAGGGTGTGGACTTGCAGTCAGAAAGATCTAAGTTTGAATCCTCTTCATTGTTTCTGTGACCTTGGAAAAGTCCCAGGGCCCTTTTTGGCACCTAGTTTCATAGGGTCACTTCTGGTTCTCAGTCTATAAACCAATGACATTATTATTAGAACATGAACACTTCAAAAGGTTCTTGATTTCATCACAGTATCTCTCCAGGCTGTGTTAAGCCTTTATGTTGAACATTTAAAAAGACCAGATTCCAGGGATATAAAATTGTAAATTGGGATGAGAAACGTTTGCACACCCTTAAGGCTTTTTTTATGTGCATTGTACTCTTGATGTTTTAGAAGAAGAATTCTCTGATATATTTTTTTTTCTGGGAAGAATGCACAACAAGAAGGTTACTTAAGGGACAATTAGGGTAAAAGGGTGGGAAAGCAACATATGAAAAGAAAGGAAATGGCTAGTTATTTGGACAAAATGGTTATTGCTCTATGAAAAATTTTTATGATTGAGTATATACTGCTGTGTGTGTGTGTGTGTGTGTGTGTGTGTGTGTGTGTGTGTGTAAATTCATACACACAGGCAGCTAGGTGGCACAGGGAAATACAGAGTCCAGTCATCCAGCCTCAGTGACCCTAGGCAAGTCACTTAACCCCGTTTGCCTCAGTTTTCTCATCTATAAAATAAGATGTAAAAGGAAGTAGCAAATCACTCCAGTATCTTTGCCAAGAAAATCTCAAATGGAGTCACAAAGAGTTGGACACAACTGAAATAAGTGAATAATAAATATATATACACACATATATGTGTGTGATATAAATATATATGTATATATATTTTATATACATTAGATTATATATTGTTATATATGTATATGTAATAATACATATTATTATATATACATATATTATATACATATATTTGTATATGTATATGTACAATGTAAAATTTGGAACATAAATAAAGTAGTGTGTTAAACAATGTATAACCTGTCATTTAAAAGTGAAAATTAGTTACCATCTTGCTATTTTGTATTAGAAAGGTTTCTCTTTGCCATTTTTACTACCAGTATGTCTGTTTATAAGTTTTACAAACAGTAAAGATATTGAGAAACCTAAAAGATCTTGTTTATACTTGTGATCTCATCTCATTTGAATAGGAAAGAGAATTTGCATGTTGTCATAAAAATGGATCATCTCCAAATATAGGTGCTACCCCTATAACTAGATTTTTTTTAAATAAAAAGATACATAGGCAAACCCTGGAAAAAAGATGACTAATTTTAGGTTGCACTTGGTTTTTTATAAACCAGATTTAGTGAGGGAAAAAGTTATATGACTAGTCAGACGTCAAAGGTTTACATCTGGTTTGACTCTCTCTTCTGTTGAATTTAAGCAAACAACATCAACCATTTTTTTCTTTCTAAGTACCTTCCCATATTGCCTTGATTACTTACATCTCTGTATCCATCTACCACATTCCCAGAGATCTCGCCTACTATGTCTCTGCAGCCAGCTGGACAGAATTTGCTGTAGCGAAAGGAAATAGAGTTGGTTAAGGTGAAGGGTTGCAAACGTATCTTGAAGCAAACTTGATCTAGGACAATCTGAATTTACACAGAAGAAGAATTAGGATATGATTC
The DNA here is from genome assembly GCA_028646515.1 of Pseudochirops corinnae. Lineage (NCBI taxonomy): Eukaryota > Metazoa > Chordata > Mammalia > Diprotodontia > Pseudocheiridae > Pseudochirops > Pseudochirops corinnae. Next base: position 102,982,054 of record CM053586.1, read on the forward strand.
TTTGAAAAGTATTCTCTGCTTTATATAAGCATTCATCATTCTTCATCATCATCATCACCTATATAAACAGTAAGCTCATGTAATGTATTTAAATTATGATTCAATTTTATTAACCATTATACACAACTTTTCAGAATAGGGGGACATTGCAGTGCAGCTGAAATAATAGTTACCAAGGAATCAGGAGTCTTGAATTCTAGCTCTACTTTTGACAACAGCTGTTTGATTTTAGGCCCATCACTTCAATTTGCTGGGTCTCCATTTGCTTTCCATCTATCAAATGAAGAGATTTGACTAGATGGGCTTCAATATCCCTTCCACCTTTAAAATTATATTATTTTGTGATATGAAATGAGAAAATGTTGTGTGCCTTATAAAACAGAAATTCTTGAAAAGCAAACTATTGAAAGGAAGTTCTGAGAGTTTTAGGAAGCTGTTTCATTTTTGCTAGTTTATAAAACCACAGTTGTTTGGTATACAGGGTATTTCCAAAGTGTTAGTGTAGTTTTAAGCTTTAGCAGTTTAAAACTGTACTTTATGTATACAATGATGCTAGCCAAATAAATAAACTTCATAATCCTTCTACACTAACCCAATACTGTCACAGTACCAATTCAGGAAGCAAAGATACAAGATACTACTTCTTCATATTCTCATGTGAGGTTATGTCTACCTGTGTTTGGGGAATGCTCCTCTCTAGGAAAGTATAACCTATGTGAACCTGAGGCTTACATTTATTAATCGTTCACATCTTATGACTACTTCTTCATATTCTCATGTGAGGTTATGTCTACCTGTGTTTGGGGAATGCTCCTCTCTAGGAAAGTACATATAAGAAATTCTTGGATGAAGCAGATCATGTCTGAGAATTAAGTTTATACCCACAATTCTCTGGTTTGACAACAGCTGGTTTTGACCCTACTTACCCGCCTGCCCTGAATTTCATAACTTTCCAATTTCATTATGTACATTACACTTTTGCATAGCTTGGAGCAGAACAATACAATGGTCCAACCATACCATTCTTACATGGACATGTTCCTTCTTTTAAGTAAAATGAACATCTACTGACCAGAGTATTCATTACCACTAAGTTTCTTTAAAAGACCACATCTAGATTGGGCCAAAACAGCCACAGGAGGATTTACAAGCTTTGTACTAGTAACACTGTGTGCATGCTATACTGCAGATTGGGGAATCACAAAAAATTGAAAGAATAAAGAAGAATTGTAAAGGTCACCTCAAATCTTCTCCATGTCAACTCCTAGACCAAAAGTTACCATCAGTACTATAAAAAGATTTATTCCAGTTAGTGGGTAACTTCAGCTGCTATGATGCTGTTTTGGAAAGACCATTACAACAGCGCTGGGATGGTTTCAAGAATAACCAAATACCCAGTGAGACATGACTGCAGCATATCTGAGGACACTTGGAAACACCTGTATTTACCTGTACTCAGTCTTAGAAGAACGGTTAGCACGATCCAAGCATGTTATTAAATCTGTCATATGAAAAAGAGAGACTCAATTAGCTGACTGAATTGTGGTTATGATTCACATACCTTTAATGTTTATAGTTTATAAAAAGGGACAAAATTTCTTTAAATTTTTGCATGCAAGCTACTAATCTGAATTTTCTTTATTTAAAACAAAACAAAGGAATCTCTCCCCCAAAAAAGTATGCATCAACTTTTCCTTCCTCTCCCTTTGTCCTACCCTTTATATGATGACTTTTCAGCTTTGATCCCCTGGGAATATACAGGATCTAGGTTCAATACAAAAAATGACACGCACTGCATGTCTACAATGGTCATGCTCTGTCCATGCAGTAGGGAAACAATTTAAGAAACCAGATGGGGCTCATGAAGAAGGTTACCATAAATATCCCATAGTGTGGATAATAATGCTCTAGATTCAATGTGACAGTATGTGGCAGACACAAGCATTCCATATAAGACAACAGGATGTTAAATATTAGCAAAGAACAAGAAAGAGCTAAGAGATGGGTGTTTCTATGCTGCCCATTTCTGTGACTCAGTTTCCTCATCTGTAAAATACGGGGATAAATCAGAAGCTTTTAACCTAGAGCCCATGAACTTGTTAAAAAATTCTTTTGATACCATAATTACATGTCATAATTAATTTCCTCTATTAATCCTATGTATTTTATTTTATGCAAGGGGTCCACAGGTTTCACCAGACTGCCAAAGAGATCCATGATACAAAAAAAAGATTAAGAACCCATAGATTAGATGATCTTTAAGGTATCTTCTGGCTCTATACCAAACACCTTTTCCATGTAATTATCTGCCTTACTAGAAGCCAGCCAATGAAAGGCCCGGACATTTGATAGAGTCTAGTCAGTGGCAACATTTTCTATACATCTAAATACAACTTTGATCAATTTTCAGGATACTCCATTTTCCAGTTCTCTCCCTCTATCAAGTTTCCCAAGTGTTTCTTATGTAGGTATCTTGAAATCATTTAGTTGGGACCCAACTGCTCCTCTAATGAAGACATGGCTTTCATTTTTAATTGCTAATTAAATAGCTTGGATTAAGCTCCCAGTTAGAGTGATGTATGCTCATCTGAATGTTTAGAAAGATAGTTATGAGAGTACAGCTTTGCACCAACTATTTAGCCTGCCATACCTGGGTGATCACTACTGGCATAGGACAATAAAAATCCACGCCCAGAAATGTGGGATGCACTCTCAAAGTGAACAATCACTTCATTAGTATCCAGGTAGAATTCTGTCGGAATAGTCATGCTTCCACAATATGGACCTGAAAAACAAAGCAAATTTTTTGAGATCTCAAAATTTTCATAAGCATAAATAATGAGAGGGAAGCTAGGTGGCGCAGTGGATAGAATGCCTGGCCTGGAGTCAGGAAGACTCATCTTTCTGAGTTCAAATCTGGCTTCAGACACTTACTAGCCACGTAACCCTGGGCAAGTTACTTAACCCTGTTTGCCTCAGTTTCCTCATCTGTAAAATGAGCTGGAGAAGGAAATGACAAACCACTCCAGTATCTTTGTTAAAAAAAAAAAACCCCAATGAGGACATTAAGAGTTGGACATGACTTAAAAATAACTGAACAATAACAACTAATAAATAATGAGTAGCAGGTGAATTTTTCTTAAAGGTTAAACACATCAGAGAACACCCTTGTTGAAAATTCAAATTATTATCAAAATGGTTTAATAACTGGACTGATGATTACTGACTGCTTATTCATTCAAACAAGTATTCATTGAGCACTTGCCTTGGCAAAGGCTTGGATGCTCCAATGAACTAAGAAAAGAAAAATGACTTTGGGAATATATAAATGGGCTTACTTATTAAATGTTAGCACTGGAAAGGTCTTTAGTCTGGTCCAATCCCTCATTTTACAAATGATTAAACTAAGGCCAAAATGAGAGGTGACTTGGTGGTGTACACCTAGAGTCCTTAGTACTGGGACTGGAGTCAGAAAGACTTGAGTTCAAATTTAGTCTTAGCTATGTGACTGGACAAGCCACTTTGCCTTAAACTCCTCATTTGTAATGTAGACATAATAATAGCACCTGCTTCCCAGGGTTGTAGCAAAGATCAAATGAAAAAATATTTATAAAGCTATCTACCTGATATATAACAGGTACTTAATTTCTTTCCTTCCTTCCCTCCCTCCCTCCTTCCTTCCTTCCTTCCTTCCTGCCCTCTGTTCCTTCCCAGGTTTCCTGACATCAGATCTACTGGAGCCTTTCTAAAATACCTTGTTGCCACTCCTACTATAAATGAAAAGAATACCAAGATAACTATTATGGACCAATGGAGCAATAGGCTTGTTTTTGTAAGAGGAAAATGAAAGAATGAGAGAAAATAGGAAGCAAAGGCAAGAAGCCATTATAAACAAAATTTAACTCATCAGAATACGGCTCTCTGACACAGCATTCTATAGCATCTTCTAGGGACCTCCTGGTTTTCCTTAAATAGTACCTATCAATCAATCAACATTTATTAAGCACTTCTAATATTTGATACCCTGTGTCAGGAGATACAAAGAAAAAGGGTAAATAGTCCCTGCCCTCAAAGGACTCACTTTACATTAGAAGAGGTAGTGTGTGGGGGGGGGGGGGAGGGTTGGGTGGGTGGGTATGAGTGTGTGTATGTGTGTGAAAGAGAGACAGAGAGACAGAGAGAGAAAGAGAGAAAAGAAGGGAATACGGGAGTTAGAAAACATCTTGCAGCCCCTTACTACCACCATCATTCAATAAACCCATCTCCTTTGAAATTCATTTAATCCAAATTTTATGACCCAATCAAGACCCAGAAAACCATTATCTACTTGATCCCTGAACACTCATGTTCACTCAACACCCTGGCTCACAGTCTTCCTCTCTACCCCAACCACTGCCCTCATAATAGGAGACCACAATATATTATATATTGATACTTTGACAAACACCCTAACTTTCTAGTTCCTCAATCTACTTATTTCCCATGACCTACTTCTCCACTCCACCAGTTGTGGCAGTGAAAATGAAGTTCAGTTAGTCAGAATGAAGTGCAGGCAACAGCTCCTTTCCTCCCCCTATATATCCCACAAAGTGCTTGGGAATATTCTAAAATTTAAGACTCCATCTTTTTCTTCAGAAACCTCAAATTGGCAGCAAGCAGAAAGAGGTGACGCTGGCTGGCTATGAGCCCCAACACAGTTTTGGTTTAATTGTTTATCTATCTTTCTATGTTACTTGATACTGCTAATAAGTTATGTGGCCATTAACTGCCATTTTGTTTGAGCCTGTGTGTGTATAGTTCAAGGCTGAAAGGAAAAACTATCCCATGAAAGGAGAGTTCCTTGTTTTACTCTAGAATAAGGACCAACACAAGTCTACAATTCTGGTGATTGCTGAGATTATTACAAAGCATACCTGCTAGACTGTCTTTGAATCTAGAAAGAGAATGAATAAGGAGATAAACTAGTATCTGAGAGGGGTATAAGTGAGGGTTGGTTGGATTATCCACAACTGCATATAAAAGGCACTGACTTATACACTCACTTCTCAAAAGAGCCAAAGAAGTAGCTCAGACTGGGGAAGTGAATAAAATTGCCAAGAGACAGAGTGCAGAGAGAAGACAAAACATCCCACTTTAAGAATGAGCTTGTCTGAAAGGAAACAGAAAGCAATGAATTATGTCACCAATACGTCTTTCACTCAGTTTCTGAGCTAACAAAATGAAGAGTTGGAGCTTTAAAAACATCCTATTGCCAACAATGCTGTATGAATAACACTGTCAGTAAGGTGACACCTTCAATTCCATTCAACAAACACTTAATGTTTATGATGTACAATGCTCTACATAATGTGGTGTGCAGGTATAAAAAGATGAGATTGCTTTCATGGAGTTTATAACTTAGTAGGAGGGAATGAGATAAATACACAAATCACTGGGTTGGTGCTGGTGTTGGTAAATGCCTTTAACAAGAAGCTCTCCAGAAAAAGGTGGGGGAGGAAGTATCTACAATATACTTTTTAACTTTATCTGACATTATTAACATTTTCTCCATGACTTTCTTAGAAGTCTAGCTGGAGGTATCAAACACACTGGAAGTTCACAACACTCCTGAGAGATGGCTGAGCCAGATTGAAATGTAATTTGGAAATATTTGACAAAATAAATAAAAAATACAATTAAACACAGATAAAATTAATATGTGGTTTTTCTAAATCAACATATGACTGTAGGGATCCTTATGTAGAGTGATGATCAAAAATAGAATAAATCACACTCATATTTACCAGTGTATAAATATCCGCACTGAAACTTTAACAATCAACTTTCCCGAACCAATATGGGCTGGATCTAGAACATTCCTGTGAATAACTTGTGCAAGTCAGAGCATAAGCACCACAAGAAAGATGCATCAAGTACAGAAGTTCAGGGGAGGGAGAAGTTACATTTGAATAAAGGGGAGAAGTATTTGGACTGAACCAGGACAGGTTTCAGCGAGGAGGCAAGCAAAAGATCAGTCAGATCAATGTCAAAAAGTGAGGAGAAGGAACAAGTAAGTGTAAAGAGCCAGAGATGGGAAAGATTTGCTCAGGAACAGTAAAAAGACACATCTGACAAGAGTTGAGGACTTGTGTAACCAATAATAGGCATTGTGGTTGGAAAGTAAGGTCAGGATCTAGTTTCAGAGAGCCTTAGATGCTAAGCTAATGAGTTTGGATATTATCCTATAGGCAATGAAGACTTGTAAGATTTCTGAACAGAGAAGTGACATCATCAGAGCTTGAAAAATCAAATATAGACCACACTAATAGACATAGCGAAAGTGAATGGATTATTAAAATTGGCTCCTGTCATTGACAAAGCATACATAGGAAGCAGAATCACTTTGAGGACATGGCTAACTAAACTATGAAGTCAAATGAAAACAAAATGAATAGACAACAACTAGCCATGAACCAGAGCCAGAATGAATCATAATTAGACTTCCCCTGTACCTCTTAACTTCACATGCTGAAGTAGAATGTGCTTAGTGCCAAACACACCTACCCAACATCCTCTTTCTGTCATTCATTAGTATTTTGGTGAAACCCACAGGTAAAATTAAAATGTTTTCTTGCTTTTAGGCTTCATCTTTTATGGATTAAATTTTTCCCTATCTGTGCAAAAGAAGACATTTTTTATTTTTCTGTAATTTGAAGGTGTTATGAAAGAAAACAGATGGAAAGGACAGGAGAAAAAAAAAGAGAAATATCACATTTAAAATACACAGTATATGTACTTTTATGTCTGTTGCCCAAGAATTATCATAAGCACTGTGCCAAAAGGCTATAAAACTGCGCATACCCTTTGATCCTACAATACTACTACTAGCTCTGTATCTCAAAGATATAAAAAAAAGAAAAAGCAGGGGTGGGGGGCAGGGAGAAAAGGACTTATTTGTACAAAAATATTTATAGGTCTTTCTGTGGTGGCAAAGAATTGGAAATTGAAGAATGTCCATCAAATGAGGAATGGCTGAACAAGTTGTGGTTTATGATTGTAATGGAATACTATTATGCTATAAAAAAAGGACAAGCAGGATGATTTCAGAAAAACCTGTACTTCCATTAACTGATTTAAAGGAAGCAGAACCAGGAGAATATTAGACACAGTAACAGCGATATTGTATGATGATCAACTATGAATGACTTAGCTATACAATGATCCAAGACAATTCCAAAGAACTCATGATTTAAAATGCTATCCAGGGGGCGAAGCCAAGATGGTGGCATAGGAGCAGCAAAATATCGCAGCTCCCACATAACCACCTCAAAATACCCATAAAATATGACTCTAAACAAATTCTAGAACTCTAAAACGCACACAAATATACTTTCTGCTAAAGGCAACTCGGCCAGGAGGCACAATCTCAGGGCTGGAAGGCGAAACCAGCCCAGCCTGAAACGGTGACTTGGCCCTGGGGGCAGCCGGATGAGCTGAGCTGTAGCTGGAGCAATAGAAGAGTGGATCTGCGGCAGCTGTGGCAGTTTCCAGAATTATCAAGCTATAAAGAAAAACAAAAAAGGACTAAGCGAAATGTTAGTGGAACTTGGCTAAAAATTGGGGGAGAAAAGTGGGTCCAGCCAAACCGCCTCCAGGGCAGGGAAGTGGCAGAAGTGCAGGTCCTGCACCCACCCCCACTTGCTGCTTCGGAGCTCCCGGCCTGCAGACTGCAGGGGGGCCAAGCAATCCTTCGGAGGCCAAGTGCTCTCGCACTGAGTGGCCTGAATCTGGATCGTGGTCTTGGGTGGTGGTCCTGGGGTGTCTTTTCAGTGAGCCAGAGTGGGGAAGGGCCCCAGCAGTCTCCTAAAAGCTCCATCGGCTGGGAAAACCCCAGCGATTTGGGACAGAGCTTTCCCCTCTGGAAGCAGAGATCCACAGAGATAAAAAAAAAAAATCAGCAACTGGCCACCCATGAATAAGCACAGGAAGCAAAGTAAGAACAGCAACCAAACCCTAGATTCCTTCTTT
>CM053586.1:102990560-103014962 GCA_028646515.1 Pseudochirops corinnae
ATAAGTAGATATAGATACATATACACACACATATAAAAAATCCTTTAGGAAGATCCTAATTTTTTCCAGTGACTGTATACCAGTATAATGTTCAGTACCACAGCAAGTTTCTTTCACATTGGGCTTATAAAAGGGCAGTCATTGCAGTCTGGTTTATTGGTTTGAGACAGTCTCTAGGGGCTGAATAACCATCATTCATTAAGGGATTCATTTGAGGCTTCTGATAGTTAGGATCACAGTCTTCTGTGGTTAAGAAGCTTTTGCCTTTGGGTTTATCATAGTTACCCTCCCCTGGCATAAGGCCTTGGGGCAGCTGGTACTCTCCATGTTTGGCATCCATTTTACCTGAATTGGAGAAGCTGCCAGAGGAAAGGGAATGTTTATGAGCTGAAGCAATGGCAGGCACATTGTAGCCCCCTTCAGGAAAGGCTTTCTCTCTCATTAAGTGCCTTTCTATAATAGGAGTGGCATACTCAGGCTCCTGATTGGTCACAGGCAGTGCATACTCATGGCGGTTGGTTGGGTGAGGACAGGCATAGTGGTTTTCTGCCTCAGAGTTCTTCCCTGTCTCATTAGCTTCTGTGTCCATCGGTCTGAAGGTGGAACCTTTCCTTGTCACTGTCCCAGTTCCAATCATGAGAGGTTGGTGATAATCTAAAAACCAAATAGATGATAAAACTGATTAGGTAAGTGGTACTGCCATATTATTTTAATCATTACACATTCTATTTGTCTGTAGAAGGCACTGACTATAGTTCCTGGAGAAGAGGGCTTGAAGTTCATGAACACTATTCTTTCTGTCCCAATACCACCTTGTCTTTCCTCCTCTCCATCCCCATCCCCCCAACCTTCCCTCAGCACCTCAAACAACAATGAAAACCTTCAGATTTCGGTACAATACAGCAATGCATGTGTGGGTATCTAATTCTTCCATTAGTATGCTGTATTTCGAATATTTGTCAGTTGACATATCAGAGCAATAAAAAATTAAGTAATAATTAGATAGCAAAAGTACCTATGGGAGATTTTTTTCCCCTTAAGCCAACCCATATCAATCAACCTAGTTTGTGCCAGGCACTGTGCTAGACACTGACCATAAGATGATAATATAGTCATGGCTCCTCTTTTTATAGACATACACATGGGAAGATATGAGAGTCTGAGACAAAACGTGATAGATCAATTAATCAATCAATGAACCATTTATATTCCTTCACCCTTTTCCTCCTCATATATGCTTCTTTTGACACTGGCCAGGCTCCCCATCTCCGCTCCTCTGATCTCCCTCACTTGGCTGCTCCACAGGTGCACGTGTTCACTGAACATATTCATGGACCTTGGCCTGGCCACTTGGCCTTAGAAATATGGCCATTCTCAATCACCTGAAGCTCCCAATAATTCACCATAATTAACATTCTCAATCTTTCCTCTTACTTTTATCCTTTCCCTAATGTTACTAATTAAGACTCTCACTTCTCCCAACTGTTAACTCCTTAAGAAATTATTCTTGATTGGTAAATCAAGAATAAGAGTCCTCAATGACCCCATTACTAGTGTAGCCTCCTCCTCTAGCCCCCCCCCCCCCGAAAATCCCACACACCTCTCCTTTAGAGAAGGAAATTAGTCACGAAAGGATGTAGGGTGATGGGGGAAAGAGATAATATCCACATATGATAAAGAATAGCAAAAGTCCACCAGGTAATTAAAATTTTATTCTAATACATTAAAATGCCTATACTTTGAAAATCTTAAGAAATGTTATTCTGGCTACATGATTGTCCCATATCTTTTTTTTTTTTTAAGATCATAGAACTCCTAAAGTATAATCTTTACTTCATTTCTCCCACATGATTCCTCATTGGCAATACATTATAGCCTCTAAGGTCCTTTGAGTGATATGTAGTTCTAACTTCACATTTTAATTTTAATAATTTTTGGAGACTATATCATTCTACTGTTATAATGCAACCACATACTAGTTGGCTCAGTGAATAAGGCACCAGCCTTGGAGTGAGAAGGACCTGAATTCAAATCTGGCCTCAGACACTTAACACTTACTAGCCGTGTGACCTTGGACAACGCACTTAAATCCAATTGCCCTGCTTTCCCCTCCAAAAAAAAACAAAGAAAAAACCCCATTGCAACCACATAGAATCACTGGAAGTATGTTCACATTAAAAAATATGAATATTTCAAAATAAAAGCCTTTGTGCAGTGCTTTTAATGACTTCACTGTTCTCCCTAAAACAATTTCCCAAATGCAATCCAACCCACTCTCTTTCTACTGTTTAATCCTAGGTCCATTTTATTATATACATCCTCAGTATCTGGCTAACAAATGAAAGGCTATGTCTTACATGGGAAAAACACTGGATTTGCATCAGAGGTTCTGGCTTTAAACTGGGGGTCTGCTACCTATATGACTCTGGGCAAGTAACTTCACCTGTCTAGGCCTGTTTTAGGTACACTGACTCTTCCATTAGAATATAAACTCATTAAAGGCAAGGACTGTTTCGTGTTTTTCCTTTGAATCCCCAGTCCTTTGCACAGAGTCTGGCACATAATTGGTGATTATATAAATGCTTGTTGATTAGAGAGTTAGACTGGACTATTAGTATAAAAAAAATAGACTTTTGCAGCAGCATGCATCCAGGGATCACTGAAAGTACTGCATAATTCTGCAAATGTGATTTCATCCTAACTGAATCGGTCCCAGATCATTTCCCATATATTTCACTTGTCCAGGATACAAACATACACACACAGATACACAGACACACACACACACACACACACACACATATCTATGCATGTGTATGTATATGTACATATGCATATGTGTATAAGTATATGTGCATATATATATACTAGGTTGTATATTCAGTGATGTGCCCACTGCATATCTGACCTTAAATTCATTTCAACCCATGAAATTCCAATGGTGGCATGGTCACTACCTGATTTCACCATTCCTCTAGGTTGGTGGAATACCACTGGTGAAAAAAAGTCACAAAATTAAGTCATTATGATGTACTACAAAGTCATGGTATGTATATTAAGCCAGGCCCTTTCTGATGCTTGATAATGCTTAGCTCTACCCTTTTTATTTCTTTATCCTCTCCCCTACAGCAATTATACCAAACATTTTCTTCCCTCTTCTCACTACCAAATCTACTCTCTAATACTCAGGCTGATGGTCTAGCCTCCTTCTTCGAGAGAAAATTGAGGCTGACCAAAGTTTTCTTAATCACAATCCCCTTCTCCATTCTTTACATTTCCTCACCATCACTTCATGACTTTCTTTCTTCCCTCTGGTCAGAGAAAAAGAGAAACCCTTATTACTCCCAAAGACTAACCTAGAACCAAAGAGTCTTAGTAGTATACAAATATTACACAATGAGAGAACCAATAATTAAAGTTTCTAGATGTTTTTATTATCATCTCTGCCTTACTCACCACTCCACAAGTCCCACCATGGAAGAAGAAAGGCTTGCACAGGACTAAGAGATTTAGTTTATTTCTTTCCATCTTATAGGTCACCCTGGCCCAAAACATTTATCACTTACTGGTGATGAGTTTAGTTTTTCTGTTCTTAAAATGGTCCTAAGACAACAGTTGCAGCATGGCATTAGAAGAAAGGGAATAAACATTTATTAAGCACCAGCTATGTGGTAGGAACTGTGCTGAGTGCTTTACAAATATTATCTTCCTTGATCCTCATAAGAACTTGGTGAGGTAGGTGCTATTACCGACTCCATTTTACAGCTGAGGAAACTGAGGCAGACAGAGGTCAAGTGACTTGCCCAGGTACACACAGCTACCAAGTTTCTGAGGCTATATTTGAATTAGGTCTTCCTGATTCCAGGTCTGTAATGCTTAGCTATGTAGGACAATACTTGAAGTCTTTCCTGAGCTTGATACAACTTCTCCAGTTTGCACTCTATTGACAGTCTCTAGGAATCAAGGCTCACCTCCAAACTATCATGAAGCAGTGTTGCAGAACTTTAATGAAGGAATATAACACATATTACTTAAATGAGTTCCAAGCCAGTCATATTTAATATACACATTTCTAAACTAATTAATAATACGAGATCTAGAAAAAGAGCATACCCACAATATTAGATATATTTCACTTTTCTTCTTTCCAAACAGGAAAAAAAACAATGTTCCCCCCCCTCCTTTGGCTTCACTACTCATAACTTCAGAACTTTCAGAAAATCTCTAGAATGGGATGGTCTAGTTGACTATTTTAAGAGTTACTATATAAAGCAGATGCCCATTGATTGGAGAATGGCTGTGGTAAGTAAGTGGAATGGAATGTTACTGTGCTATAATATCACAAATACAGGCAAATATGGGAAAACTTATCAGAACTGATGACACAGAGTGAAATAAGCAAAGCAAGTGAGATAATAGATGTTAGGTCCTTTGTAAACCTTAAAGCGTTAGAAAAATAGTAGTGGTTATTATTAGTAAACAAAATCAGGAAAATAGTATATACGATGCTGACAATATATGAATAAAACAATTTTTTAAAACAACCAAAATTAAATGTTGTGAAATAAATCCTTATGACCTAGTTTGGCTCCAAAGAAGACATATGAAAAGGTATCTCCCCCAGCTTGTTTGCAGGAGTGGGGAACTATGGGTAGAGAACACTTCTAATTATGGCAGACTTGTTCGCTGTTTCATGAGTTACTACTTTCCCCTTCTTTTTTGTCCTTTGTAATAAGGAATGGTTGACTGTGAGGAGAAGGAGGGAGGAATGCACTGGGAAATGTAGGTGGTGTGAAAACAACAGATAGAAATAAAAGTTTATTCTTTCCAAATGTGATTGTGTATACCATGTTGAGACCACCAATTTGAAAAGGAAAAGAAGGTACTCAAATGCTATTAACTATAGTGACTATACCACGATACTTTATAGAGAACATGACTATCTTCCTTTGATAATTTTGTGAAATCTGATAGTGGTTCCAGGTCAATGTCATGTCTATTAGTTATTAGAACTGTTAGCAATTGGGTAGAATCAGTGCTGAACACATGGCACACATCACAGATTCTCAGTTCTTTAAATATCTTTCTGATGGGGGCTTGTTTGCAGCTTCTCCAAAGTAGAGTGCTGAAAAAAAAAACCTGGTAATGATAGTTCTAGTTTTTGGATTTGACATAAATGAGAGTTGACTAAAATCATGTTTTCCCACAGGTCCTATTATTGTCTGATCACGTAAAACTCCTCAAGTCAAAGGAGATGATTTTCATCAGAGGTTTGGACATTTACCTGCCATGTCACTTGTGACCAGGTCTAATTTCTGTGTCATCTTTTCATTTTCATAACTGATGGTGAACTCTGATGATTGACGTCTGACAAAGGGCTGTTTGAGCAGCTTCCAACATCCTGGAATAAAGATGTAGCAATTAAAGAAAAAATTCAGAAATAATTCACATGGTATACAACACACTTTGCTAGAGGAATTTTCAAAGGACAAAAGATCCATTATAAATGCATGTCCTGGGCTTTGTTGAGGCTAGCAAGGTTCAGAAAAGGTACGACATAGGTTGGGCTAAAAGAAACTGTAACAGACACACACATACACACTCCTATGTGTGTATGTGTACAGAAGTATACATACACACAATATATCTTTTATATAATGTTCTTGCTTTCTCAGATGTAGAATAACCTTACTTTAGAAAAGCCAGCCTGATTATAGGATTTTCAAGATGGTAAGGACCAGCAGCATGCTGCATTTGTTGACAAGTGCTAATAGTATTTATAAAGTTTTTCCCCCATACCTAGCAAGTATTTCCTCCTCACTTCCACCTCCTAGAAATTCTAATTTCCCTCATAGCTCAGTTCAAGCACCACTTTCTACATGACTCCTTTCCTGATGCCCAGAGCTCTTAAGCTTGCCCCACAAAATTACCTTGTATTTATTTATATTCTCATATATTGACTCCCTCAATGTAATGTAAGCTCCTTGAGGGCAGGAGCAATTTCATTTTTGTATCTTCAGCACCAAGAACAGAGTCTAGCACATAGCAGGACTTAATTTGTGATTAACGTGGAAACAGGCTCTTAACCTATCTTCACTGACTCTCATGTTAGTTTTTTTTTAGGGTAATCCCCTGAGCTAAGTCCTATCCAATATTCCAGGTAGGAAACTCCTTAGGCTATAATAAGATCCTGCAAATTGAGTATGAGATCTTCTACGCTACTTCTAGGGCTGCCTACCCTCAGTTTTCAAGCACTTTGGCAGGGGTAGAGGAAGGCTGGGGGACCCTAAAGCTTCTTGGTGGCTACTGAGACAACTGAATTAATTTCAATTCATAGGTGGCCACTTTAAAATCTTTATTCAGGAACGGTGGCATACATGCAGTGGCAAAATATTCAAGGGGATGATGACACACTTAAAGTAGACCATGAAAATTCTGGTTTCTTTGGACTATAGAGACAGAGCACATTTCTGCAATTCCACTGCTACTTTAAAGACAAGAGAAGGCCTTGCTTTAGTATTTGCTGTTCTAACATAGCTAAGAGAAAGCAGGCAATTTTTTTCAATTGGGAAATCCCACAACTTCATGGAAAAGTCAATAAAAACTGTTAATATTTTTGATTAACCTGTTTTCTGTGCCTCAGCTGATCCATAAGGATTTCCTTTCTTCTTCCTTCTAGAAAGGTTAAAAAAAAAAAAAAAGAAAGAAAAATAAGATAAAGAATTTACCATTCCTGAAAGTATGTTTTTCCCTTTATCTCCAATACAATTGCTTCTAACAAGTTATTGTACTTTATGTTTTGGAAACTGCATCTATAAATGTATTTTTGATCACCATTTATTTTACTGCATTACTTAGGAAAACTTGGCCCTAGATGTACTTGAGAAAAAAAAAGCACCAAGCTAAAATGTGATCTTAAAAAGATTAAAATGTAAAAAGACATCTCAAATTCAACTCTACAGAGTAAAGGCTTTCATTGTAGTATACTATGCACCAATCTCAACTAATAGGCTCTCTAAAAGCATTAAACTACAATGCAATGAAGCCAACACAGTTGTTTTAAGCAAATACCAGCAGTATGGAATTCTAACCTCCAGACATTTTTATATCTCATATCAACTTTTAATCAGAAAGTTACTCATCATTTTGTTTTCACTAACATGCAGAGAATATTCCCCCTAGGCCAGAAGCCAAAGCTTTTTAAATCATGGCAAGAAATTATAAAAAGGTATATATTAATTAACAAGAAATGTTTTCATCCTTAATCCTACACCTTACTCACTATAATCCAGGACTGGAATCATGGACTTTTTGAGTTAGAAAGGACCTTGTGTAACACCTTACATTGCTTGAATCATTTCAGAAACTGGGGCCTAGAGAGTTTCTAAGGTCACACAAGTAGCTGAACCCAAATCTCCAGACACATAGTCCGACGTTCTCTTTATTCTAACATACCAATTCCAGGAGATGCCTTTTGTCCCACAGTTTTTTTTTTTTTAAAGCACCTGAAGGTGTCAATGAGGAAGATTTAACACAGTTCAAGATTCCTACATTAAATGAATGATGCCATTTCCAGAATGTACTTCTTCAACAAGGTACCAAATTCATATTTAAAGCTTCTATTGTACAAAAACATTACTCACCATCTCTTCAACTTACACTCACAAATAATGCTATTTTGAAGACTGTCTTTCTATGCACTATGGGAAGAAGTCAGTGAAGTACACTTTTGGGTTCAACTACTATTTTTATTTTGATAATTATTCATTAAAATTAAATAGGCACATACGTTTTCACAGCAGCAAAGATACCCATTCCAACTACGAGCAAGACCACAAAGAGCACCAATGGAATGGTTATAGTTCTCACTTTTATACCTAAAAAAAAAAAACATTCTGAATCAGATCAACTTGAACAGATTCTATTTATTTGAAACCTAACATAACTCTTGATCCAATAAAAGTACAGAGAAAATTATCATATGAGATATTGTAGAAATTGAGGCCCACCCACTAATATTTGTAGGCTTTGTACACTAAGGAGATGAATTATATTGGTGTGGAATAGAAATACCAGAAACTCGCAATGAAATTTGAGAAAACAATATTTAAAGTACATTTAATTGAAATGGGCCTAGTTCCTATGCTTCTCAGGGATTATAATCTGCTCTGAGAGTGTTTCTTAGTCCAAACTATGCACTTTCCCTCTATAGGTAGATCAGAATATAAGCAGAGATTTGAAATGGGCCCACGCATTCAGGATATCTTCTTGCTAGTTGACCGGTTTACCGTGGAATCTGAAAAGTAGTTCAGCACCACGGGAAGTTCTAGGCATTCCCCACCAAGGGACCCAAGGGGCTGTACTATTCTTTAGAATTTGGAATATGTAGGTTAAAACGGGAAGAAAAGATAGGAATGTAGATTCCCCCCCTACCCTCAATAGAATATGAGTTCCTAAAGAGCTGGGACCGTTTTCTTTTTGTCTTTTATATCTCAGCATCCAGAAAAGAATCTGGTACACAAGGAGCACTTAGTAAATGTTTGTTAAATAAGTAAACCCTGCAGGTTGATAATACCAAATAGCATTTACCTTGGGCTTCACGGAATCTTTTAAATTACAGGGAAAATAGTAGAACAGTGCTGCAAGACATATCAAGGAAGAAGCAAATAGAATGGGATGGCTATGTTTTTGGTACAGTAATTTCTGCTTAGTTGAAACAGTGGGTGATTTTAAGTAGCTGTTGGTACAAGCCCCAACTGCTTGCCCTTTCTGCAGCCTATGAAAGCAAAGAAAGACAGATCACTCCTTGCTCCTTACCCTCTTTGATCTTTAATTCCAGAAGGTATCCCTAAAAGTCACAATTGGAAAAAAAAACTCTAGGAAAGCTACCTTGAATAAAGTAGGGACTCCATAAATGTGACTTTGTTAAACGAATAAAGGAAAGAAAAGAGGGATGGGTAGGGATAGTGAAAGAATTTGCAATGAAGCTTGTTCATTTGATGCACTTGTATATGTTAAAAAAAAAAAAAGAGGGAAGACAATATGAAAAATAAATCAGCATCTTAACTCATAAAACACCCTGTATTCAGACCACCTATATTACTAATAATTATTTATTCCATTTATTTCTCTAATCAATGGGGAACACTCAGGTGTCCATTTTCAGAATACACCACACACCCCAGGAAGTTCTCCTAGGGAACTTGGAACAGTGGAATTCACTATTGGCTACAAGGAGGACTGAAATAAAGCTTTAACATTTACAAAATGTTTCCTTCCTCACAACAACCTTCTAGGACAGGAAATTCATCTACTGTAATTTTCTCATAATCACTAAACTACACATATAATAAAAGCCCCAATGACACTGCTACCTTATAAAGGGGAAAGTGTCAAAAGCAATATCCCTTTGGCATGTTGGTAACTAAGACTGTACTTAGAATCCAAATCTCTTGTCTGAATTTTATATATACATATGCATACATATATACATATAGATATATACACATATATGTATATATACACATATATATATAATTTGTTTAAACAATACATTATAGAGTCTATTATGTAGTATGTATCAATATTGGGTAATTATATACTATTATATACTATATTATGTGATTATAATATTATATACTATATAATATGTTTAAACAATCTCCATGGTCTGAGGGGAAGTAGTAAAGCCTGCAAGTATGGCTTTATATTCAAAGACCTCTTATTCACTTTTACCAGGCAAAGTGAATGGAGAAGGGACCCCCCCAGTTCTTTGTAAATAGGCTCAGTGCCATAGGGGAATTGCCAATAATGAACACATTTTTATTGAATATCGTAATTATCAGACTAGGACCCTAGGGTTTCCTGTGACCCCTAACAGGTCCCTACTAGCTGCTAACCTAATAAGAGATGGCGGATTTAGAGTGCTTCAGTGTGCAGATCAAGCCACACTTTTTTTTTGGGTAACACCAAAGTGGAGAGGGGACTTTGTTTTGCTTGATTATATATGGTTGTAATAGAGGTTTTGTTCTTTCTCCAATGCAGCTGAGGGAGGTAGGAAGGAAAGAGGTAAGTTTTGTTTTTGGAGAAAAAAACACCTTTAATTTTAAAGGTATGTAAAAAATGAATACTAGACAACTATTCAAAAAAAAAATTGTTGGCTTAAACGTTTAGGTCAGTCAGAACTCAGCTTTTCTCTGCAAGTTACCTGTGGAAAGCTGGTAGAGAAAAGAGTCTGCTCAGGAGATAGTCACTGCTGAGGTGAGTGGCAACCTTTCTTGGTTTAGCCAATGGGTGGAGCACCTTTTGGAAAGACAATGTGGCATAGGGGGAAGAACACTGGTCTTGGATTTGAAAACCCTGAGTTTGAATCCTAACCCTGGAGCTTTTTGATTTCTGAGGACTCTGGACTCACTTTGAGAAGTCACAGATCCTCTCATTTTAAAATGAATGTGCTAGTAATTTGAGGACCTATTTCATAGGGTCATCCTGAAGAAATCGCTTTGAAAACCTTAAAGTGCTATATAAATGCAACTTACTATTATCATCATCACCATCATTATCCTCAGTTACCTCATGTGTAAGAGGGGGTAATAATAACAATTCAGTAACAGTGAGTGCCTGCTTTTGAGAATCAAATGAGATGATAAATATAGAGCACTTTGCAAACTGTAATGTGCTTTATAAATTGCTAGCTATTATGGTGATTAAAGTAGCTGAAATGCAGAACTACAAAACAGTAAGTGACTTGTACCTCTTTCTTCTTCAGATGAGGGAATGGGCTTTGTGAGAGTTTTATCTTCTTTGCCAATTGAGACACCTGTACTTGGACTTGGCTTGTGCCAAATAAATGAATTATTACCTGCCAAAGGAGAATGGGGAATGGGGAAGGGAGAAGGTTAAGAAAAAACTGACATTCAAATATAAGAAACAGTAGTGCTCAAAGGAAACACCAGAAATCTACATATTCATGAATTTCCACTAGTCCTACCTTGTGTGATCTGACAACCAATCAGTTCCACTTTCAGAGCAATTCTCTGGTGCCAAGTCTTTGGAATAATTCTCACATATCTGGCCATGATAGGAGGGATGAAATTGTTCCGTACTGGATCTCTAAAGTTAGAGTTACCTTGAAAGATCTGTAAGAACAAGTTCCTTTTTTTAAACCTAGAGAGTATATTTGTTAGTATGTGTGTGTGTGTGTATACATATATACAAACATATTACACATGTGTGTGTGTATGTGTGTGTGTGTATATATATATATATATATATATATATATATATATATTTATGGTTAGTGCACCAATCTAGCTGTCAAAATTGTCTCCATAAAACTAAGATAACTTGCATTCATTAGAAACTCCTGTGATCAACATAGTCAGACATTTTCTGAGTCTAACCTATTTCACATATGAGTTTCTGCCTGGGACTTGTTTGGCAATAATGAAGATAAAACTGCCCAGTTTCATTTGATTATCTGGAATTAATGTTGGTTTGATATCTATAAAAACATATATGGTAGTTTATACCTTGTCATGAAATCTCCAATTACTAATCACTTTCTTTCTATTTAATGAGTCCATAAATTCCCAATGCCAGTCCTCTACCATGCTTCAATTCCTACTGATTGAGCACTTCTGGCTCTCAATAGTAGACAGCTTCTATTTTCCAGGTTCATGAGTCATTTCTGTTGTTTTGCAAAAGCATAAGCCATCTCACCATTTCTACCACCATCCCTCCACATATAAAGGCCACTTATTTTACCTGAAAGTCACTGGGTTTCATGAAAATTTATGGTGGTGGTGGTGGTGGTGGTTTTTTTTTTTTAAGTTCAGATTTATATTCAGACTGAAAATGACTTCTAGCTCTTCTTGTAGTCTGGGTGCCACCCTAACTGCCATTAATACAACTGCCTCTCACACCATTTTAAGGTGGTGAACCTAATCTGAGTATTTTCAATTTTTTAAAAAAAATTTCATTCAACTGGACTACAATGGTAATTTACTGAAACACCTCAATGTTCAGAGTGAGTCAACATGAAAATAAAAGGCTTAGGTATCTTTAAAAAAAAATCAAACCCATCTTTGATCACTCTGTTAGTTCAGTGTGATTGGCTACTTTTTACTACCTGCTTTTTAAAAAAAGTTAAAATGAAAGATAATACCAAAAAAATCAACAAGTAAACATTCCCTCTTATTATTTTGTAGTTATTGGTATCAAAGTTAACACCTCTAATAGAAAATAGATTATAAATTTCTCAAGGACAAGAGCTATATCTTAGTCATTTTGACCTAGCAAAGTAGCTCACAAAAGAAATACTCCCTTAATGATTACTATGTATGAATGAAGGCAGAAAACTGAGATAGCATGTTTGAAGTAGCAGGAAAACTAGGTGTCAAGTCCTACCTTTGACATGTACTAGCTCTGTGATCCTATGTAAGTCACTTAATCTCTCGGTCCCCTAGGCAACTCACTAAGACTGAAAATTACAGACAAATTGCTAATCTGAATTGGGGGAAGTTGTTTCCACATTGAGAGTTTCCTACATGGTTGAAATCTATACTGTATTTTTAAAAATGTAATGTTATATACTAGGTAGAGATGAGAAATTCATCTTAAAATTCAGACATTTCAGACTATGAAGCAGTTCTTAACTTGAGGTCTATGAACAATTTTTAAAAAGCCAACAATTATATTTTAACATAATTAATTTCCTTTGTAATTCTATTTTGTGCATTAAAAACATTATTCTGAGGAAGGAGTATACAGTCTTAACTAGACCAACAAAAGGGTTCATGACACAAAAAAAGATCATGTGACTTTTGCAGCTACTTTTCTCATTCATGTATAACCAATAAAGGTATCTAATTTCTCTTTCAATACTGAAAAGCATATTATAAAGTTAATGGCTCATACCATCTGAAAACTAGCTTCCCAAAAATGTCTATATCCTTTGACTCAGAGATTACACAGCTAGGCATATACCCGCAGTAGTTAATAACAGGAGGATAGGGCTCATATATAACAAGCTAGGTGGCAGCAATTTTTACAGTAGCAAAGAATTGGAAACAAAGTAGATCCCTATCAATTGGGGAATGGATAGACAAACTGTGGTAAATGAATGTAATGGAACATTATTTTACTATAAGAAATAATTATGTGAAGAATACAGAGAAGCACAAGAGAACTTATATGAACTTATACGAAGTGAAGCAAGCAGAACCAGGAAAACAATATACACAAGGACCACAACAATGTATACAGAAAAAAGAAATTCAAAAGAATACTATGAAATTATAATGATCAAAATTATTAAACTGTAAATACCTATTGACCCAAAGAACTGAGGAACCACATGTACAAAAACATTTATAGCAGCTGTTGTGGTAGCAAAGATTTGGAAACTGAGGGGATGCCCATCAGTAGGAAAATGGCCGAAAAAGTTATGGCATATGAATCTGATGGAATACTATTATACCATGAGAAACGATGAAGGGGATGGTTTCAGCAAAACACAGGAAGACTTGTATGAACTGTAAAGAGAGTGTAACAAAGATAACAATCTATACAGTAACAGCAACATTGTAAAGACAAAGAACTTGGCAAAATTTAAGAACACTGATTAACATAATTACCAACCATAATTCCAGAGGAATCAAGATGAAAATATGCTCCCTGACAGAGAAGAGATGGACTCAGAGAACAAATTGAGATGTGATTTTTTTGTTTTGTTTTCTGATATGGCTGATGTGGGGGTTGGTTTTGTTTGACTATATGAGTCTGTAACAAGGGTGTGGTTTTTCTTGCTTATTGAGGAAGAAGGAAGGAGGGAGACAATTCAGTTTTGAAAATACAACGAAATTTAATTTTAAAAATCATAATAACAAGCTTGGTCCCAGAGAAGAGATATGAAAACTGATCTCTCCCTGGTTCTTTGCAGAGACAGTGAATGGACTATGGGTATGTAAGACTGCATATAATGTTGGATTTTTTTTTTTTGATGTGTTGGTTAGTGTTGCTAAAATCTACTCCCCCCTGTCCCCTGCTCTTTTTCTTTGATGTTATAAGTAATGGTTCTCTGAGAGGAAAAGAAGGACCTACACTGGAAAGTGCTAGTAATTTAAAAACAAAAGATAGCAATAAAAAATGTACTAAAAAATGAAGAATAGTTTCTCCAAGTCAGATTCTTCACCTCAATCATTCTTCTTACCTTTTCTTCATTGTTCACAATTCCTTTGTAGGTCTTCCACTTGGGGCTGAGATTTTTGAAATTCATCACAAAAGACTTAACATAAAAGTTGAAATTTGTTTGGGTGGATCCTGCAGTCCTAATCCCTTGTAACAAGATAGTTTCTCTTGGTTAGTTTTTTTTTTTTAACATTCCCTTCCCCCACCACCATATTTAGGTATGTATATTGCATTTAAAATCTTCTAAAACTTCCAATTTCACTTTTTTTCTCTAATAGAGCACAGACTTCTAAAATATGTCAACATATTTCTTTCAATTACTTTCATTTTACTGGTCAGGAAAGAAATAGTTTTACAGCTAATGGAATTTTTCTTAGAAGTGTAGCTAATAGTCTTTTAATTCTTAGAAAAAACTCCATTTTATTGGAGTTTTTTGTTTGACTATATGTTTGACAAACAAAACCCCCATATTTTTATATAAAGCTTCACATAGCAAAGAAAAAAAAAACATCCTAACAATTTAAAATGTATATTTTAAACTGAAGAGCTACTACTGAATTATCTTCTCACTCTCATCTCCAAATAAATGTTGGTTATAGAAGACAAAAAGACAATATGTGTACCTCATTCTCTCACACACAAAATTTTGAAGTCATTTCATTTTTAAAAATCTGTCAAGTGTTTTGTCAGTAGTCTGTCAATAAGCTTTTGTTAAGTACCTATTATGTGCCAAAACACTGTGCTAAATGCTAGGGATACAAGGAAAGGCAAAAGATAGTCCCTGGTCTTGAGGAGTTTGCAATGGCTATGGTAGAAATAAGATGCAAACAACTATATACAAACAAGTCACATACAGGATAAACTGAAGCTATGCAATAGAGGGAAGGCACTAGCATTATGCAGGAGTAGGAGCCTTGAACTCTTTAAAGAAGGACGTTATGCAAAGCAAAGGTATTATCTCAAAGTAGCCTGTTATGAAAAGAATTCTTACACATAGCACTTCTCTATATCCACAAAATTAAATTTTACGTGCTTTAATACCTGTTATTTTCTTTGTCTCTCCCAAATCTATTTCCAGCCACTCCCCAGATTTGTGGTTGGTGCTGGTGTCTCCTGAAGCCCATGATGGTCCTTGGTCTTGGAGCCGTGCCTGGCCAGGAGACCAATGAATCTCTTCTCTATTTTCATTGACCCAATGCCAAGAGGAAGAAGCAGTGATTTGCCTGGCAGGTTCCAAACTCAGGGATTTATTGCACCCTATAATAAAAGAATAACACAATTCAAGTACAGGTCTGATCATGGATGGCGAAAGAAAACAAAGTAAGAATAAAATCCCCTATTGGCCCAGAATTACTCAGCTGATTTTCTAATTATTGATATGATAGGGATGAATCAAATGATTTAGGTGAACACGGAAGAATTAGGAATTTGTTTGCACTTTCTGAACTTGTATTTCACATATGGTTTAAAGATCTTAGGCACTTTTGTGTTTTTCAGCTTCCAAATGCCCACCTGGAAGCCTGGTAATTTGTTCACTATAATCATATCCAACTTAGGTCACACCTTACACCCCCATAGATTTTTTCTGTGTCTTCTTAACCTGACCCTGATCCCCAATGACTCTCCTGGCTTAGTGAGGCAATCAGGGGTCAAATCTGACAGGATCAGGATTCAGCAAATTTTAAAAGAATGGGGAATAATGATCCTAGCAGCCAGTGAATGTCAGATTGCCATGGTTCATGCCTTTAGGACTGATAAATCATTCCAATAAGTCCTCCCTTTGAAGGAATTGCAGGGATTGGGACAGCCAGTGGTTAATTACAGGAACTGAGTGGACCACATTGACTCTATCTTGTAATTCAATTTTGGAGTTAACTCGGTTCCCTTTCTATTCAATTATGAGGTTAGGCTAACTCTGTCTTGTGAGAAATCTTTAATTGTGAAAATTGGGACAAAACCTTATTGTATTGTTTGAACCTAGCCCTGCATAGCTAGCAAGCTGGACCACTTCTACCTGCTGTTTTAGAGACCCTTAATTAAGGACATAGGTTATGCTGACCAGAAACCCAGTCAGACCCAAAGATTGATGTAAGGAATTTTCTCACAATTGTCCATTTCAAGTAGCCCATATGTTGTATCTGAAAACTGGCCCTATATTGATCAGTCAGTTATTGTTCCCACGTTCCTTTGACTGTTCACAGATAGTTGGGGGAATGGGACATCCCCTTTTTTCTGATTTCAGGGAATTGTATCTGTTCACTCTCCCCCTCCCAAATTTAGAAAGTCCCTAATCTTTCCTCCAATTAGAAACTGGATTCCTAATGTTGGATCTTGATTGTTTTCTTTTAATTAATTGATCCTATTTTTTGTAACGTATAAAAGTCAGTCTCCCCCTGTATTTGGGGTCCAGTGCCAAAGCTGAGGGAGGTTACTATCCTGATTTATTGGGCGATTAACCTGCATTGCTTAATAAATCAATATGCTTGGAACCTTGAGACTTTGTTTTCTCAGTCATTTCATCTTTCACCCACTACCCATTGATATATTATCTGTTTTTTTTTAATCTAAGGTTCTCTTTGTATTCCTTTATTCTATCATATTCACTAACAAAAATCTCATTGACAAACTAAAATGTCTCCCTTTCTAGTCCAAACTAAGAAGCTGAGTAATTGTGTGTGTGTGTGTCTGTCTGTCTGTCTGTCTGTCTATCTATCTACAGAACAATGATGGAGAGACTTTTTGTGAGAATATCAAATCAGAACCTGATATGATGCTATGGGGAAGAAGGGAATAAGAAATGTTTGACCAAGGCCTTATATTTACATAATCATGTTAATTAAGTAAAGAGAGTGAGCTGGATTGGCTTTTGGGAAATTAAGTAGTCACCTCAATGACCCCACACTTCACCCTGAAACAAAGATCCATGTTTTAAAGGTCAGTATTCTTTTGGGGGTACCATATGGCAGCAAGCCATGGAAACTCTGAGCATTGAAGCTGAAGGTCACTCAAAGAAGTGCATAATGGAAAAGAGTAGGATATAACACATTACTAACCAGTAACTGGGCAAGATAAATGGCATAAAAGATGCCATCTGACAGATGTGCAAATGGAAAATAAGGTGTACCCGTCACTTATATAGAGAGAAGAAGACCTAGTGGCTATCTTCTGTGTTCCAATGATATCAACATATTGTCGACAGTACTAGAGGAAGGCCTCCTCATTAAGAGGTTCCCAATTTTAGTGTTTAATTGGAGAAAATGGGCAAGAGTAGCTAAGGATAAGAAAGTGTCAACAAGTTGACAGCTACACTTTCTAGAAAATTTTCACATTGATGAAATCAGAGACCCATTAAAGTACTGAAGTATGAGTTCATTAAATTTGCTCAAAATAGCTAATAATAATAGCTAATATTTGTAGAGTGTTTTAAGGTTTGCAAAGTGCTTTAATGTATTATCTCATTTGATCCTCATAATAACCTTGTGAAAAAAGGACTATTATTATACCCATTTTACGGATACGGAAACAGACTGAGGTGGAATTTGCCAAGGTCACACAATCAGAAGGTGTCTGAAGTGTAATTGGAACCTCCATATCCAGCACCATACCCAGCCATCTAGCTGCTTGTAAAAATCAAATGGTGATGTTGAGGCCATCTTTACCTTTTAACCCAGTTAAAGTCTGGTAGGTTAAGAATTCCCCTAACTTCAGAAGAGGTGTCATTTCTCATTTCACTGGTGAGGCAGGGGAAAGTGATGAGGAGGATGTGTTTAGTTTAAAGTAGACCAACTATCTACTATAGCATTGTGCTTCTCATGGGTTATTGATGAGCTTTTTTCTTACACAATTATTTCCCCAATTTTCTCTTCCAAGTATCATAAAATGAATATGTATGTTACTTAGCTCTGTTCAACATCTAATATTTTACAGAATACTTGATTTCAAAAGGTGGAGAAGGCATGACATAGTAACTAATGGGGAACTATAAACATTCATAATCTCCAACAGCTTATTTCAATATTTCTTACCATTGGATGAAAACATAAATCGCTTATGTGACAGAGAACCACTGGGGGAAAAAAAAGAAAGAGTACTTTTTATTAGATAAGTTTCTCTGATGGTAAAACAAGCAGGTATACTTCATATAATATAGACACACTACACACAGATGTTAAAGGATATCCATGGGCCATGAAATGACATGTGCACAAGACTTTCCATCTTCCAAACTCTGAGAATTTTCACTGCTTATCTCCTATGCCTTGAATTCTCTTCTTCTTCTCTGTTTCCTCTCCTCCCAGGTTTTATTGAAGTCCCAGTTAAACCGTGCCTTCTGCAAGAAGCTTTTCCAGATCTCCCTTACTTGTAGTGTCTTCACTCTGCCAATTATCTTCAATTTCTCCTGTCTCTTGTTTGTATGTTGTTCTTTGCATGCTGTCTCCTGAATTAGATTGGGAATTCCTTGAGAGCAGGGACTATTTTTACCTTTCTATGTTTCTTTACTGCTTAGATAGTACCAGGCATATAGTAGGAGCTTAATAAATCTTGTTGACCGAATACTTTTCCTTTAACAGAGACCTCGGTTTTCTATTCATTCTCAACATTAAAATCTCATTAACAGAACAAAAAAATCTCTCTAGCCTTTACCAGCTATAATGTATTTTCATTGTTGTACAATCTTCCTTTTGCAGACTTAAAGGATGCTCTTAGTCACAAAATTTTATTCTATAGAGCCAATCAATGTACCACAGTCATTGCCATTCAGTGTTGAGCCTTGGGATCAACCCTAACATCTACTTTCCTTTCTGTTGCTGGTTCCTCTTTTTCATGAGGGGTCCTAGCTATGCTCACTTCATTCCTGGCTCAGCTCACTCTCTGGATTTATATGCCTTATATGCTTATAAGACACTCTGCTTTCACAAAGGCTACATCAGACTTTCTCACGTCTAACTTATATGCTTTATATGCTTATAAGCCACTCTGCTTTCACAAAGGCTACATCAAACCTTCTCTTTAAGGCAACAGTTATCACCCTAGGGTTTGAGTACTAAAAAACAAAGCATTGTGATGACTGTATTTCAATATAATTAGCTTCTTTTGAATGCTATGCATTTTATTTTATGCTTTTAAAAACATTATTCTGAGAAAGGGTCTATAGCAGCGGTTCTCAACCTATGGGTTATGTTCAATTATGTTCAATTCAATGAAAATACATCCTACATATCAGATAGATTCATAACAGTAGCAAAATTACAGTTATGAAGTAGCAACGAAAATAATTTTATGGTTGGGGGGTCACCATAACATGAGGAACTGTATTAAAGGGTCTCTGCATTAGGAAGGTTGAGAACCACCGTTCTGTGGGATCATCAGATTACCAAATGGGTCAAAGACAAAAAGGTTAAGAAACTCTGCCTTAATGCCTGGTATACTGCCCCATTCCTGCATTCTTGGTACATGATTTTTCATACTACTCTAGTGAGAAAATTAAGATGATCAAACAGAAAGCAACCTGCATTCTGTTTCTAGTCTGCATGCCTTTGTAAATGCTGTTCCCACGTCTGAAATACACTTTCTCTTCACCTCATCTCTAAGAATCTCTAGCTTTCTTCAAAGTTCAGTTTAGGTGTTATCCATCTATAGGAAACCTATCCTGATCCCCTCAATACTGTGTGGGTGTGTGTGATTACATTACATATTTATATTTACTTATCTGTGCATTTATTTCCCCAATAGAATGCCAGGTCCTTGAAGGTAAGGATTCTCTCTCTCTCCTTTCTCTCTTTCTCTCTCTCTCCCTCTCTCTTTCCTTCTTCTTCTTCTTCTTCTCCTCCTCCTTTCTCCTTCTTCTTCTTTTTTAATCTGTTTCTCCAGTGCTTACTTTTATGCCTGGCTTAAAAAATAATGCTTACTAAATGCTTGAGATTGATTTTACAGAAGAGAAAATTCCTCTGTTGTTGCCTACCAAATCCTATCAATTCATCTCTTACACAATCTGTTGCATTCATCTATTTTTCTTCATTTTAACTAGTTCAGATTCTTTTAATCTCATACCTGGACAACTTTATACCCTAAGGACAATGGAATCTTCCTATCTGACTCATAGCTGAAATCTTCCCTGTGTTGCCTTTCCTGTTACAATATGAGCTTCTTGAGAACAGGGATTGTCTTACTTTTCTGTCTTTTCCCCTTGTGTTCAATCAACACATTGCTTTGTACATAGTGCTTAATAAACATTCTATAGTCATTCATTCACTAGTCTAAGACTCCAATTCAATTTCCCTCCCTTGCCTTTCTTGTTCCAATTCACCTTGTACAGCATAGTCAAACTAATTATCTTAAAACACCCCTTTTACCATGTCAATTTCTTGCTCAAAAACCTCTTTAAAAGCTTCCTATGGCCTATGAAGTCTGAAGACTGATGACTCAGCTGGGAATTACACACTTTCCAAAATTTGGCCTCAGTCAAAATTTCCAGTTTTATTTCCTGCTAATTTTCTATGCAAATCTGCCACTTGTCAACCTGTTCTACCTACAGATGCCAAATACACACTTGTCTTTTCTTGGCTTGAGACTTATCTACCTTACCTACAACATTCCACCTCCCATTTCTGCCTTTGCTCCAGCTGGCCCCCATACCTGGAATGACCTCCCCTCCTCGCCCTTGGCTTTTAGAATCCTTTTCATTCTTCAAAACCCAGTTCAAGTACCACATTCTATATGAAGCTTTGCCAGAGTTCCCAAGGCCCTCCTTGCTAATACTATCTTGTATTCATCTGCATATACTTAAATATATTCCCATTAGAATGTAAGCCCCAGGAGGTGAGGCCATGATGGTGCAGTAAAAGCAGGGATTCACCTGAGGTCTCCGACAGACTTCTTCAACTACCTCTAAAGAGTGAATCTGAACAAATTTTAAAGCAGCAAAATCCACATAGAGAAAGTGTGTGGTAGATTTCCTTCTCAGGAAAACCTTGAGGCTCAACAAGAGGAGTTACTGCACTAGCTAAGTAAGAGAGGAGTGCAGTCTAGCGCACAGGCTGCACTAGTGCAGACCTTATCACAGTGACACTGGATTGCTGGCACTAGTGGTGACTCCCAGCCCTCTCGGTGGCAGGAGGAGAGTCTGTCAGAGCTGGGTGAGAGAAAGAGGCACAGTCCTGCATGGGGCCTGTGGCGGCAGCAACAGCTACTCCTAGGGCTATCAAACTGAATGTTTGAAAGTCACCTGTTCAAACTTCTGGAAGCCAAGATGGTAGAGTAAACAGTAAGTTGCTCTCATCTTCCCTTGACCTCGAAAAACCCAGAGAATATTGCCCCAAGAGCAAGCAGAAAGACAGAGTATGGCTGTCTTTTAGCTCTAGCTTGGGAGGCTACAAGGATTAACAGAAAGGCTCCCATTTACTATGGCTCAAGGGGCCAAGGGCAGGATAGGAGGCATCCCAGCAGACCAGCAGGAGATCCTGAGTGCCAGGGTGGAGGAGTAGGCAAGCGCCAACCCTAGACACACACTGCCTCTAGCCCAGCACCAGGTAAAATACCAGACCACTACAACATACAACTGCAAGCACCTGAGGCCCCAGCACAGAAAACCAGTAACTAGGCTCCTAACCCCCAGCACAAGAAGTCTGGGACAGTGACCCCTGGGCCCCAGAAACAAAGATCAAATTTAAAAGCCAGGAAGAAGGGGGGCAAACAACATGAAAGAGAAAAATTTTTCAAAAATCAATGACCATAGAAAAATATCTTGGTGACAGGGAAGACTGAAACACAGATTCAGGAGAGGACAACATGGTCAACATACCCACATTTGAAACCTCAAAAGAGGAATATGAACTGATCTCAAGCCCAAAAAGCCTTCTTGGAAAAGCTCAAGAAGGATTTTAAAAGTCAAATAAGAGAGGTAGAAGAAAAGTATAAAAATACAATTGACAAAATAGAAAAAAGTTACACTGAAGAACTCCTTAAAAACTGCAATTGGACAAATGCAAAAGGAGGTACAAAAGCTAACTGAAGAAAAAAATTTGTTAAAAATTAGAATTGGACATCTGGAAGCTAATGACTCTATGAAACATCAAGAAGTAGTCAAACAAAATTGAAAGAACGAAAAAATAGAAGAAAATGTAAAATACCTCATTGGAAAAACAACTGAACTAGAAAACAGATCCAGGAGACAGAATTTAAGAACTGTTGGTCTACCTGAGAACAATGATGAAAAAAAGAACTTACACAGCATCTTTCAAGAAATTATCAAGGAAAACTGCATTGAGGTCTTAGAATCAGAGGGTAAAATAGTCATCAAAAGAATCCACCAATCACCTCCTGAAAGAGATCCCAAATTGAAAATGCCAAGGAATATTGTAGCCAAATTCCAGAATTGTCAGATTAAGGAGAAAATACTGCAAGCAGCCAGAAAGAAATAATTCAAATATCATGGAGTCACAGTCAGGATTACACAGGATTCAGCAGCTTCTACATTAAAAGACTGCAGATATTGGAATATGATATTTCATAAGGCAAAGGAATTTGGATTATAATTAAGGATCAACTATCTAGTGAAACTAAGCATGGTCTTTCAGGGGAGGAGATGGACATTCAATGAAATAAGAGACTTCCAGACTTTCTTGATGAAAAGACCAGAGTTCAATGGAAAATCTGATCTTCAAATACAAGACTCAAGAAAGGCATAAAAAGGCAAATAGGAGAAAAAAAGAAAAAGAAACATATTGTTCAATAAGGGCATGCTGTTTACATCCCTATATAGGAGGATGATACTTGTAAATGTTAATTGAATATTTATTATGACATTTAAAAGCAATATACATAGAGGATGTGGGTATAAATTAACTGATACAATGATAAAAAACCTAATTAAGGGGTGCAAGGGATTGTAATGGAAGAAGAGCAAAGGAGGAGGCAGGAAACAATAAATTATATCACATGAAGAGGCACAAAAACATATTATAGTAGTGGGAAAGAAGGGAGGGACATGAGCTTTGTTTGAACTTTACTCTCATTGGATTTGGTTCAAGGAAGGAATAACACACTCAGTTAAGTATAGAAATTTAACTTGACCTACAGGCAGTAGGAGGAGAAACGGGAAAGAAAAGGAGGGGGGAGAGAGTGGGGCTGATAGAAGGGAGGGAAGAGTAAGGGAGGCAGTGGTCAAAAGCAAAACTCTTGAGGAGATAAAGTGAGAAATAAAAGCATAAACATGTGAGGAAATAGGATGAAGGGAAAGACAGATAGTCACCGTAAGTGTGAACGTGAATAGGATGAATTCTCCCATAAAACAGAAGTAGATAGCAGAATGGATTAAAAACCATAATCCTACAGTATGTTGTTTACAGGAAACACATTTGAAACAGTGGGGTACACATAGGATAAAGGTAAAAAACTGTAGCAGAATATATTATGCTTCGGCCGAAGTAAAAAAAAGCAGAGATAGCAATCCCAAAAGCAAAAATAGATCTAATCAAAAGAGATAAGGAAGGAAACTATATCCTGCTAAAAAGTACCATTGCCAATGAAGTAATATCATTACTAAACATATATGCACCAAGCAGTATAGCATCCAAATTCTTAAAGGAGAAATTAAGGGAGTTACAGGAAGAAACAGACAGCAAAACTATACTAGTGGAGAGACCTCAACCTCCCCCTCTCTAAACTTGATCAAGCATTTTTTCATATGCTTATAGATATCAAAATAAACAAGAAAGAAGTCAAGGAGGTGAATAGAATTTTATTTTATTTTATTTTTCTCCCCTAAAATCCTTCTTCTTGTTTTTTTTTATTTTTAAAATTTTCCCTAAATTTCATTTCATTTCATTTCATTATAGACATCTTAATGTCTATAATTTACTTTTGTTTTTAAAATTGATTTGTTTATTTACTTTTAGTTGACAAGATTCAGTTCCAGAATCCCTTGAGTTTCAAATTTTCTCCTCTCCCTCACTGCCCCCCCCCCCACCATGGCGGCATGCAATCAAGTATAGGATCTGCAAATATTTTCACATTGGACATTAGTCTGGTTGTATAGAAGGGTTGTAACCAATGGAGTGAACAATAAGAAAAGAGAAAGCAAATCAAACATGAAAAAGAACGATAGCATGTAGGTTGCCTTAGTCTCCATTTAAACTCTGGTCTTTCTAGATCTTTCTCTGAATGTAGATATCTCCTTCTATCCTGGGACTTGTCGAGTTGTCTTATAACTGT
>CM053586.1:103015462-103032361 GCA_028646515.1 Pseudochirops corinnae
CCTCCCCCAAAGTCATCTATTAAGAGCTTACTATGCAATTAATCATTTGCCTATGCAAAGAGCAACAATAGCTTTTCATCTGTGGAAAATAGACAAGCATGGTCTCAGTTCTCTATTTAGATAGGAAGGTGATATCACAATATGATTTTGTTTCTCCTCTCCCCACCTCTAGTGCCCGCCCATGTTAGCTGTAGTGCCATAACTCCAGAACTGGAAGAGACCTCAAAATCCAATCTCCTCATTTTCCAGATGAGGAAACTGAGTCCCAAGAAGGTTAAGGGACTTAATCAAGGTCACAAAGGTAAAAATGGCAGAGGAAAGATTGGAATCAAAGTCTTTTGATTCCAGCCCCAATCCACCATACCATACTGGCTATTTAGAGGGAGATTTAGAGGTACTTGGCATAAAAAGATGGGTGTTAACATTTAGTGACCTGAACTTAATCCTTGGTCCCAGGGGTATACTGCCTCTCATCAGACCAGGCAAATTCCATCTCTGCAATCAATCCCTTACAGCAGTGGTTCTCAACCTTCCTAATGCTGTGACCCTTTAATACTCATATGTGGGCGTATCTGTATGTGGTAGGACCTGCCTCGAGATGGATAGAGGAGTGGTGTCTCAGTTCCTAAGACCATTGGAAATATGTGTTTTCTGATGGTCTTAGGCAACACCTGTGACCCCTGTGAAAGGATCATTTGGCCCCCAAAGGGGTCGTGAACCACAGGTTGAGAACCACTGCCTTACAGCATCTTAGGATCATGGGATTTAGAGCAGGAAGGGACTTCAGAGAAAATAATTTCTTATCTCTTCATTTATAAAAGATTGAATTGAGGCCCACAGAAGTGAAGCAACTCAGGTGGGATCCAAAGTCAGGTCCTCCGACTCTGAATGCAGTATTCTTTATACCACACCATACCTGGAGTATGCCTAATTCCTAAGTAACAGGATCAATTGCCTAAGAAGCCAAAGGGCAACCATGTCATTGTAATGGTAATGGGATTGGAAGATCTTCTATGCCCCTCATATTGGCAAGCTAGTGGATGTTTAGTGCTTGGTTTCAAGTTCATAATTGTGTCAAGTATTGAGACCTAGAACTTGTGAATATCACAATGGTATGTACTTCCTGACATAGCAGGAAGGGGTGGGGCAAGGAAGAGATTTTGAGAACAGAACTTGTGGTGGCGGAACTTCTGGGAGCCAGAACTGCTGGGAGCAAGCAGTGTGGAGGCTGAGCAGCTACCATGAGTGAGGAGAGGAGGATCTTTGCCTGAGGGAGCCTGTTTTGTTTTGAAGGCTTGGGAATATGGATGTTCACTGCATTAACTATGTGTACCAACTTTGTGGCTACTGTAATGACTTTGACTTTCTGGTTTGGGGACAGGGCCTTCTGGTATTTGAATAAATGCTTTGGCTCTGTTCTCCATGTGGAGAGCCTGTTACATTTTGTGATTCACAACTACATCAGCATATTCATAGTCACTGTGGGTGTTGTGAATATTGCATTGTTGCTATAGTCATTCAACCCTTTCTTGCACTCAACATGACAAAATTTCAGGATTAAGGGCCTAGAGAGATACATTTGCTCAGGAGATCTGGAGAGAAATCACATCAATAGCCCAGTAGAAATCACATTAAATATCTGTCATAATACTTAGTACCTAGCTTCACTGGTTGTATTTTCCACAACCACATTTGGGACACATTTTGGGACACAACCATATTGGTGACAAGGATTATTAACAATACACTTATTTTTTTTTCTTGAAATTGTGTCTGTCCAAGAAAATTTGGACTATTCCTCTCACAAGGGCAATCTGTTCTGTGCATTTTCACTGGCCATACCAAATGCCTGGAATACTTGTCCTCCTCATCTCAGCTTCTTGGCTTACAAACAACAAACTTGGATTCCCAGTACATCCTCTTTCTTAATTATTTCCTATTTTTCCTATGTAAATTTTGTGTGTATGTATATATGTACATGTACATGTATGTGTTTGTATGTATGTATGTTTGCTTAGGGTCTCCCCCATTGGATTGTGAGTTCCTTAAGGGCATTTATCTTTAGCCTCATCTTGTATCCCAGTGCTTACTCCCCCTACTCTAAACTTTCCTACTACTGTTACTTTTTGACCCAGGAACACTAGCCTCCTTTCTGTTCTACAAACAAGACATCTCTCAGCTCCAAGCATTTTCTTTGACTATCCCCCATAATCTAGAATTTTCTCCCTCTTTGTCCTGGCTTCCTGACTTCCCAGGCTTCCTTCAAATCCCTAAAAATCCCATCTTCTATAAGAAGTCTTTCCCAATCCCTCTGAATTCTAATGCCTTCTCTTTTTAAAACATTTCCTATTAATCCTCTATATAGCTTGTTTGTACATATTTTTTTTCTTTTTGTCTCCTCCATCAGACTGTGTATTCCTTAAAGACAATGACTGCCTTTTGTCTCTTTGTATCTTCAGCACTTAGCATAACATCTGGCACAAAGAAGGCAATTTAAAAAATGTTTATTGACTGAGATCTCAACTGAGTGACCATCATTTAAAAATATCTTTCTGAATATGTGGGAAATCTGAGGAATAATTAAAGTGTGTTTTAATCAGATCACAGTATTGAATTTGCATCAGTACCTTTAGTATTGTAATGTATAAGAAACAAAATAAAACATACTTCAGCTATGTACCTTAATGCTACCCTATCTATGTCTTGGGACAGTTTTATGCTGACCAATCATAAAGGGTTTCTTTAATCCAATGCTGAGAGTTTTCTGGATGTTTCCGTGAATATTGCTATGTTCAGCATGAAGAATTCTCAGATATTACCCCCTCAGATATCACTATTTAAAAATTGATTTGTTTGTTTACTTTTAGTTTACAAGATTCAATTCTAGGATCCCTTGAGTTACAAATTTTCTCCTCTCCTTTCTCCCCCCTCCCTCACAGCAGCATGCAATCAAGTATAGGATCTGCAAATACTTTCACTTTAGACATTAGTCAGGTTGTAAAGAAGGGTTGTAACCAATGAAATGAACAATGGGAAAGAAGGAACAAAATTAAACGAAAAAGAAAGAGAGCAGGTAGTTTGCTTCAGTCTGCATTTAAACTCTGTTCTTTCTAGATCTTTCTCTGAATGTAGACATCTTCTATCATGAATCTTTTGGAGCTATCTTATAACTTTGGGCTGCAGAGAAGAGTCCATTCTATCAAAGTTGGTTGTCACACATACGTTGTGTCTGTAATTGACTTTTTGCTCATGATTAGTAACTATAAACAGTTACATACCTTCTTCCATATCCAAAAATGTACTATTTCTGTCAGGCTAGGTGAGAAAGTGCAGGATCTTACCTTACTTTACATTGCAATGTATAGTACAAATGTCATTTATTTGTTCAACTGATAGGATCACAAATATAGAGCTCATCCAGTCACCTCATTTTGAATATGAAGAAACTGAGACTCTTAGTGGTTCAGTGCTGTGCCCAAGGTCACGTGGGCCATAAATATAAGGACGGAGATTTAAATCCAAGTCCTGACTCCAGAACCAGTGTTATTTTCACTATACCTTACTGCTTTTTTCAATTTGACATTTATTAAGAACATATTATGGGAGAGGGACTATACCTGACATGGAAGTACAAGGGCAAAAGTGAAACAAGTCCCTACTCTTAGGGGCTTTCATTCTCTTGGATCAGGGATACAAAATGTATGCAAATAAGTAAATATAAAGGCTATTTAAATTTACACATGAAAGTAAATTTAGGGATAGATCTGTGATTTCATTGCTATGGAGGGCTCCCAGTGGAGATTTTCCTTCACCAATGTATATTGTCACAGTTGTAGAGAGTTACCTAAAGCACTGTGGGTTTAGCACCTTGTCCAGAGTTGGGCACAATAAATATAGGGGAGAGGTGTGACTTGAACTGAGGTTCTCCTGGCTTCGAGAGCAGTTCTTTATCTGTGATGTCATACCGTCTCTCTCTTACAGAGTAATAAAAAGTAATTTCAAGAAGGAGGAAATGTTTAAAAACATATGGAACATGATATGAACTTGAATAAGTGAGGCAATAGATATTCTAGGAAGCTTTTATTTCAAAAAGTAAGGTAAATATTTAAAAAATAATGTCTATATTTGCACCCTCTTTGTTTCTACTATATCCAATCTGACATTGTCACACTATAAAACATGTGTGATCTGATGAATAATAGCTTCTATTATCAAATATGTTATGGTGTCCTATGTTGGCAGTCTGGGTAAGATCATAAATTAGGGTAGGAAGGGATACTAGGCACCATGTAGTCCAACCTGCTCATTCTACATATAGTAAAACTGAGACCTAAGAAGTGACGTGACTGATTTATGACCATATATCTCATAAAATTATAGAATGTTAGAAATGGGAAGGACCTTAAACATCATGCAATTTCATGTATATGTCACCCTATTATAAAGCTAAGTAAATTGAGGCCTAGGGTAGTTAAGCTATTTACCCAAGGACACTCAACTAGCAAATAGTAGAGCCAAGGTTCAAACTGGTCTCCTAAATACAAATTCAGTTCTCTTTCCGCACTGTCATATTATAAATGACAAAAGAGATATCTATCTTCTTGGGGTATGTGTCCAAGATAAAAGCTAGAGCTTCCTAAGACTTGTCAAACTGCATAGCTAAAATCTTCTTCCGATAATACACATGGGCACAAATCATATGGTTAGAAAGAACCAAGAAAATATTGTTAAAACTTATGAAGGGTTAGACAAGAAATAGAAAAACGTGAGGAACATAAATGGCATTTTCATTATTGCTCCCCACCAAAGGCAAGGCTTCAGAAGAGAAAGAAGTGAATAATTGGAATAAGAAGATAGATTTGGATTTATGGACTATGACTTAAAATACAGGAATGAAAGGATCCTGTCTGTGGATAGAATACAACTCACAAGGGTTGGTAAGGATGTATTTTCTTGTGGTCTCACAAATAAAAGGACTTTAAACTGAAAATGAAAAGGGAAGGAAAATACACACAGACAGATGGATGTGTGTGTGTATGTGTGTGTGTGTGTGTGTGTATATACACATATGTATATGTATATGTATGTATACATGCATCATATACACAAACTGTTTTTCCAGAGATAATAGCTATAATTTAGTAAGAATAACAGTAAAAAACACCCAGAAGTTCAAAGGAGACAAATCCAAGAAAGGCAAATAATAAATTCGTAACTTCTAATGTTGATGCACAAATTGAGAAAGTATGAATAACAAGCCGAGTGAACTGGAAAACCAGACAAAAGAAAGCAGATATGACTTTGTATGGCATCCTTGATTGTTGGTGGGATGAGACCAATGACTGAAATATGGCTCTAGAAGGGCATAACTTAAAAAAAAAGAAAGAGTATTGATATAAGGGGCTCACAGAATAATAGTTTATGTTAAGATTATTTCATGTAAAGATTGGAAAAGCCAGATAGAAAGAGAGCATTCAAGTGAAGGTCAATATACAGAAACAAACATCCCTGGGGAATGACTCAGACTCAAGACAAAAAGCCTGAGTATTTCAGGAAAGAGATTATAAATCCTCAACAAAGGCATGATAGAACAGTGATTAAAACTTGAATTATCTAGACATTTGCTAGAGTGCTCTCTCTCTCTCTCTCTCTCTCTCTCTCTCTCTCTCTCTCTCTCGCTCTCTCTCTCTGTTTCTCTGTCTCTGTCTTTCTCTCTCTCTCTCACACACACACACAGTTTCACATACACATACACACGATACAGACACACACAGTCTCTCTGTCTCTGTCTCTGTCTCTCTCTCTCTCTCACACACACACACACACACACACACACACACACACCTGCCTTCCTGCCTTCTTTCTCCCTCCAAAAGAGCAGCTCCTATTTGCCGGCGTGGGGGAGGGGGGAATAGATACATTTTCTTCATATTTGCTGTTGTTTTTCAATTGTGTCTGACTTTTTGTGGCTTCATTTGGGTTTTTCTTGGCAAAGATACTGAAATGGTTTGCCATTTCCTCCAACTCATTTTACAGATGAGAGAACTGAGGCAAATAGGGTTAAGTGACTTGCCCAGGGTCACACAACTAATTAGTGAGTACAGATAAAGCACTGGCCATGGAGTCAGGAAGATCTGAGTTCAAATCTTACCACAGACACTATCTATGTGACCCTGGGCAAGTCATTTAATTCTTATGTACCTCAGTTCCTCCTCTGTAAAATGGGGACATTGGAGAAGAAAATGGCAAATCATTCCATTTTCTTTGACTAGAAGACACCATGGACTTTGTTCATAGAGTTGGACACAACTGAACATCAACACAGAGACACAGGAAATACAAAATGGCTGTTTGTCAAATGAATAAATGAATGGACAGGTGGAAGGCTTTTGTGCCACCTGTGAAGAGAGGGTTCACTAACTAAACTTCACAACCTTTCTTTATTGCTATAAATGGAGATTTCATTAAATAATACTGTCAGTGTCAGCTGAAAGAACAAGAAACAGCTCAGGGTATTTCATCAAGGAGCATAGCTCTTGCTGACTTTGAATGTAGAATCATCACCATTCAATTCTATCTATATCTTCTGTGTCTAGGACCTCAGGCAGCTTGCAGGGCACGGAATGTCATATAAGACTTTATCACCAACACAAAGAACCCAGAGAAACACATAGGAAAAGCCCACCCAGGAATTCAGTTCTCCAACATTAAGTACCTATTATAAGCAAGGCACTGCCCTAGGGCACTATAAGTTTTGGACATGGAGAATTTGAAGTGTTGGTGGGACATTCAGGTAGAGATATTTGTGGAATTTTAGCTTGGAGGGAAAAGTTGAAGGTTGGGGGTATAGATTTAAGAATCAACTGCATAGAAGTCACATAGAGTCTGATAAGATCACCCAATGAGAGTGGAGAGAAATGGTAACTGGATGGGGGACAGAAATTTGAGAGATGCTTATACTTGGATGGGAGAAAAAATATACCTTGTGTATATATGCTGTACCCTAAGATGTGAAGAATGGTGTTCTCAGTCCTCATTATTTCTCAGAGCATAAAGGGATGCCACTTTTAGAATTCTGATGAACAAGAGAGTTACCAGCAAAGTATGTAAGTATTCATAATACTTCTGCTTTGTACTCTAGGACTTCTCATAAGAGGAATGTGATAGAAGAGTATTCCCCTGGAATCTCTCCTCCTTCTACCTGATGGAATCTTTGACTTCCTTCAAAGCTGAGCTCAGGTGCTGCCTCCTATAGGAAGCCTCTCTTGTGGGCTGCTTGTGCTTCCTCTCCACTCAAATATTTGCTTATGCAATACAATACAATGCAACAAGAATTTATTAGTCAAATCAGCAGGCATTTCTTAAATGCTTACTTTGCCTCAGGCACTTTACATTAGGAACACAAATACAAGCAGAAAGAAACACAGACACTGCCCCCAAGGAGATTATATAATAATGGGAGAAAAGGACATATAAAAGGGAACCAAAGCAAGGGGAGAGGTAGGGACACAAGTAGAGAAGGTCCTGTAAAGATGAGTCAGTATCCTGGAGAAGAATAAACACCTGGTTGGCTTGGACTTCCTTGTTAAAAGGGAAGGTCTGGGAGGAATTAGCCAATCAGAGGGAGAGGCATCTGGGCCAGGAGGGTACATCCAATGTGATAAGTAGTCCAGAGGTGTAGTGAACTTCCCAGGGAAAGAGATTTTTTATGGCATGGAGAGAAAGACCTGGTGATGAATCAACAATGTAGCTGAGAGAATGAAGACCTTATTTAGGCACTTACCAGTGGACAGAGCTCTGGGCCAGGAGTCAGGCAGACCTGAGTTCAAATTTGGCCTCAGACACTTAATCCCTGGTTGACACTGGGCGAATCACTTAACTTCTATTTGCCTCAGTTTCCTCGTTTATAAAATGAGCTGGAAAAGGCAATTG
The DNA here is from genome assembly GCA_028646515.1 of Pseudochirops corinnae. Taxonomy (NCBI): domain Eukaryota; kingdom Metazoa; phylum Chordata; class Mammalia; order Diprotodontia; family Pseudocheiridae; genus Pseudochirops; species Pseudochirops corinnae. The sequence continues at coordinate 103,023,395 of CM053586.1, forward strand.
CAAACTATTCCAGTATCTTTGGCAAGAAAACCCCATAAAGAATTGGACACGATTGATAGACTGAACAATAATAACAATGTGCAGGGCATTGTGCTAGGTACTCAAAGACAAAAATGTCCCTTTTTTAAGGAGCTTAAGTTGTACTAAAAGAATACAACAGATCAATGGATAAGTGTATGTGTGTATATGTAATATGCATAAATACCCATATATTTATATATTTGTGTATATAATTATCACATGATAATTATCACAGATCATATGTGATAATTTGAGGAGGCAGCATAATTACTAAGGGGAAATTTATCTGTGTAATTAATGTACCCCCCAATAGGATATATACATATGTTTGTGTGTGTATATATACATACACACATACACACATACAAGCATATACATACATATGCTTCTTAAGAGCAGGGATGGGTTTTCTGTTTTGTCTATGTAACCCTGCACACAGTAACTACTTAACACAGAGTAACTACTTAACACATAGTACTTAACAGATTCTTCCAAAATTGAATTTTCCCCCATTATCTTTGGTTGTTATTGTTAATACATAGTGTTAAGTTTAAGCTGTTTTTCAATCAGTCTGTTGGGTAGGAAAAATAGAATTCATGAGCCTGAGAATTTGGTGGAATACATAAGGAATATAAAATGAATTATAAATTACTCTGGGAAATCAAGAAGAGTTAATATCAAGTATGGCTCCAGATAAGCTCCTAATTATATGGGCTGCTGTGATCAGCATCTGCTGTTCCTTGTAAAAAGTCCAGAAGATATGCCTCTGTATAATAATAACAATAATGACAACAACAACACATTTCTGTGTTGTTTAATCAATGACAACTCACGTTTCTCTAGCATGTTCAGATTTAAAAAATACTTTCCTTAAAATACTTCTGTGAAGTAGGGCATATAATATTGAATAGTCCAAACGATGTCTCAGTGGCACAAGGATAGATTTTATGGTTATATAATATATAAATATTACAAATATTTGTGTAATATATATATTATATATTATATAATACATACATATTATATATATTTTTATATATAAGTATATGTTTTGTATATGTACTTTATACAACTAATGCATTTTCTAAAATGTATGGGTAAATAAAATTTTTGTAATTCAAATCATTCTTTCCCTTTAAGAAATATTGATTTCAACAGTGTGTTATTTAAGTGGCTATGGCTTCTAATACTGTAACTTGAAGATTTTCCCTGAAACCTTCTTTGTCAAGCATTTTAAAAGTCAATTATTAAGTAAACACTATTTTAAAGGAACCCAGACAGTGAATCCTAACCTGAAATGGAGAAAGCTTCCTTAATTCAAACAACTAATGCATAATTTGTTTTTAAGTTTACATTTTCCTCTATTTTTGTCAGTTTTTACAGTTGTTGTTTGGGTTTAAGGCAGCTAGGTGGTGCAGTGGAAAGAGCACTTGGCCTGGAGTCAGGACTACTAGAATTCAAATCTGGCCTCAGACACTTATTAACTATGTGATCCTGGGTAAGTTTCCTATGTGCCTCAGTTTTCTCATCTTTAAAATGGGGATAAAAATATCAGGAATGTTGTGAGAATTAAATGTAAAGTGCTTAGCACAGTGCCTGGCATATTGTTGTTCAGTTGTGTCCAATTCTTTATGACTCCATTTGGGGTTTTTTTTTGGCAAAGATTCTGGAGTGGTTTGCTATTTTCTTCTTTAGCTCCTTTTATGGATGAGGAAAGAGAAGCAAACAAGGTTAATTGACTTGCCCAGGGTGATATAGCCAGTAAGTGTTTGGGGTCAGATTTGAACTCAAGTCTTCCTGACTCATGGCCTGGTACCTGATACATAGTTGGTGATTAATAAATGGTTTTTTTTTCCTTCCTGATCTTTTGTATCTTCTACATCAGTGTATCTCTGCCACTGGCCCTTCCAGAGAGCAAATCCTTATAACAATTTTTTTTTAAGAGTGGAAAAAATATTCAGCAAATTTACTGAAAAAGGTTGACACTATAAGCTGAGTTTCACACCCACATTAGCACATTTCTTTAAAGAGGAGTCCTGAATTGGTTTTTAAAAATAAAATTAAGCACCTATTATGGTGACTAGAAAAAATGAATCCCTCATTCTTTATTTCTGTCAATTGAAGGTAACATTTATTAAATATCTTTGATTTGTGAGCCACTGATAACACAAGGATAAATATATAAATATGGCAAAGACCTATAGACCTTGTTCTCAAAGAGCTTTTCATGTTTGAATGTGTGTGTGTGTGTGTGTGTGTGTGTGAGAGAGAGAGAGAGAGAGAGAGAGAGAGAGAGAGAGAGAGAGAGAAAAGATTGATACAACCTGCTAAGAAAACTAGAGAGAAGATAGATCACTTTCAGTTGGACAGAGGAAGGTGTCAGGGAAGGAAGACTTCCTGGAGAAAGTGGCACTTGAGTTGTACAATGAAATAAAGGTAGAACTTCAGCAGATGAAGAAGACAGTGGGGAGTAAGGAGTTCATTTCAGTCATTGGGCTTAAGAGAAGACACTTGAAGAGGAGAGGATAAGAACCAGGAATGGAGAGTAGTCCAATTTGGCATTAAGCATGAAAAGGAGATTACTATGAGACTGCCAGAAGGAAACTTTGGAGCTAGGTTATAGAGATAGGGCTTTGCATGGCAGGATCAAAATTCTAGGAGATAACCCTGAGCACTGGTTTCTAGTATTTTTTCACTCATGAGACCCCACCAGTGTGTTTCCAATTAATATTAAGACAGAATTTATTAGCCTTTAGAAAAGGGATTTACTGAGAAGGTAGAGTAAGAATAGTTGGTATAAGACATTGACCACCAAAGAGTGGCACACTTTCTCATTCCACATGCAAGACTCCTGGAGAGATGGAATGAAATTGAAAGTATAATGTTAGTAAAGTTCATTTACCTAGAACACTGGACAAAGTGATACATCCAGACCCTTAGCCTTGTAAGTCATTTTCTCCCTTTATAGAGTCCTCATGAAATTCATTGTGTGGCATGGTGTTGATGATAGATGTGTCTTTCTCAGGGTGAGGCATCTCTACTGCATAGCTCAATTTGCTGCTAGGCTGGGCTAATCTGCTGATGAATCAGGCCATTCTGTCTGCTCTACTGCTGGACCAAGTCACTCCTCTGAAGGACTGGGCTACCTTTCCACTACTGCTAGTACTCTCTCTCCAGGAGGGGAAAGGAAGCTACCAGCTGTTACCTGAAATCTCTCCAGACCATGAAATACAAGTATTTACAAGCTGCTGAAAGGTCAGTTAGGTGTCAAAATGGATAAAATGCTGGGCTTGCAGTCAAGGATACTTGTCTTCCTCAGTTCAAATCTTGTCTCAGACACTAGCTGTGTGACCCTGAGCAATTCATTCAACTGTGTTTGCCTCAGTTTTCTCCTCTGTAAAATGAGCTGGAAAAGGAAATGGTGAACCACTCCAGTATCTTTGCCAAGAAAACCTCAAATGGGGTCATGAAGAATCAGATATTACTGAAATGACTGAACAACAGCAGCAACAGCAACTACTACCTGGGAAAGCCATTTGAAGGTTGTTGTTCTCCTGACTTCTGTGGCTGTTGCTATCAGATGCTGTTGACTCTGCTACAGACTTTGCACACAGAGGGTCCCTTTGATGAGCCCTTATGATGAGAAAGGTGATGAAAAAAGGGACAAACTCTTTCCTTACCCCCTAAGCATTTCCCTTTAGGATCTTGGTTGGAGTTCCTTTACCACTAGACTGATCTGACTCTGAAGTACCTTTTTGTTCTATGCATACACTCCGAGGTATGGCATGATTTTCTCAATAAGTTCCAAGATATCTCTTGTTCCATCTACCTTTCATTCCCAAAGGCCCAAAGGTCCATAGTCCTTAAAAATTGATTAAAGGGTCCTCTAATCTTTGCAAATTGATTAAAGTCTTGTCTTCACCTTATGATATGAGGTTATAAAAATTCTTTAATACCTAGTATATTCTATTGACTGGTTCAAGTTAAAGTATCTTTGACAGCCTGAGGTAGAATGACTCGACTCATTAACTGGGATTGGGAGTGGAGACCTCCACCCTTCCCTTTATACTTCTTTCTTTTTTTTTTTTAAACTTTAGAAACTTTTTTTTTTTTTTGCTAATTTTAAGGCTTAAATAAGGTAGATCTCAATGTATTCATATTTTGATGAATATAAGGAAGAAGTAAAAAAAAAGTACTCATTTTCTGGCATGGGGATCGGTATATGGATAGCATATGCTTTAATTTCTCCATTAGTTCCTGGATTAATTATTTATTTAGCCTTGCATTTTTATGCCTATATGATTTATAGAACCAAATGGGATGGAAAGCCAGTCAAGAAGAGCAAAAATTGTGGTATTGTGTACTTTACTAACCAGAAAACAACTGCATCATTGTTTTGATATTTCTCCAACATAAATTTTTAATTTAGAACCTGGCACTGATGTTGAAGCTAACCAGAACAGAGCAGCCAGGTTTTACTGGTGGTGGTGGGAGGGGGGGGTGTTGCTAGGAGATTTCTTTTATAAATGGATTGAACTCATGGCATGCTTTAACTCCCCAGCACTCCCTCCTACTCTTTCCCCCAGCAGGCTGTATGACCAGTCTCTTACTCCTGTTAGTGAGCTGCCTTGCCACAAGGTAAGTTATTCAAGGGCTAAATAATGGAGCACAGAGGCCACTTTTTTTTTCAGGGTTCAAGTTTTGAACTGTCTGTCCTTGGTGGAGGAGGCCATTGATTTTTTGGTCCTGTTTCATAAGCAAAAAGAACATAGCATCCTCAGATTACTTCTGCCAAATGTATTTATATTTTTCTCTTGTTGCTCTTCAGAATGATATCTCTATCACCTGGAGATAAGTTCAGAATCACTTATAAAATAACTATAACTATTTCTGGAGTCTTAATATGTAGGTTTTAAAATGTAACAAAATAATCTTTTAAACAGTGTCTGGGCAAAAACTCCAGCGTCCACATGAACTGTTGCTGTTCTTGTTATTTCCTGAACTTGGTATTCTACTTTCCACATGTATTCTTTTGCATAGGTGATTATTCCTCATGCCTGAAATGCATTCCGTCTTCACACTTCACCACCAACTCTTAGAACCTTTGTCTTCTTTCAAGAAATCCTTAGCTTTCTTTATGAGCTCAGTTTATGTGTCACTTCTGACAGGAAATATCCCATGTCCTTGAATTGTTGGGTGTTATCTTCCTTCTTCAATTGCCATCTATTTGCTTTTTGATCTAGACGTAGATCTCCTTCCTCTTAGAATATAACTTTTTGAGGGCACAAACTTCTTTTGCTTTGTCTTTGTATCTCCAGGACCTAGGACAGTGTTTTGCACATGGTAGTTGATTAATAAATGCTTGATGAATTAGGATGAATGTGGGTTACCTCCTGTGTGTGTGTGTGTGTGTGTGTGTGTGTGTGTGAGACAGAGAGAGAGAGAGAGAGAGAGAGAGAGAGAGAACAAGAAAGAGAGAGAGAAAAAGAGAGAGAATTGTTATTTAAACCAGTACTTGACATGTACCCTTTGTCCAATTATTGATATATCTCAATTTTTTGTTCATATCCCATAATTGGGATATATTTGCCCAAATACATCTCACATATCCAATTTGGTCTGCAGTCACTGTCCAGTGCCCACTGGAGTCTGAAACTCCCTTATCTCTGATGATTATATTTTCTTCTGCATACCTAAAAAATGACAGTACTTCCTCAAGTATACTATTTGTTTGCTGTGCTAACTGGATATTTACCTAAAAACCTTATAGGTACCTCAAATTCAAAATAATCCATTTCCATTTAAAGGAAAATAATTCTACCTTTGCCATTCACTATGTATATAATTTTAGGCAAGTCATACAACCTCAGTGGACCTTAGTTTCCTCATCTAGAAAATGAAGGAGTTAGACTAGAAGGCTACTTTTAAAAAAATTTAACTTCTGATAGCCTTTGTTGTTACATTACATTTTTCTCATATTTAATTACATTAAATTTCTTCTATATCCCTTTCTCCCCTCCCAAAGAGCCATCCCATGTAATGAATTTTTTTTTTTAGAAAAAAAATCATCAAAGCCAATAAGTAAATTTTAAAAATCTGACAGTTTATATGATTTCCTCATTTGTGAATTCTACAGTCCTGATTTCTGCAAGGATCGGATATTGGAAGGTATCTTCTCATATCTTTTCTTTGGGACCAGGTTTATCTTTGTAATTTTGTATCATTCTTTTTTTTTATTGTTGGTGTTTAGTTTTTTTTTCCATTTATATTATTGTAGCCATTATATATACATATACATGTATACATACATATATGTATATACATACATACCTGTATATATTCATACATATAAGGGGTTTGGGGCTCTGTTTAATTCACTTCACATCAGTTCATGTTTGTCTTTTCATTATTCTATGTATTAATAGTATTTGTTGATTCTTATAGCACACATTCAGTTGTACTCATGTGTCATAATTTGCTTAGCCATTTCCCAAATCAATGGGCAGTTGCTTTGTTCCCAATTCTTTATACCACACACACACACACACACACACACACACACACCAAAAATGCAGTCAAAAATTTTATTGTACAAGAGGGCTTTTTTTTTCTCAGTGATCTCTTTGGGTATAGGTCTAGCGGTAGAATATCCTGGTCAAAGGGTATGGGCATTTTAGTTGCTTTATTCACATAATTACTAGATAACTACTAAGGTTTCTTTCGGCTTTAAATCTATGATCTTAATTTAACTTCAGCTTTCAGCTTCAGTTAACAAAATCTTCCTGTGGCAATTTTGCAAATGCAGTCATATAAATTTTTAAAACTCTGCTGTAACACAAACTAAGACCACAAAAGAAAGAAGTTTCAGCTATATACTATAAGGGCTGACCCTAAGCAAAATTATGGTCAACAACATTTGGCATCAAACAGAGTTGGGTGCCTTCACACATCTCCTTTTGACCATCCTTAATCAGTTTCATTCTAGCACTTCAGCATTCTTCTGGCTGATAGAATGCCCGCACTATTATTCCCTCTTTTGGCATCATTTCTTGCCTGATTTCATCTTTTCTTTATCTTTTCTTCCCCATAGAAACTTATTTACCATTCTCTCAGATATTTAGCCTCTCTGTTGGCAATAAATAGTTGATGATTGTGAAAAAAACCATTCAACATCTCTAGTTTAAAACCATATATTGTCTTTGAATGTGCTTCACATCCCACTTCTCTTCAATATTTATATGTTTGCATTTAGACTTAAGAATTTCACTTGAAATTACAGACCCAAAGAGGAATGAGAAAAGGTCTTGAGGACTTCTAATTCATAACTTTTTTTCCAGCTGGATTGACACCAAAATCATCAAGACAAATGAAACTCTACTCTGTTTCTGAAAACTCCTAGGGAAAAGTGTCCTCAGGTGGTACAGTGGAAAGAGCACTTGATTTGTAGTCAGAAAACCTAGGTTCAGATCTCATTTCATTAAATGTAATGAAGTCACTTAATTTCTTTATACTTTAGTTTCCTTATGTGTAAAATAAGGGGGCTAAAGTAGATGAGAGGTGTCAAAAATACAGCCCACAACACTGCTGAACATGGCCAGAATTTGATTAAAATGAAATTGGGAAATATTTAGCAAAATTCACAAAAATACAATGCAACATAGATAATACTGGTATATGGATTTCCAAGTTGTTATGCAGTCTGCAGGGATCCTTATGAATGGTTTAGTGGCCCCTGTTTCTATTTGAGTTGGACACCATTGGGCAAAAAGACCTCTAAAGTTTCTGTAGTTTGGATCCCATCTGTACCATTCTGGGGGTGAACAAAGCTCCTTGTCTGAAATCTCATCTCCATTCTTCTCTTTACCCCTTCCCTCATCCCTCCCCCTGCACCCCCCACTTTTGAATTACAATCCATCTACTTTTGAATGAAAGATTTCCTGGCTCTTTGTGAACACACAGCCATTCCCTGCAGTTAATGAATGCAGAAAATGGGTTTTTCTAAAACCTGCAGAGGCTGTGTAAATTCTACCAAACCTATAGGTTAAATAGCTCTAGATGGCAGGACACAGATATTTAAATTAATCTGTAACTAAGCAAAAGGGTGCTTATCAAAGATCTGCTTCCTGTTTTGTGCCAAGAACAAACATCAGTATTTGTCACCCATAGTCTCTCCTAAGCAGGATGCCCAGTGCACAAATGGTGTTATCATTGTTACCATAAAGAAGTGCTCATTTTTCTAACTAGAGTAATTACCAAAGAGGACAGCTGAATGAGGACAGAAAGAATTGTTATTTTTTTAGATTCAAGATATGTCTTTTCTCCAAGGGGACCAGGTGGCCTATAATTACGGCTTTTGATTGGTTAATGCTAATAATGCACCTGCTCCAGGAAGTGTGTGCTGTAGACCTATAGAGGATTACCAAGATAAATTTCCCCTTACAATAGTAAGTTGTTTGCTAGTGAAATTAAAATTAATCATTGCCAGGTTGGATTGTTATCTACTGAAAGAGAAGTTAACCATTGAAAGTTAATATTCATTGTTTCCTCTATTATAATATCAACATCTACTTTTTTTTTTTGGCATTGTTTCAGATTGCTTTTTTTTATTAATACACTTTACACTGGACTTGACATCTGCAGTTCCTGAACATACCAGGTTTAGAGTCTTCCGCAGTTTTAAGTCACGTCTAAAGAGGTACCTTTAAGTGAATGAATGATGCATTCTATACTTACTGAAAATATAATACAACAGTGGAATGGATTATTTAAATATAATTTATACACATACTGATTATGAAAATAGATCTCTTTCAATACAATATTCTACTTCTCTGTCTTAATAAAAAATGATAAAGCAAAGAAAATAATTCATTTTTGAAGTTGCTTTCCCTCAACTACAGAGGTCCGGATCTCCTCTCCTTATGCACACACCCTTTTATCGTTAAG
>CM053586.1:103032861-103055631 GCA_028646515.1 Pseudochirops corinnae
CCCCCCCCCCCCCGCCTTCCCCCTCCCTCTCCCACCCACCCGGGAACTAGAGGCAGCCCTCAGCCTGACCCGCCTCCCTGGGGAGGGGGTCCTTCCGCCCAACATCTACTTTTTTTTTAAAAAAAAAAAGATTAAACTTGTAAAAACTTGTAGCCTTTCCAATTTTCTAGAAGTTATATGTATAAATGCAATTCACAGATAACTCAAAGCCAAATTTTAGTCACATTTTGGCTCCACCCTTTTGCAAAAATTGGCAAACAAGTAACTCTTGGAAACTCTTATGTTTATATCCATATGTAATGTATGCCAAGTGCCTTGTAAATCTTGAAGCACTATATGCATGTAGGATATTACTACTTTTATTATTTTACTCTTTTACTCCAGATCTGTGATTTCATTGGTAAAAGGAATGTCTTGTCAGGAAAACTTCCTCTCTTATGGTATATCTGCAATTGTTTGCATTTATATTCTTGTTTTTAAATAAATTAATTAAGGCAACTCTCTTAAGAATATAAACACAACACACTTCTGTAAAGGGACAGGGACAGGGTAGAGAATAGAACAAGGTGGGGCAGGATAGGAAGGAGGGACATATAATCAGTCTCTCACAATATGTCCAAGGGATTTTGAGTTACAAATTTTCTCCCCATCTTTCCCCTACCCATCACCTTAAAACAGCCATCCCACTGTATAACCCCTTTCCCAATATGCTCTCTCTTATGTCTTCCCCCAAAGCCCCTCTGACTTTCTGGTAGGGCAGGATGGATCTCCCTACCCCAGTGCCTGTATATCTTAATTCTCAGTTGCATGTAGTTAATAATAATAATAATAATTATATATATATTTAACATTTGATTATAGAACTTTAAATTCTAGATTCTTTCCCTTCCTTCCTCATCACCCACCCCCACTGGAAGGACAAGCAATTCAATACAGGCTATACATGTGTAATTATGCAGAACATCTCCATGGTGGACATATTGTGAGAGACTGATTATATGTCCCTCCTTCCTATCCTGCCCCACCTTGTTCTATTCTCTACCCTGTCCCTCTCCCTTTACAGAAGTGTGTTGTGTTTATATTCTTAAGAGAGTTGCCTTAGGCACTGAAAAATTAAGTGATTTGCTCATGATCACATAGTAGGTGTCAAAGATAGGACTTGGACCTAAGCCTTCCTGCCTCCCAGACCAGCTCTCTGTCTGTGATGCCTTACCACTCATTACTATAATCCTCACTATTACCTCCTCTTTATACCCTTGGAACCCTTTTGTGGTTGTGTCCATGATTGTTTTGAATTGAACTTTAGACAAGAAAATGTGAATAAAATATGCACTGTTTAGGGATTGTCCTTTCTCTCTGATTTCATGTCTTTAGAATGTTTGACTCAGTTGGGAGCTTATAATAAGACCACACTATTTCAAATGAGTGTATCACTATGCTGCATATAATTTTCAGAAAGAATAATGGGATTCCCTCTGAATGCAGAAGGAGATTATGAAGTAAAAGTACAAGGTAAGGAAACACATGCCACTAAATTGGTCATCTATATTGTCCTTTTAAAGCCTCATTGTGCCTATCAAAGTGTTAGAGTTCAGGGTTATGTAATAACCTGGACTTCTCATTTTGAAAACCAAACTGCTGTATATGGAGAGGTTTAGTGTATATGTAAAGAGAAAATCTTAAACACCATCTAGTTAAAATGTGTCAATAGCATATCTTTAAGTGGGAAGAGACCAAAAAGAGTCCAGAGGGTACAACCAAGAGCAAGGGTGAGAGATGTAATGGTTGCTATGGAAAGTCAGTCTTGCTACATATAGTTAAAAGTATAAAAATGTACTTGTTTCCAAAATACCTGAGATGTCACTCATCATCAGAGGCACAACAATTGAGCTTGTCTTGGAAATCTCTCTAACTGGAGTTAACTGAGGAGACAAAAACAGTATAGAAGGGACCTTGAAGGTCATCTAGTCCAGTCCATGCTTGAACAAGAATCCCCTCACCCATACACAGCAAGTGACCATTCAGAACTTTCTTATGAAGCCTGTTTGTCAGCCATGGGCCAGAGACTCAAGGAGGAAGGAGATTTTGCTTTGTAAACTAAGCTAGGCTTTCTATAAGTAGATTTGTGTTTGTTTGTTTTTATTTCCTGGACTGTAATTTCATCCTGTAGGGAGTTTCTAGGAGAGGAATTATTTCCATCGATGCAGACTGGCACTTGGTCTGTAAGCTATAATCTTAGCACTGAGAGTTTGATTTGTTCAGGGTCACATAGTCAGCATGTCTCCAAAATGGAACTTGAACTCAGGTCTATCCTTAGTCTGAGGCCAGTTTTCTACCCATTACCCCCATGTTGCCTTTCACTAGATACGGCTTTATAATCATGTCCCCTGTGTGCCCCTATCCATCTGAGGCTTTTTACTTTCACTGTATCTTAGGACTTGATCTATCACATAAATAAATGCCAAGGAAAGTAGCATCTTCTGGCATTAAAATATGTGCATTTATAAAAAGTGATATAATAAGTGTCCCTCATGGCCCTTTCTCCCTTTGCATAGGCAAGGTTTCTTATCTTGCCTAACTTTAGGTATAGAATGATACTTTGTCAGATTTATTTCTGTAAGTGAACAATACACACTGAAAACCATGCAAAGGATTGGTTTTAGGGAATATCATTGGCTCTGTGAGTTTTATATATAAAAGTGGTTTATTTTATGTATTTGGTGCTCATACATTAGGTAGAGAACTCACTATGTATACAATATTAAATTCATTTCAGGAAAAAAAAATCCCACAAAAAATAGAAGATATGTTTGCTGAGGTTGAAGATTTTATAGTGTGAAGGAGATGAAAAGAAATTTTTCTTGTAATATTGCAATGACAAAAACCAACCCTCTCCCCCAAAAGAACCCCACAAAAAAACCAAAACAATCTGCCAACAACAGTAAGAATCAACAGGGAAGGCAAATATGTTGAACCTTTCCCCAGGACCTAGGCTAATCTCCCTTAGGCAACATGGTATTTGAGAGGGATGAGCCAGGAGAAATTAGGCCAGTCCAGGAATCTCCAGTGGTCTGGAATCTCCTTTGAGCACTTGTTCTTAACATTTCCACTTCTACCTACATTTATGAATACTATTTTCAAAGTGTAACAGTTTTTCGATGACAACATTTTTTTTTTTTCCGTCAACAGAGGTGAAACTGGAAGAAATCAAGATTCTGGGAGAATGAAAATAAAGTTTAAAAAAAACAGCAACAACAGTTTGCTTTCATCCTATTGTTATATACTGGTGAGAAATACACAAGTAAATAATGCCCTTTTTGTCATATAAGTTGGCAGTTTCTCTCATATCCAAGAATGTGCAATTTAATACAGCTATCCACAAAGCTAAAATACCTCATTAACAAAATGAGCAGTGCCAAGAGAAAACTTAGTGTGAACTTCCAAAATTGTCTGAGTCACGCAGCCAGGTGAATAATGAGTCTTCTGTCACTACCATACTTATTGTTTTATGTATGCATGACTTCATTCATTCATTTTAAGAACTAGTTTTATTGATAACTTTAAAAATATCCTATCATTTCCAGATTTACCACCCTATATCTCCTCTATTTTCCTCTCTTCCCATCCCCCAATCAACAACAGCCCAACAAGTTATTTATCAAGTGATTATCACTCATGGACAACTCAACCTTAAATTAATGACATACTGATGAAACCATGGCCTTTTTTGAAATGTTACTTGTAGTCTTTTTAAACTAAAAACTAAGTTATAATGAGAAAATGGTTAGCTGAGTTGTTTATGGAGTGGTGCTGATAATACTATGATTGTACGGAACTCAGGAAGGAAATTCTAAAGCTAATTAAAAAACTATCAGTGAATTGAAGACCCTTGAACTGGTTGCTTGGTATTGTAAAGACAAATGGGCTAGTTTAATAACTAAAATGACTAATTTTTCAAGCCTGTTGTTGTGGTAATATAGCCGGACTCAATTTCAGATTAAATATTAAAATAAAGAATAAACTAACAGATTTTCTCCTTCCTGTCTCTTGGGTCAAGGAGTGCAGGAACACAACTTTAGTTGTTGTTTTCTCCTATACCTTGTAAACCCACCCACAACACCCTTTACATGATTAATTGAAACTCATACTGTTAACACTGGGATTGAAACTAGCTAACATCTCTGCAGAGATATATATTATCTAACAGAAAACTCTCAGTTCCTGGAAGCTGGAGTTACATGAGGTATGAGAAGTGGTCACTGTCTATGGCAATACAATAACCCAGACTATGAGCAATATTTAATTACTGCAACTAATTAGAAATTCTAGGCAATACTACTCTGTTTGATGGTACAACTAAACCCTTTGTTCTAAGAAACAAATATAATACATAACACATTTCTTATTCCATTGCTACATCTTCACTTCAATCCCAGTTTAAAAACCTAGGATTCAATTACCCATGATCTTGCCATTTAAACAGATACAATTCCCAATAAAATTAAAAGGGAGAAATTTTGTCCCAACATGTTTGGCTTTCACTAGTATTTTCCATAGTGATCGGCTCTCCTGCTTTACCTGAGGCTATCTTGTTTTTAGGATATTATGTCAAAGTTCAGGGGAAAGCTGTCTTAAATCCAAATGATGTTTACATAGAAAAAGTATAGTGGAGGTAATTATTTGAATAATTCAAATCTCCACACTTCGCTATCAAGAAAAAAACCCCAAAAAAACAAGGTTTAGGTTGTCTAATTCAATTTGGTTCAAGCCATCAAATATTTATTGCGAATCTACTATGTACATGGCACTGGGTTAATTACTCTACAAAGATAAAAATAAAATCATCTTTGCCCTCAAGGGGATTATATTCTGAAGAAATCATACCAATTAATTCCAATAGAAATTGATTTCATTACTCCACTTCACCTGACTTGGTCATTCATTTCCCAGCATTTACTGAATACCTATTTCCTCCAAGGCACTAGAAAGAAACTTAAGATAATGCCTATAGTTTCAGCCTAATATCCATGTTGACACTTATATAAAACTCACTTCCCTCTTTAAAAACATATCTACTTTCTATAGACACAGAAATAATGAAGGGATGTTTTCTGACATACTAATCATTATTCTTTTGACTCTTGGCGTTGTCTGTGCCCCCATATATGGTTCAGTCCCTGAACCCTTACACCAAGCATGTATTTCCAGTAGTTTGGATCATCATGGTTCAGTTGCAGCTATAGTCTCCTTCTAGCTATGAATTCATCCTTATAGAGGTAATAAAGCATATAATTAATTAGTTCTGACTTAAAAGAGATCATTCAAAATCTCAGATTCAGTTCACTTCAATTAAAAAAATCTAAAAACAAATTAGCCATTTGGGGTCAAACTGTTGATACATCTGTATAGGGACTACATTGAAGTCTGTAAAAATCTTTTTACTGTTTTGTGTTTTTGCTCACAGAGTATTGGGTGGGAGGTGTATAATGCCAAGCAAAGGCAACTTCCAAGGTTCGGATTACCAGCATAGTAAATCCCATTTATTCAGCAAACATTCGCAGAACAGAAAAAGTCAAAATATAGTGTAACTTGTTCCTTTAGCAAATTCTCAATTCAATCCTGGTACTACTCCACCTCTAGACAGTACATTCATTTAGTCAGTCAAAAGTCTCTTCTCAAATGGAGATTAATCTCCAACCATAAACAAAGTACATTCATTTGGTCAATCACTCAAAGGTTTCCCACACCTGAATCTCAAAAGGGGCAGGAGAACACAAAAGGCCATCCACCCTTAAGTTACAAGGTTAAACTCAGCATTGAATACCCAATGAAAAGTCCTTCTTTCATCTTCACTCCAGGCAAGCCCTCAGCAATCTCAGTTCCTGGGGAGACAAGGCTCAATGAAGTCATAGCCAGCGTCCTCATCAAGTCACTCTCTGCCTGTAGAACAGTCCCAGAACGCCTGAAAACATCAGCAAGACTCTCTTCCAGGATTTCTGTGCACGTACCACAAGAAAATCCTCCTTCAGGGCTTCTGAACCAACAGCCAGGTTCCAGGACCTCTATAACAGCATCACTGTCCTTCACCATCCAGTGAATCTGGCAAAACAACATCAAAACAGACAGACAAAATACCAGCATCACAGCCATGCCTCCTCAGTTCTTGGCAGTTCCGGGTGGCAGTTCCAGGTGGCAGTTCCAACGGGCTCTTAGCAGTCTTTCTCTCAGCAACTCAGGCTCCATGATACTGGATACTGCTCTCCCAAAGTCCTTCTGACCTTCCCTAAGCTTGGGCCTCTCTCCCAATTCACGGCTTCTCCCAGGTCAGCCCCCCTCTTCATGTCAACAAGTCCATCCCACAAGTGGGATTCACAAGCTCTGGGTTTTATCAATCAACCCCAAAACCAAGCCAATATAGGGGCATCTCCAAATTCCATTACCAATACAAGGTGACATCATATAGTGGAAAGTGCACTGGCTGGGGAGTTGGAAAATTTGGGGTTTAGTCTGGGCTCTGCGACTAATTCTTGTGTGACACTGGTCAGAATACATTTCATTTCTTTGGTTCTTAGTTTGTTCAGCTATAAAACAAAGAGTAGTAGACATTCTCTACTGACCATTCCAAATCTGAAACCCTGTGATTTCCCTGTTAAGATCTTGTCCCCATTATTACTCTTTGTTGGGCTGGTTTGGTTACTGCCACCTTAAAGTAGGTGACTATTAAGAATTCACATCTTATCTAGGAGGCAAAAAGTTCTTTCTGGTCTCTGGTTTTTCAAATCATCCTTAAGCAAGCTGCTTCTTTAGAAGAGGTTTGAAAAGAAGAGGTGGGGAGCTTTCTAATGAGCAAGAGGATCCTCAATTATTTACTGCTACTGTAGAGCATGGTACAGTGGAAAGACCCCCCTGCATTTAGTACAAGAATTAAAGTCATAGTTCAGCCATTTACTATCCTTTTGACCTTGGACAAGACACTTAACTTCTAGGGGATTCAGTTTTCTTACCTCCAAAATGGAGGAGTTAGGTTAAGATGACCTTGAACATACCTCAAAGCTCAAAATCTATGATCCGATTTCCATCTGAGGTGTGTGTGTGTGTGTGTGTGTGTGTGTGTGTGTATGTGTGTCCTTTTAACTTTCCCATAGAATAATTGTTCTTAGTGTAACTGAGGCAATTATAGTAGCATCTTGGTTAAGAGGTCTGGATTTGGAGGTAGCAAGACCTGCCCTCATATTTACTAGCTACGTAGCCCTACTTAAGTTACTGAATTTCTGTCTGCCTCAGTTTCCTCCTATGTAAAATGGAAATAATAATGGCACCTACCTTCCAGGGTTGTTATGATGATAATATGAAATAATATTTATTAAAAATTTGCAAATCTCAAAGTGCTATGTGAATGATAACTATTAATAATAATAATAATAACTTTATGGTTTGTGTATTTCCAGTGAAAAATGGTTTCAAACATGGAAATGACACACACCGAATGTCATTGAACAAATTTCTGGTGAACTCTATCTTGTTCCCCAGAATCTGAAAGTGGAATGAACCTAGGGTACCTTTTCCAGTTCATAAATAGTGGATTTGGAGACCATCTAGTTCAAGCCCCTTATTTACAGAGGGGAAAATTGATCCAGAGTGATTCACTCAGGGACACACAGTTAGGAAGCAGCAGCCAGAATCTGGACTTTGGCTCCTCATTGTAGCTATCACACACACACACACACACACACACACACACACACACAATGTAACCTTTTTCTGGGAGCAGTTCAGTTGTGAGGATGATGTAGGCTAGAGTCAAGATGTTCTCAGACTGAATTGTCAAGGGTCTTGGATGAAAAAATGAAGTAGGCTGTGCAGTGTGATTTAGTAGAAAGAGTAATTAAATTAGAGTCGGAGGACCTTGGTTTGAATACCAGCTCTTCTACTGATTGCCTGTGTTATCATAGTCAAATTGCTTAAACTATAGCTCCCAGGTTCCTCATCTGAAAAATGAAGAGTGTGACTTCTAAGGCCTTTTCCAGGTCTAAGGTTTTTTTTCTTTTTGGAAGGGAGAAGGCAGGGCAATTGGGGTTAAGTGACTTGCCCAAGATCACACGGCTAGTAAGTGTTAAGTGTCTGAGGCCAGATCAGCTCTAAGTTTTATGAATCATATTGTCTTCTACTATCTTCCATACCCCTGCAGGATGATGTAATAGACACAACACTGGCTTTGGATAGAGGAGGAAGGGAATGAGCATTTATATAGCATTTACTATGTGCCAGGCATTGCTCTAAGTGCTTTTTTTAGAAATGTCTCATCCGATTCTCACAACATTCAGAGCAATTGTATTTGAGTTTCCAGCTTACCTGTTACAGGACATGTATGACCCTGTGCAAGATATTTTATTCTTTTAAGGTTCAGTTTTCTTTTCTTTAAAATGGGAATAATAATATGTGTTCCCTTATGGGGTTATTAAGTAGGTAGTATTTTGCAAGCAGTAAAATACTATATTAATTCAATTCATTAACATGCCTGTTAAGTGCCACTACTAGGCCAGGTGCTTGGGAAAATACAAAATTTAGAGAAGGTACAGTCTCTGCTTTCATGGAATTTAGTCTAGTAGGGAAATGACCAAATAATAAATAACTAGAAATCATAGTACATAAAGAAAGGGCCTTGACCACTGATTTCATTTACATATAGAGTTTCTAGAGAAAGAAACTCCTATGAAGGCAGGTTAGCACTTTCCCCATGATTTAGAGTCTTGGAGAGGTGCCTTAAACACTGAGAGGTTAAGCCAGGGTCACAGAGCTATTTTTTTTGTCACAGACTGGACTCAAATCTGAGTTTTCTTGGTTCTGAAGTGGGTTCTCTATCTATTACACCACACTACCTCTCTGTTATAAGCAGATCATTTCATTACTGTGTGCAGTGAGGTGGGACAGTGGATAGAGTGCCAGGCCTCGAGTCAAGAAGACTCTTCTTCCTGAGTTGAAGTCCAGTCTTGTACATTTACTAGCTGTATGACCATGGGCAAGTCACTTAATCCTGTTTGCCTCAGTTTCCTCATCTGTAAAGCGAATTAGAGAAGGAAATGGCAAACCATTCCAGTATCTTTGCCAAGAAAACCCCAAAGGGGGTCACAAAGAATCAGATATGACTGAAAAAATGACTAAAACAAAACATCATTATTGAATGACATTATTAATTTATTGTAGAATGTATAGGCACATTAAAGTTGTCAAACAAAATGCCAAGTCAGGTCTTAAGGAAAAGTAGAGATTAATCTGGCTTGAATGAAAGTATGGGTATTTGGTAAACAAAGCAGTGAAGGGAAGTATGAGGAATAACATGAACAAATGCAGGAATCAGGGAAAGTGAAGTATGTTGGGGGAAAGGAGAGAGTAGTCTAGTTTGATTGAAGTATAGAATATAAGGCGGAAAATAATGCTATGAGTTCATACTGGAAATGTAGCTGTACCAGTTTACAAAAGGTCTTGAATGTTAGGTAAAAGAACCTGAACTTTACTTATGAGACACTAAGGAGACATTGAATATTTTTGAGAGAAGAATGGTGTGACCAGATCTCTGCATAAGCAAGATTAGTCTGGCAACCACATGATAGATAGATAGATGAAAGAGAGACAGAGTGGAAAATGAAAGCAGAAGGCTTGATGAAGAGGAATTGCAATAGGTCCAGGGATAGATGGTAATAGTTGTAATCATTATTAGTATGATAGTGGCAGTAAAAGATAATGTGGAAGGGGCAGCTAGGTGGCACAGTGAATAGAGCACCAGCCCTGGAGTCAGGAGGATCTGAGTTCAAATCCAAACTCAGACACTTAACACTTACTAGGTGTCTGACCTTGGACAAGTCACTTAACCCCAATTGCCCTGCCTTCCCCCCTCCAAAAAAACAAAAACAAAAAAAGATAATATGGAAGTAGAATTGACAAGACTTGGAAACTCATTAGGTAAGAGAGATGATGGAGAGGGAAGAGTTTAAAATAACACAGAGGCTTTAGACATGGGGTCCTGGGTTGATGATGGTATCACTAACAGACATGGTAAAGTCAGAAAAAGGATTATTTTGGGGAAAAGTTTGGCACTTGGGGTGGTAAATTTGGTACCTCCAATTTGATATCCTATTGTTATTTAAACCTCAATTTATCTAAAAAAGAACTTACTATCTTTCTTCCCTAAACCCATTCCTCTTTCTAATTTTCCTATTCCTGACAAGGACACCATCTTTCCTATCATTAAATAATTCTCTAGTTTCAATCTTCCTCATCCCCCATATCCAATCATTGCCAAGGTATGCTTATTCTACCTCTGAAGTATCTCTCACATCCTTCCCTTTATCTTTCCTCACACAGCCACAAAGCAAACTACTAAAGTAGATCAAATGTTATCTTCCCTCATCAAACTTCCTCATCAGAAGTCTAACATGGTTCCTCTTTACTGCCTGGGACCTTCCACTGGGGTTCTCCACAGCTATCTTCCTTCCCTGGATAGGCTTTCCACCTTCTCCTCTCCCATGCTAACAACAGAGATTTGAATACTTCTGTACAGTGACAAAATGCTTTGGTCTTCATTGTCTCATTTGGTAATAACAATGACTGACATCTGTTTAGACATTTAGGATTTTCAAAATGCTTTGAATATATACACTTGTGTGTGCGCTTCACAATAACCCTGTTAGATACTATAGATGTCTTGGTCTCCATTGTACAGAAGGGGAAATTGAGGCTCAGAAAGGTTAAGTGATTTACTCATAGTCACATAACCAGTAAGTATCAAAGGTGGGTCTTCTGCTGCTGGGGATTTTACTTGTATATATTTTGATATAATTTCTCCACAATAGAATATAAGTTCCTTGAGGGCAGAATCTGTCTCATTACTGGTAGGCTTTTAACAAATACTTATCGAATCAATTAACCAATCAATGAATTACTGAATAAAATGAAAGTGGGTAATCATGGGAATTGTTGACATTTGTACTTGATCCATACATATCTGCATCCATGAATATACCAAACCTCCTGAATCAAAGAGATAATATAATAATAATATAATGCTAACAATTATATAGTGCTTCAAGATCTGCAGAGGGTTTTAGAAATGTTGTCTCTCACTTTATTCTCACCACAATCCTGGGAGATAGGTGCTATTATTACCTCCATTTTATAGATGAAGAAACTGAGGCAGGCAGACGTTGAATGTCTTGTCCAGGGTCATGTAGCTATTAAGTGTCCAAGGTTTTGAATTGAACTCAGGTTTTCCTGACTCCAAATCCAGCACTCTATCCATTGTGCCACCTATGGACCTGATATAGTCTTTGCTCATAGCATTCTGTACAGATAAATATATTTCTTTTAAGATGAATCCACATTGATTCAAATCTAGACCAGGACTGAGAAATTTTACATTGGTTTCCAGAGCATCTATACATCATTATATAAGGCTTCCCATTTTGGGTCAAATCCAATGACTGCCATTTAAAACAGCCAAGAATGTTCTCAGTCGTCTGCTGAGAATGTAGTGTTACTGAAATATCTGAACAGGTTGAGACAAAATGTTTCAGACTCTTTTGATTGGAATGTCCAGACCTAGAAGTAACAGTAACAGTGAAGTTGGAAGTGTATAAGCTTTGAGGTATCTTAGAAGTTTACATTTATATTTTTCTAGTCTTTCTTGTTCCATGAACAAAACACTCCATCACTCAGCTTGGGGCCCATTATATGGTTATACTCCATGTCTCAAATGCTCTCCTTCTTCACCTCTGCTGCCTGATTTCCTTTAAGTCCCAACTAAAATTCCACTTTCTACAGGAAACCTTTCCCAATCCCTCTTGTTTCTAGTGTCTTCCCTCTCTTTTTTTCCTATTTATTCTGATCATAGCTTGTTTGTACATACCCGTTTGCTTGTTTCTCCCATAAGGTTGTGACCTCCTTGAGGGCAGGCATTGTCTTTTGCCTTTTTTTGTATCCTCAGTGTTTAGCCTAGTGCCTGATATACAGTAGGCACTTAATAAATGCTTGTCAATTGACTGATAGCAATGTGGGAGGTCCAAATATTATTATACTCATTTTACAGATGAAGAAACTAAAGGTCAGAGAAGTGATTTGCTGAAGTTTATACAGATAGTAAATGTTAGAACCAAGACTGGAACACAGATCTCCTATCCTGAAAATCAATCATCTTTTCACCTTAAGTATAGGAATAACCCCCACGGTTTTATCAACCAGTAAAGCATCTCAGTCCCTGACTGGTAGAATCACTGCAAGCTTGCACCTTTTCTTTTCTTGTACTTTGTAGAGGGCCTACCACTGACTTGTTAACAATTCATCTTTATAATAGCACCAGAGTCCTATCCTGCTCCCAAATTTCATAATGATATGGACTTAACCCAAACTCTAACAGCAGATAGTGAACATTGTAGTTGGGAGTACCAGTTTTCAAATCCTACTTCATATACTCTGCATTGCCCTGGCCAAGCAATTTAATCTCTCTAGCCTTAGTTTCCTCATCTGTAATTTGAGGAGGTTGGACTCAGGGACCTCTAAGATCCCTTCCAACCTAAATCTATGATCTCATAATTTTATTATCCCAGATGGGAAAGTTTCTACTCCTGATGGCCAACCTGGCTACTTTCAGAAAGGCTTGTACTAAAAGATTGACCACCAAGGTTATGATTTTTTTTTTTTGTACTACAGATACTTATGAAGATCCAAGCTAAGGCATGGAATGGACTGCAGCCTGCATTAGTGGAAGAATTATCTGAACAAATGAAATCACAGATCCTTTAAATAATGAAGTATTAGAAAGAAGAGTGCTCTGTGTTACCATAGAGTTGAGCACATAGTAAATTCTCAGAAAATATTGATTGAAGTTAATCAAATTGATAGAGTAATAATCATGTAACTTCTGCTTCTCTAGGTATGTGTCTGTGAATAAATTGCTCTACCACAAAGCATGACACTCTTCTTTCTATTATTTCACCGAAGAAAATTGTAGCTGATCTTTATAGTGCATTAGTACTTTTATTGTCAGTTTGACTTTTGGGCAGATTATTTGGGGAATCTTTTTTACTATCTCCAGTCACCATATTAACAGAATAGGCAATTTCTATATCTTATTTAACTTGAACATAGTGAGAACCTAACAGTGCTATTTCCGTGGTAGAGGGTCAAGATAAGCTCCCTGAAGTTTGTGGTATGCTTATTACATTTCAGCTCCCAATATTTTCCTCCTCTATTCCTTCTTCCTGGTCAGTTAGAAGGGGTTTAAGCAATTTTGGGAATGGGAGATTTGGGGTTGTAAAAATAAGGGCAATTTTAGAGGGGATGACAATTTCATTTTTAATTTGACTTTCTTTTTCTAAGATGAACATTTGAAATTAAAGAGTTTCTATCTATTCCCTTCTCTCATTACTAAAATTACACAAAGTAAAACCTCATTAAACTCCCTAACTGAGGAAATGTCAGTTAATGAGTTAAATGTTTGAACTTTAGAATATTTGTAAAATTATTCACTTTGAAGTGTGCAAAATCAAACCAGGATAACAACATTCATTCATTTATCTGGACATTCCCACTGCTGAGTGAAAAGGTCTTTGACTGAATTGTTTTCATGATGAGTTAGAAAGGGTTGGCAATTAGCACATGTGTTTGTGTAGTGTATGTATATATATATACTACATATATACACATGTATACATATGCACTATATATACATAAACATACATATACACTCTATATATGCACATACACACATTCACATACTATATCTCTCTCCATCTTTCTGTCTATATATACACATACATACATACATACATACACACATACATACATGCTTGTGTGTGTGTATATAAAATATTGACTAGAAAATACTGCTACTGCTTTCACAACACAAGTCACATTGAAAATCAGCCTTCAAGAGAGGCTACTTAGTGTAGTGGAAAGATCAGTGGTTTTGGAGGTGGAAGACCTGATTATTTATATAGCAGCCTTTATAAAGCAATGTGCCTGATTTTCACTGTGACATGTGGAAGCATTGGCAGGATTTTCTATTCAACATACAATGTCATCTATATATCTATTGCTATTTCTCCCTCCCTATACATATCTATATCTATACCCATATCTACCTCTATATCTATATCTAAATGCATATATATATTTATATATATCTACCTCTGTATCTCTATCTACAACTATATATCTGTAACCATATCTATATCTACCTCTCCATATGTACCTGTATCCATATCTACCTCTATATCTACCTATATCTACATCCATATCTATCTCTATCTTTATGTCTAGATGTAAATCCATATCTATATCTACTTCTGTATTCATATCTGTATCTTATATCTCTCCACATATTCATATCTATTCTGCCTCTGTATCTATATCCATATATAATACACATATCGCCTACTACACTAATTGTCAACATTTAAACTTAGCATGGAAACAATATGCCCACCTCATTTACATTTGCACATCGATTTACATTTTCCAGCAAATCTTTTCACTTCCAGGCTCTGACAGTAGAAGAGGGATATCAGTGACCGCCCTACTCCATAACTCAGAGGGTCATAGAATTATAGATTTGGAGCAGTAAGTGATTTCAGAGGCCATCAGGTCCAGGCCTCACATTTTATGGGTAAGGAAACTGAGTCCTAGGGTTGCCCAAGGTTACCAAGGGAGTAGGCTTAAGACTTCAAAACCAAAACTTTTTTTCCACAAAAGAAAATATTTGTATGAAAACATTGTATGTCACACAAGGTGTTACACACACTTCAGAGATGCTTTAAAAAGGGTTTATGTTATATAAAAGCAATTTTCTGCCCTAAGTATTTTGAATACCTATCTCTTCCTCCTAAAAATCATCATACTATTAATTTTTACTTTAAACGAGGAATTATTTGCTCAGTGTAAGTATTATTATTAATAATAATAGCTAACATTTATAAAATACTTTAGGGCTTACAACGTTCTTTACTGATATCTCATTTGATCTTCATTAACAACCCGGGAAGTGGAGGCTATTAACCCCATTTTAAGTTGAGAAAAAAAGAGGCAGACAGAGGTTAATTGACTTGTCCAGAGTCACAGTAAATGCCTGAGGCAGAATTTTAACTCAGGTCTTCCTGACTAGCTCCAGCACCTTACCCACTGACACTAACCCAGCCCAGCTGCTGGACCCATTATTGCAAATTAAAAGTAAGCGGAATCTGACTTAAAAAACAAAACAAAACTATATTACTATTTTGGCTGTATTTTGTAGTATTGCGCTGTTCAGTGAAATGTTTTTTAGAGGTTTTTTTTTCCACTAAAAAATAGGGAACAGGAAATTACTTAGAAAACATTATCTTGTAGTTTAATTATGAAATTTAATAAAGGACTTCAACTAGCCCACTGACTCGCTGCCTGATTCTGGACCACTTATTTACTCTTTTGGGGTCTTTCTTCACAGAACTGGAATGACTGCTATATCTCCTAGCTAATTTGTGATTGCCTTAAAAAAAAAAAAAAAAAAGAAAAAAACCACATGGTTATTAGCCTGGGAAACCAAAAATTTAAAATTTGAAATAAAATAATGAAAATGAAGTCATTTTTGTAGTTTGCAAATTTTTGTTTTTGTTTCAGGACTTTTTTTTTTTCTAGATTTTTATCATTTGTTTTTCCAGGGCTGTGGATAAGGAGGTAGTGATGCTCAGGGTTAATTAGGCTTAAGAAATATAGCCTGGGAGAAAAGGTTATTATCTTCATTAAAAGTCATATTATGTTTAACCATATAATTTTGAAACAATACACTTTTTTTGCCCATCCAACCATTCAGTAAGCATTTATTGATTACCTTGATCAAAGCCCTATAGAGTATATGGAAAGAATAAAGCAAATATCTGCCCACATAAAGCTTTTAGTCCAGTGAGGTAGATAAAACATATAAATATCTAATTGTAATAAAAGATAGAACATAAAAATGCTGTAAAAGAGATACAAGCAAAGTACTACAAAGGTTTGGAAAAGGAATCCAATTCAATCTTATAGGTATTTATTAGGCACCTATTACATGCAAAACATAATGCTAAAGAAGGGAAGGGGAGGGAAGGGGGCAAGGGGGAAAAGAAAAGGGGAAGGAGACAGGGACAGACCTTAAAAATCTTGTTAATTCATTTGTTTCTAATTTGTTAAATGTTAAGGATATTGTGTAAAATTTTAATCTTTATTTTACTTTTTATTGATGGTTATAGTTTTAATTTAATCACTTTGGTTTAAATAAAGTATTTTAACTTGATACCTGAATATGATGTATAGGAAATAGATAATGGATCAGACCTTTCTTTGCCAAGAGTTAGTATCAGTAATTTCTTTTCCAGAGAAATGTTATAAACTAGAAGCCAGATTGAACTGACTGGTCCCTAAAGCAGTGCTGGTGGCTTCCAGTGAACAATAGCTTGGTATAAGCCAAATAGCACTGTGAGTTGCTAGGGAGAACCTGGCAAAGGATAAAACTGGGTGGATGGCTTGTAAAAGACTGAGTTGCCAAATCTAAATTCCTTCATGTGATTCCAGTCACATCCTACAATGAACTCATTGAAAGACTGAGAGTCTTTTTAGAAAACTGTCCTGCCATCTGTGACAATGAATTCACTGTTTTCTTAATCTAAACTCTCCACGTCAGCAAAGGAAACCTGAGGTACCAGGCAGTAGAAAGCTGAGCCATCCAGAATCCTCTGACATGAAAGACTGATGTGATTGGAGTAAATGACTCATTTTGACTGGAAGTTGACCACAAAGTCCTTTAATTTGGGGCTTTTCCCAATCTGTAATGCTTCAGGGTCCTGAACAGGAGACCCAGGGAGATTTGTTCTATAAATGCTATTGTACAGGAGATGAAAGATACACCTGAAGGGGAAAAGTATACTGTCTCAGGTGTTTAGTCTGAAGAGGTAAATCAATAACTTGTCCTTCTGTTGCTTTATTTTGTCATCATTAACATTGTTTATTAAATTACTCTCTTAGTCTTAGCATATTTATGATCATTTGAATTGGGAGGAGAAACAAACTTCTGATAAATTTGATGGTAGTCCTGTATGTTATTCCTGATGTCACAGTATATAAAATACTGTTACTTAACTCTCTCATTTAAGACTTTTGGTTTGGCAGAGTTAGACCGATGATGTGAAAAATCTTCAACCAAGATGATACTGAGATGGCTCCTATCTTCCCTAACCTCAGTGAGACTTAGCTGCAAATAGCTGAGGTGTAGAGCTTCATCTAGAATGAAGTGTCTGTGGGAGTAAAATATCCCAGGGGAAATAGGTCATGGTTCAAAGCTTTGTAGATGCTACCCTAAAACCAGGGGAGATATTCCTGATTGAATAATTCTGACATTCAATGTGGGAATTTGTTTTGCTGAACTATACATAGTTATGAATGCTTTTTCTTTCTTTTTCTTCCTTCCTTCCTTCCTTCCTTCCTTCCTTCCTTCCTTCCTTCCTTCCTTCCCTCCCTCCTTCCTTTTTTTCTTTTTCTTTCTCTCTTTTTTCTTCTTTCTCTTCCTTCCTTCTTTCCTTTCTTTTCCACTTTCAGTGGGTGGGACAGAGATGATAAATGCTCACAAAAAAATAAACAAGTCATTTTTAAAAGGAAAAAATAAAGTCGTTGAGGCCTAAAGGTGGTTGAGAAGGAATAAGAAGTTGGCCTGATAAATAACGCAGTGAGTTAACCAAAGGAACTAATGTTATGTTGTCATACGGGTTACTGTTAAATTGTCACAATTTGGCTAACTAGCTCTAAGGAACATAACGTATTACTTTGACGTTATCATCTAAGAAATAGAACATAGCCAGTCATTCAACAAACTTTTATTAAATGTTGTCTCCCATGTGCCAAGCATTGAGCTGAGCACTGAGGATACAAAGAAAAGCAAAAAAACAACCAAAAAAAAAAAACATTCTCTGCTCTTAAGGAGCTTACAGTGTGATGGGGTAGACAATGACAAACAGCTGTATATAAACAAGATATGCACAGGATGAACTAGATGTCTAATCTCAGGGGAAAGGGACTAGCATTAAAGGGAATTTGGAAAGGTGACTTGCAGAAAGTAAAATTTTAGATGAGACTTAAAGGAAGCCGAGAGGCAGAGATGAGAAGGGAGAGAGTTCCAGATATCGAGGACAGCCTAGTGGTGGGGAGCCTGCTGCCTCGAGGCCATATGTCGCCCTCTAGGTCCTCAAGTGTGGCCTTTCCACTGAATCCAAGCTAAGCAGTACAAATTTGTTTAGCCTATTTATGTATAAACAGCAATGCTAGTGTTTGCATTGTACCTTATATTGACTTTGGAACACACACAGAAAAGCAAACAAACACAGCTCAATATCTTGAGTGCCTGTTAAACTCTTTATGAGACATACTACCTGCATTAAACTTATTTAAAAACAACAACAACAACAGAACAAATTTGTTCTGTGAAGTTTGGATTCAGTCAAAGGGCCTCACTTGAAGAGCTAGAGGGCAACATGTGGCCTCAAGGCCGTAGGTTCCTCATCCCTGGTGAAAATGCACAAAACAGACAGAGTACCCTTGTATGAGGAATAGCAAAGAGGTCAATGGTACTGGTTCACTGAGTACATGGTGACATTGAGGGGAGGAAGGTGTAAGGAGGTTGGAAAGGTAGGATGGGGCTAGACTGTGAAGGGCTTTGAATGTCCAACATAGATAGTATTTTCTGTTTGATCTTGGAGATGATAGGGAGATACTGGAGTTTACTGAATGGAGGGTGACATGATCAGACCTGTGCTTTATCCATCCCCCTTTCTAATCCCATATATCTGACTCACTAATGACATTTTTAAGGAAATTCAAATAAATGAATGAATATACACATAATAGTATATAACCATAATACATAATGATATATCATTTCCATTTCACATAATTTCCTCCTGCCTTGGACTTTTAAGCAGCAAAAATATAGAAATGATGAAACACTTGAAAAGAGAAGCTGCAGAGGTGTTTATTTAAGTTATCTTTGCTAAAAGAAAATGAAAGAATGATCAGCCAACGCTTATGTGACTTTAGCTATTCACAGGAATCTAAAGAATTTCTATTGTTACGAAGAGTCAAAAGTCAAAAGATTATGCCAATAGCCCTAGCACTACCACCTGGGCAATATTATCACATATATTACCCTCCTTCTTTTCTCTTCTTCCAGCCTTCTTTGTTAGTAGGTAGGGGAAAATATGTGTAGGGCACTTCATGTTTACTTATATATGCATATTTAGATGTACATACACATGTATGAATATATATAACATATACTATGTATTATTTAGCTAAAATACATTTTCTAAAATATACACTCTCATAGAATATACTTAAGAATATGTAATCGTAAGTACATTACATATAACAGGTGTATTGTTGTTGGGTTGTTTTTCAGTTGTCTTCAACTCTTCATGACCCCATTTGGGGTTTTACTGGCCAAGATACTGGAGTGGTTTGATATTTCCTTCTCCATCTCATTTTCCAGATGAAGAAACTGAGGCAAACAGGGTTAAGCAACTTGCCCAGGGTCCCACAGCTAAGAAGTATCTCAGACCAGATTTGAACTCAGGGAGATGTCTTCCTTGCTCCAGGCCTAGCACTCTATCACCACCTAGCTGCCGCATTTAACTTTATGTATATTTGGCAGAGGAGGGAAATTCCCACTGTGGAAACATGAGAATTCCTTCTACCAATGCAGACTGGCAACTCTTCTGTGGTTTAGGATCTTGGAGAGTTCCTAATGAACTCCCTATGTTACATAGTATGTTCCAGAGCCAGGATTTGAGCATAGATCTTCCTAACTTCAAGGTAAGTCTTTTATCTGCTATATCCTTCCTTCCTTCCTTCCTTCCTTCCTTCCTTCCTTCCTTCCTTCCTTCCTTCTTTCCTTCTTTCCTTCTTTCCTTCCTTTTCTTCTTTCCTCTCCTCTCCTCTGCCCCCTGACTCTTTTCTACGATTTCACTGATACAGAGAACTTCTGATGAACAAACATGATATACTCTACTAAATAAAATAAGCCCCTGATCGGCTACATTTAGAGATTGTATGGGACACTCATTGGAGTACTTAATTTACAGATGAGGGAACAGGTTCCCAGAGGTTTAAGTGATTTCACTGAATCCACATAGACAGTATGTGCCAGAGGCAGGATGCAATATGGTATAAAATCTCATTAATACTACTGATTGAACTTTCTGTAATATTTTTCTAAATTTCAGTCTTTCCTGCCTTTTAGAAAAGAATATTTGGTATTAGTTGAGAGAAAGAATTGGTATAATCAATAGAATCCTTGTGAATAGGATATACATTCTGAGAAACTTCTTTCAAACTTTTTTTTAACCAGCCAAAGAGCCACCAATTTTCATGTTTGTGAAAGAAAATAGACTTTGGAATCAGCTGTTAAATAGCTTTGGCCCGGAAGAATTCTTGTCTTCAAATATATGAAATGTGTCAGGTAAACACTACAATCCCTTGTTCTGGGAAATGTTTCTATTCTTTTATGTTCTCTAATCTGTCAATAAATAAAAAAGATAGAGTATTTTATTATTCAGTCAATACAGAAGAAAAAATTTTGTGTGTATGTATGTCCGTGACTGACATTGTTGAATAGATGTTAATGTTCAGACAGGGAAATCATTTATCATCCCACAAAATTCTGAGTTTAAATTTTGACACATTCATTTTTTTAGCTTTGATTTGAGCTTTTTTTTACATTTATTCCTGGCTTTATAGTCTCTCTGACTCTTCAATAGGAGTGCTGTGCCCATACAGTTGACTTCCTGTAAATCTTTACTGTGAGATTTGAGCAAGATCTGAAATCAAAATGTGAAAGTTATGGGCTAGCAATAAGAATGTCAGTTAGTTGTTTGTAGCTAGTTATAGGGGTAGGATTTGAATCCAAGTCTTCCTGATTCCTAGTAGAGCATTCCATCCTCTACACAGCCCTTGTAAGGGTTCAACTTTTGGGGAGTTATTCTGAAAATTGTAAAAATTAAGGAAATAAGTCCAAACACTGATTTTTGGTTTATTTTCATGGGGATATGTACTTTAAGTTTCTGTTAAGCTGCGTATGATGATACACACTTGTAACCTCTATTACTGGAGAAGGCTGAGGCTGCTGGATCACTTAAATTTAGGAGTCCTGAGTTCCAGTAGTGCCAGAGCAAATCAAATATGTGCACTAAGTCCCTGCTTATATGTTGAGTCCTCAGGAGCCAAGGGTCATCAAACTACCTAAGAAAGAATGAACCAGCTTAGTTAGAAAAATGGAGCAAGTTAATACTTCCATGCTTATAGGTCATGGGATGGGGCCTTTGAGTGGACATTGCACTTCTAGCCTGAGAAAGATAAGGAGACCCAGTTTCACAACAACAACAACAACAACAAAAAACAGTAACAACCAACAACAAAACTTCCACAATCCCCGATCCCCCAAACTATCTTAAGATTTAAATGGAATGATTTCTCTTAACTCCAATTATGTTGGCATACATGAGAGATAATTGTTTTTTTACCATTCATCATGTTTTTGAGACATGAACTGGTATAACAACAGTCTCTACTAAAGCTACACTAAAAAAGATATTTATATGTGGTTATTAAAGAGAAAAAATGGGAATGTCCCAGAATTATTGCTTCTCCAGAATTGCAGGAACAGGGGCACTGGCTTTTGAATACTTGGTTTACTCTCTCTACTGGACTAGACAAACATGGTAAGTTAACAGAATGCTGATGAACTAGAAAAATACTGACAAAGAATATTATACCTATAAACACACCCTATCTTTCTTTCCAATAAAAAAAAGAGTAACTAGATGTAGTTTCTAAAGGTGTGTTTTTAAGCAGTCGACTGGCTGTCAATCATTACTGTTTTTCCATTAAGAATTTATTTTTATAATTTAGGGGGAATGGATATTATGAATGATTTATATACTGGGATATTAAATTACAGATGCTGAAGATTAAAAGTAAGGCAGACCAGGAAAAGTCTCAGAGAGTTCAGTGATATTAATATGCAAACTCCTTTGATAGTTTTGGATGAATTTTGATGTAGTGTTGATAACACACTGATGAGCCACAGGAAGAAACCTAAATTATTGGGGAAAACCCAGGTCTGAATAGAAATAGCAATGGATTTGGAGATAGAAGATCCCAGTTCTGCTACCTAATACCTGAGTGACCTTGGACAAATTACTTCTCCTGTCTCAGACTCAGTTTCCTCACCTGTAAAATAAGTAGTTTGGCATTTCTTCCAAATCCTATGAACAGAAGGCAGACCTTTCTGGAATATTCAAAATCATTTCTAACACAAAAGTGGCAACTCTCACTAATTAATTCCCTTAGTCATTCTTTCATGTAGCTTTAGGGCCATATCCTTCATTCTCCATGAGTGGTGGCTAAGACTACAAATAAGATTCAAATTTCTAGGGATAGAAAGATAGCTATTGGTGAGTTTTCTTCTTGCCTCTTAGTTTGGACAAAACATTTACTTCTTTTTTTTTTCTTTTTTTTTTTTTTTGTTTATTTACTCATTTACTTTTAATTTACAAGATTCAGTTCCACAATCACTTGAGTTTCAGATTTTCTCCCCTCCCTTCCCCCCCCCCATGGTGGCGTGCAATCATGTATAGGATCTGCAAATACTTTCACATTGTACAATAGTTTGGTCATATAGAAGGGCTGTAACCAATGAGTGATCACTGGGAAAAGAAAAAAAAA
>CM053586.1:103056131-103072952 GCA_028646515.1 Pseudochirops corinnae
TTCTTCTTCTTCTTCTTCTTCTTCTTCTTCTTCTTCTTCTTCTTCTTCTTCTTCTTCTTCTCCTCCTCCCCTTCCTCTTCCTCCTTCTCCTCTTCCTTCCTTCCTTCCTTTCTTTCTTCCTTCCTTCCACAATTTCATCTATTTAGGTCTTCTCTTCATTGATACAGATCATAACTTCTCCATGCTTTCTAATCCTGTGTCATTCTTTTCCATACTTTTCCTATAAATCCTCTCAATGTATTTAGAGGATTTTATTTGGTTCTTTTAGCATTATCCTGGTTTTTCCATCTGTTTCCTCTCCTTTTCTCTTATTTCATGCTAATGTCTCTTATAATGATTCTCATAAGCAAGTCATGAATATGTTGTAGCCTTCTTGTACCCATTTTGTGTCTTTCCATTGCCCTTTGGGTTACTTATAATTGGATTTGTTTTTCAATTTTTAATTGAATTTTAAATTAAAAAGAAAATCCTAATATACATAATTCTCCCCAAAGCCTGAATTAATGGGTGGGAAATGATTTTTATGTGTACTTTCCCTAAGTATATAGCTATATTCAGGTTATATTATAACTGGATTCTCAATGATTGAGTAATTCTTCAGTAGAGAAACTGCATCTGATTTATTAAAGAATCTTTTGAACTGCCAAGATCTTTAGCCCTTGAACATCTGGTTTTTTTCTTGAATTTTGTTTGGAACTCAGGTTTAACCATTGTTGGCAATAGAACAGTTTGAAGCACTGTCATTTTGGAGCCACTGGAGACTTCCAGTAGAAAGGGGAATCTCCAGCTGGAAACAAGGGAAGATTCAGAACTAACTGCAGACTAGCAGTCATGAACTGGCACTAACTTGGCTCTGGAATGGAATTCCCTGTCCTGTGAGTGGACTCACTGTTTTGAGCATCCTAAACAAAACAGCAGCCAAGGCTGAAATGAATACATTCATGGATTGTAGGCAGTAACAACCCTGTGGGGTGAGCCAAAAAAGCCAAGCTTCTCTGGCAAGTGAGTGGGTCCTTGCTAAGCTTCCCTTCATCAGGAATTTGGTTTTGCATATTTTACAAGGTCATTGCAAGGTTCTAGTGCTGATCAGGAACGAGATACTATGAAATTAGAAAAACGGAAGAATGTTCAAAAGGCAAAGCTCAGACTAGATTTAAAATTAAGGAGATACAATATACACATGAGCTATTTTACTAGATAAAAGGCTACTAACTACTGGCACTGAAACTAAAGAAAATATCTAAAATGCTAAAGAGAGTTTTTCTTCTATTCATTTATTAGGCCACTGAGAGTCA
Source organism: Pseudochirops corinnae (assembly GCA_028646515.1). NCBI lineage: Eukaryota > Metazoa > Chordata > Mammalia > Diprotodontia > Pseudocheiridae > Pseudochirops > Pseudochirops corinnae. The sequence continues at coordinate 103,057,427 of CM053586.1, forward strand.
AAACTGACTTTGAGACACTGCAGGCGCCTCTGATTTTCTCAAAGATGGTATTGTGCCAACAAACAAACAAACAAACAAAACACTTCATTTCACTTTAATTAAAAGAAGGAGGGGTCTCTATGTAATTGTACCATATCGGTCTGAACCTAGGTACATTATACCTGCCCTTCTCCCCATTGATCTATAATTGGTTTTATTTTTAAATATATAACTACAAATATTTTTACTTTCAAAGAGGACTAATTTTAGGGATATGACCTTTATTTGTACCAATAGGGTATTTTCAAATACTATGAGAACTGGTAGGATTTAAGCCACACTCTGGAATGGTAATATAGTAGATCTCACTGTGTCCTAGAATTTTACCAACTCCATTTACTATTTCTATTCCAATGGAACTTGGAAATTCCATTCCCTGGGTAGTACTTCCTATCCCTCCATCTCTCCCAGTCCTTATTACTAATTCCTTTCCTCTTGTTATCTACTTCATTGCTATTATGCTTTTTTTCCTTTGGAGGGGGGAATGCAGGGCAATTGGGGTTAAGTGACTTGCCTAAAGTCACATGGCTAGTTTTGTGTTAAGTGTCTGAGGCCGGATTTGAACCCAGTACTCCTGACTCCAGGGCTGGTGCTCTATTCACTGTGCCACCTAGCCGCCCCACTTCATTGTTATTATAATGAACTTGTGTCTGTCTACCTTTCTTTATTCTCTCAATGCATCTCATTTGTTGTATTTTCACTTGTTTTTTCTTTATGTCTCCATAGCCATAGTTGACCATGTCAATATTTTGCTTTAGCAGGTCTTGCCCCCTGAACTATCTGTTGTTGCTCACTTAAATCCTTATCCCTTGATTGTTCCTACCACCTGATTTCTTCCTTTCTGTTTTAGGTTTGATGGGGGGAAAATAATCATGAAATTAGACTGGCTTCACCTATAACAAATTTGTAATATAAAACCTCAACTGCATTCTTGTAACTGCTTGATAATCCTTCAGTTCTACATTCACAGAGGACAATAGTTTTCTGTATTACCCTCTACTTATAGCAAATGAACATAGGATCATCATCCATATAAAGCTGGAAGGGAATGTAGAGGCTGTTTAGTCCAACCCTCTCATTTTTCAGATTAAGAAACTGAGACTTACAGAGGTGAAATGTCTTTTTCAAGATCACACAGGTAGTAAGAGGTAGAATTTGAATTCAAGTCCTGTAACTCCAAAGGTAGCATTCCTTTAAAAATTATTTTATTTTATTTTTAGTTTTCAACATTCATTTCCACAAGATTTTGAGTTACAAATTTTCTCCCTGTCTTTCCCCTACTCCCCACCCCAAAATAGTGAACCTACTGAATACTCCCTCCCCCCATTTTGTTTTCTCTTATATCCTTCCCTCCCCCCCAACTTTCTAATAGGTCAGGATGGATTTCTATACCCCCGTGCCTGTATATGTAAAGGTAGCACTCTTTACATTGTACCACAAACACTACCTGATACAGAGTTTTACTTCACTTAGGAGATTAAGGCTATCATCCTTTTTGGGGGTGTTTCTTTTCCCCCTTAGTTCTTTAAAATTTCTTGACATCATTGTCTACTCTCTCCTTTCTTCTAGTCACAGAAGAGGTATCTTTATTTTTTTCTAAGACTAGTGAAGAGTAAGCATAGACAACTTTTCTAAGAAGCTCAAGAATAAGAGCATACAAAAGAAGAAGAATGTATGGTCCCTGTTGTCATGAAACAGAAAACAAACCAGACCCGTGTTTCACAGCGATGTGTCAGCAAATGGAGCAAGAAAAGTTCATGTGAGTCCTGGTTCCATTACTGATTGGTAGTGAGGCCTTCAGTTAGGCAAGTTCCTTGAGTCCTGTGAACTTCAGTCTCTTCTTCATTTGTAAAATTACAGGTTTCAATTATGTAATTTCTCAGGTATTCCATATAAAGGTCCATGAAAGTACACATTTCTGTTTTGGAAAATAACACAAAAGAGATGCCATTGATTATTTTAGAGTCACAAGGTTGATTCCTTTCCATGTTGCCACGTAAAACATATTCACATCATGGAGAAGAAGTCATTAAATATGTTTTCCATTGTATATTTCTATATGATTCAGTGGTAGGCACTTGAATGGGGACAAAAGTAAAACAGAACAGCCCCTCAAAATATACTATAGTGCACATATTTGTGTATAATGGTAGCCTTCTATTAGGTGGGTGTATTGTTAACGTATGGGAAGATCTTTCCCATTCATTAATAGACCCATGTGACCTGTTTGAGTCACATGGAAGACTGAGTCACATGAGTCTGTGGGGGGAGGAGGTTGCTGAAAAGGTACTGAGAGGAAGTTGGTCAGTGTAGTTAGAACTGAGGGAGAAAGAGTGTTGTACTGGGCCCCAAGTCACCCTCCATCTTGTCCCAGTCCCCACCATTTTGTGCTCCCTTCTCCATGGAAATGAAGTCGAGCCCCAAGGCATATTTCTGGGAAATTGCCCAAAGCACAGTCATCCATCCTGTTCTGGGAAATTGAAACTTCACCATGTTCCATATAAGGCCCTAAACTGAGTTTTAACCAATTGCATTCCTCTGCTTCTGTAAGTTCCAGCTTTTGTAAAGCTCAGACCATTACTTTGTGGTTTTTGCCTTTAAATACTCTGGCTCCGCCCCTGCTCTGGGCTGTGTGATTTGGGTCTACACTCCGAGCAGTCATGAGATTCGATAAATCCACATTAAATTTATAACCAGGTCTCACCTTGCATTTTTCTGCACAACAAGAGGAAGCAGGCAGAGAGCTGTGAAGGGAGAGGGTGTTTGTTTGTGGGAAGATTCCAGCAGGGGGAAGGCTTGGGGATGGCAATGCCCTCTATGTTGTTGTTGTATATTGGTTTCTTTGTTGCTATGATGGATTTGGTTTTCTGGTATTGGGATCTGGCTTTCCTGTCTTTGAATCAATGTTTTGGTTCTGTCTTCTATGTGTTATATTTTGTGATTAAAAATTATGCCAGCATATCCATAGTCACTGTAGGTGCTGTGAATATTGTGTTGAGAGAGGGAGAAAAAAAAATAAAAAGTACAGAGAACAAAAGAAAATTTAGAAGGGAGCATGGAAAAGCAGAGTAGCTTTGACAACAATAGATTTTATTTATTACATAGTTTTTCAAAAAAGTAAACAATGTGAAATGGAAATTCATGGTTTTATATTGGATCCTCTTTTTATGTTGTGCTGTGTACATGGAGCTGTTCTTTTGGGATGAGGTTATATTTGAGTTAAAAATGAATAAAAATGAATATATGCTGTAGTGTCCAATAGAATTACAGTAATAATCATAGCAGCTAGCATTTATATAGCACTTTAAGGTTTGAAAAATGCTATAAACATGTTATTACATTTGATTCTCACCAAAATGCAGTGAGGGAGGATTATCTCCATTTTATAGATAAGGAAACTGAGACTGATAAAAGTTAAGCAAATTATCCAGGGTTGCATAAGTAGTAAGTGTCTGAGGCAGGATTTAAATTCTAGTCTTCCTCACTCCATGTCCAGTACTCTTACCTACTGCATACTTCCTTTTCAATGTATCCACACTACATGAGAAACTTATATCCCAAATGTTTGAAAATCACTGAATCCCAGAATTAGAAGGAACCCTCAGAAGTCATCCAGAGGGGCAGCTAGGTAATGCAGTGGATACAGGATAGGCCTTGGAGTTAGGAGGACCTGAGTTCAAATCCGGCCTTGGACACTTGACACTTGCCCTGTGACCCTGGGCATGTCCCTCAACCCCAATTGCCTCCTCCCCCCGCTAAAAAAAAATCATCTGGAACAATCCATATCTAATCAAGAAACCCATCCCCAACATATCACACAAATGTTATCCAGTCTTTGCTTAAAGACTTTCCAATGTGGGAGAACCTAGTTACTACAGATTATTTTCTCTGTCAGTTGTCACCTACACACAAAAACGTGTTTGTGATTTAACAGTGTTGGCAATTCTACTAACACAGAATTTTCAGCAGGGGTTTCCTCAAAAAATATTCCAGAATGCAATGAAGTATGGTGTTGTGCAGAGAATAAGAATGAGCTGAGACTGGGTTCAAGGTAAATTTAGGTGTGGATTTATTGAGTAAGCGCGTGATGACCAGAGTATTCACCACCCAAATTTGTAGTGAGTTATTGGGGGTATAGGCTTGATTATAAAGGCTAAAGCCACAAAAACCACAATCAGGGAGGGGAGCTAGCAGAAGCCATGACATACAAAAGCAAAGAACAGCCATTGGTTAGATCTATAGCTCAGGGCTAATTTGGGAATATGGCGCAAGGGTACAAGGGTGCAACTGTCCTGTGACTTAGAGGTCCCTCCTAGAACAGGGTGGAGGGCACAAGGTAGAGGATCATAGTCAGCACTTTCCAGAACAGGGTGGAGGGTCATGAAGTAAGGGGGACTGGAAATCCCCAGAATAGGCCAGGGTCATGTTCTGGGCAAAGGGTGTAGGGACCCTGCTTGGTCAGTGGAACAGGACAGGGTGGTCTTTATATTACACTATAACCCTGAATTGAACTTTGTACACTTAATGCTGATTTTAGGAAGGAGGGGGCAGGGAACTATGCCTTGAGCAATGCCCAGGCATGTCTTCAAGCAGTTTCAAGCTATGACAAAATGTAGGATAGGGACAAAGACAGAAATATAAAGGGGCTTAATGGTGGGCCACAGATCAGGTGGTGTATAGTGACCTGGGATTTGGGTTTGGGTGCAACAATGGGAGCAGTCAACTCTACAGAATGAATGATTTTAGACTTGTCACAACTTAGGAAAACAGGAAAGAGAACCAGCGTCTCTATTTCTGATGCAGAAAATTTAATTGATTTACAATTGTCAGGAAGTCCTTCAACCCTCCTCATCCAGATATAGCATTTTATCCCCTTTCTTGGTCTTTCTCCTATCCCTCTAAATACTTAGTGAACCTTCAGGCAGGTCTTCTTGATAATTAAATTATACAAAGGAAAGGTCTTTGCTAATTTTCTTGTTTAGACTTCTATTTGCAATCATATTGAAAGAAGTAGGGAAAAAGGTAGATCTGGCAACGGGAAGGAAAGGCTCATTCTGTTACTAATCTCCAACAATTTATTCTTCTTTGTTGTTCAGGTGTCTGACTCTTTGTGACCCCATTTGGGGTTTTCTTGGCAAAGATACTGAAGTGATTCGCCATTTACTTCTCCAGCTCATTTTACAGATGAAGAAACTGAGGCAGAGTTAAATGATTTGCCCAGGATCGCACAGTTAGTAAGTGTATGAGGTCCGATTTGACCTCAGAAAGATGAGTCTTCCTAACTTTAGGTTTGGCACTCTATCCACTGCACTACCCAGCTGCTCAACAATTTCTTCTAGAGTCTAATATTTCCTCTAAAGAGTAGGAATCTGCACTCAATTTTTCTTTTTATGTCTTTGTCCAGAATCACAAGGAAACTTTTCATTTACACCTAAGTTGAATCTCATTTTTTTTTTTTTTTTTGCTTTTTGGAGGGAGGAAGGTGGGGCAATTGGGGTTAAGTAACTTGCCCAAGGTCACACTCCTAGTAAGTGTTAAGTGTCTGAGGCCAGATTTGAACTCAGATCCTCCTGATTTCAGGGCTGGTACTCTATTCACTGCACCAACTAGCCACCTGATTCTCAGTTTTGGATTGAAATGAATGCCTCAAGTTGTTTTTTTTTCAATATAGTGGAAAACATTTTGTACTGTAGATCTGAGCATCGTTTTCTCCTTTGTCCTATTTCCCGTGTCAGTGATTTCAAGATCCTAATTGACTTTGTTATTGTTGCTTCTGTGTTAAAAACAGTAGTCTATAACGTTTGTATAGATTCAGAAGAGGATAAATTTAAATAGAGACAGAAGGGATCTCAGAAATTAGCTACACCAAATCCCTCATCTTATATATGAATGAACTTAGCCCCAGGAAGGTTAAATGTTTGCTGAAGTCATATAGCTAAAAAGTAGCAAAGTCAAGATTTAAACCTAATTTCCTCTGACTTAAAATCCAATGATTTTCCAACTGTATCATACCACTAGGTAGCACAGTAAATAGACTGCCAGGCCTAAAGTTAGGAAAACTCATCTTTCTGAGATCAAATCTGACCTCAGATACTTACTACCTGTGTGACCCTGGATGGGTCATTTAACTGTATTTGCCTCAGTTTTCTCATCTGTAAAATGGGCTGGAGAAGTAAATGGCAAACCACTCCAATATCTTTGCCAAGGAAACCCCAAAAGGGGTAAACAAAGAGCCAGACATGTCTTTAAAATGACTAAACAGGGGCAACTAGGTGGTACAGTAAATAGAGCACTGGCCCTGGAGTCAGGAGGACCTGAGTTCAAATCCGGCCTCAGACACTTAACATTCACTAGCTGTGTGACCTTGGGCAAGTCACCTAACCCCAACTGCCCTCCAAAAAGCAAAAAAAAAACAAAACCCGACTAAACAACAACAAAATCATGCTACATTACGTCTACTCACATGGTCAAATGCCAACCATGCATTCTCCTAGTCACGCCCATATCTCCTGTTTTACCTCTATAGCACTAGGCGACCAAACAGAAGTATTTCTATCCAGGCAAACATATCTCCAGTCAATTCACCTAAAAATATTTGTTTCTACTGCCTAGGTATTTTGTGTTTGCCTTAGAGAAGATGTCATGCACTACTTTACATGACTAAGTAAGGTCCAATAGTAGTAATGAACCAAGTTATCAAATACTGGTTTCCTGAGAAGCATGAAGACACATACTAGTTCTATCTCTTCATGAGAGATGCGGTTGGTGGGGAGGGGGGGGAGGAGCAGGTTATGTGACTTTGTTTTTCTGACCAAAAAAAAGTTTTGTTCTTGTATTTTTAACCTTCCTTGGTGAGTATTGCATCATTTGCCTGCTTTTGTTGTGGGAAGCCCTGTTTAATCTTTCTGTGGCACACCTGTTGGGGAAAGGGACCCAAATCATCTCCGTCTCTTCAAGCACCTGAATCAGGTATTGGGGCCAAAAAAGAATCTCATTTCTTCTTTTTAATTGCTGTATTAAAACATAGCACAATGCTTTGAACATAATTCTTGTTTAACAGACATTTGTTGAATCAATTGATAGGGAATGGGATGTAGGAAAACACCTAATATATGCTTGAACAAGCACATTGCAAAAAAGATATATCTTTAAGAACCTGGAACTGATAGGAATTTAGAATAAGATATGTGCATCTAGAGACCATATTTTCTGAATCCAAAATTGAGACCGATGGTCTGAAAAATTACATTCCTTTTGCAAAGTCTTACAGTATATTTTTTTTCTTGAAGTTGGTACTTTTGGAAACGAATAGTTGCTAGAAATAGAAGATACAGAAAAAGGATCAGTATATTTCTTGTAAAAGATTATATAAGAGGAGCCTTGGGAAGTGGATGGAGTGCTTGACTTAAGAGTAATATCTATATTCAAATCCTGCCTCTGAAACTTACCAGTTCTGTGAACAGTTTGGTTTACAAAGGAAACCAGTTAAATTGAAATTAAGATGTAGTTTTTCCCTCTATCCAAGTTCAGAGATCTCCCTCAAATCTTTCCACAGAACTCTTGGGTACAAGGTTAAGAACCCCAGGGACGGACTAAATGCCCTTTAGAAATTCCTTCCTAACTATAATCAGATTAAAAATATTTCCTTTACATTCCATTCAATTTCAATCATCAAACATATATATGTCCAAGGCAATTAGTTAACTAAAGAGAATGATAAGATCCCTGACCTCAGAGAGTTTATAATTCACTTTAGGAAATAATAGATGTTTGCAAATTGTTGTAATATATAGAGGACCACATGGGTAGCTGAGTGGGAGAGTCCACCTATAAGAGATAATCTATCCCTGCTTAGGTATCACTTGTCTTGGAGAAACCTATGATTGAATATACTAGAAGTTTACTAGCACCAAGGGCAAAGTTAGCTGCAGTGGGAGTCAACACAGATATGTCCATAAAGATTTCTTCAGTCAAAAATTACACCAAACCTTCTGCCATTCAATCTACCACAGCCTATGCCCTCATGAATTTTTCTTATATTGAGTTCAAAAAGACTGTTTAGGAGGTATGATCTAAATATGTATACACACAAGAAAATTATTTAATACAGGAGGAACTTTCTGTGTAAAGAAAGTCATCAGAAAGGAAAATGGGGAATAGGTAGTGGTTTCTACAGGCTGAGGACTCAGTAGGGAGAAGCAAAGAGGACTTTTCACAGACCCCTGAATATTTTTAATTTCCTTGGCCCTGATGTTTTCTACCACGGCTTTTGGGTGAGGAATAGTGATTTGCTGTTTTGTTCCCTCTTTGGTTGGTCAAACTGGTTTCTCTGAAGAAGCACAAGGCTAATTGGAATTGGGAAGGTCTGCAACTTCTGGAGCAACCCTTTCTATCTATCTGTCAGTTCTCTAGCCTTTCACTGACTCATCTTAGATGAAGAATGGCCTTACAAATATAAGGCAAACTATAACGAAGGTATAAAGGAGATACAAACGGAGTGTGGTGAGAAATTTTGAAGACAGAGAGGAGCAGGATGAACAAACTATCACCTCTCTCTTAGCAATACTTTTTCAACACATCAATGGATCCATGCTGCCATCAATGTGGGAATTCCATCCAAAGGTGCAGATCCATTCATTCCTTCTCATTCTGTTATTCCTATCCATGTTCTCCCACAAATCCCCAAAGATAATCTGCTAAACATCTTGAAGGTCTTCCTCTATGTTTTTTAAGAAATAAACATCCTGTGAGTATCAGCATAGTTCTTGAGCTGCCTACCTATGATACTTCAAGCTTACTATAGGAGCAAACTACCTCTTTTTCTGATCATAATTGCCTGGATAATATCCTTTATATCATCATAATGTTATGAGCATCAACCTACTTATGCTCACTATGTGCCTTTTTTTGAATGAACTGAAATTTGGGTTCTTTGGAGATCATGGTATTCCATGAATCATGGCATCATGACATCAGAGAGAAAAGATGGGTTTTTGCATCAAGAAACAGTTTGGGATTACTGAAAGCACTGTATAATGTTCCAAAAGTGATCTAGTCCATTGTCTACCTCTTCATCAATTTTGAAATAAGCTCAATATCTATAACTATTTCAAATTATATGTACTGATTTGTGATGTTTATCAAATCCTGAGGTATAAATGCTCACGTATAAAATTTAACAATTACTTCAGCTGGTGAGCTGGCTTTAGCAAACCACTGATTAGGATTAATATTTTCATTTCCTTCTAGTAAAAGTACTAATGTACAAGATGTATTTTCATAATAGTAATTGTTGTCTTACTGTCCCTTTTGCAAATTAACTTTTAATTGTTTCAAGCATATTCCAAGCCTGCATGGGTTAAACACAAGTGTTATTAACTTATAAATATAGCATGCTTCTGTTTATGCAGAATGCTTGGGGAATGGAATGTTCTGATTAACTGAATATCCTGGCCAAAAAAGAGCATTGTGTGTGTGTGTGTGTGTGTGTGTGTGTGTACACATATACACATATATATGCACATATACACATATGTATATGTATTTATTTATATAACTTGCTGATTTCTAGCAAGAATTTTTTTAAAAGTCTTAAAAAATAAAATAACTTGAAAACAATTTAATCTCTATGTGATGATTTGGAAGACACTTAGAATCTTAGAGCGCCCCAAGATTTTTGTTCTAGGAATCAATTATCTTTGTACAGGACAAAAAGAGTAGAACTAGTAAGAGAAAGGAACATATCCTGGAAGTTGCTTTTTTGAACAAATACATGATATTGTTTATTCGTTATATTCTTTATATAAAAGTAAAATGCAGAAAATAATTTTATTTTTATTTTCTCAATTAAATAGGAGTTTATGGTAATCTTTTTAATTTTGCTTCTAGGGAAGGTACTATATAAATGAATTTGGGAAGAGCAACACTTGTATAGAATTGTTTGGAAATGCTGTTGGATTTTATATGACTGCTTTCAGTCATTCAGGGGACCTGAGTGGGGGAAGAAAAGTGATCATACTCTCCTGATCATTTGCTCCACTCATTAGCAGCAAATGCTTTCTAAATGGATGATTTTCATGATAGATCAGCAACCTTCATGAAAAAGATGAAAGCCCACTCTCAAACTGACATGATAGACAGAAACTAAATTTATTGGAATTAACTTTGGCAGCACAGTTAGCTGCCTCTTGATCCCACACTAAGTATAGGAACATGGTTGCTGATTAGACCCTCAGGCACTGCAATCAGGTGTGTGTTCTGCCAGGTTTTGGGGCCACTGCTAATCTGAGGATATGTCTTTATAATGGGGAGAGAATTCAACAAAACACAGCACAAGCTGAAAGATCCTAGTATTGTTATATTCAGGAAAGGCCTCAACTTCCCATGTGGACTGTGTTACTCCCAACAATTTACTCCACTTCTCCATCTTGTTGTGAACTTTGTAATCTTTTACTTGGTGAGGAGACAAGATATGTGGTTATCTGCTTTGGGATCTTTGAATTTGACACTTGAGAAAGTAAAGGAGAAAAGGATGGGGGGGGAGGAGGGTGTGGATCATCATGTCTAACAGTGCATGTTTATCACAATAGAAATAGAAATACAAATTGTAGGGAGATTCCTTATAGATCAGGGGTTTTCAACTTTCCTAATGCTGGGACCTTTTAATAGTCATATGTGGGCATGTCTATATGTGGATGGACCCGCTTGGAGACAGATAGAGGAGGTTCCTAAGACCACTGGAAATATGTGTTTTCTGATGGTCTTAAGCGACCCCTGTGACCCCTGTGAAAGGGTTGTTTGACCCAAAGGGGTTGTGACCCATAGGTTGAGAACTGCTGTTATAGATTGTAAAGTTCTTTGTTGTTCCTATTTGAGGACAACCTTATGTAACTTATACATTACTGTTAGGCCTTCCAGAATGACTCCAAAAAGATTCGTCTAACAATATACACAGGTTTCCAGATAGTAGGCAGTTCATTGAGTTAACTCACTAGTACATATAATTTGAACAGATAATGGTTATGGACAGTGAGCTTATTTCAGAATTGAAGAAGAGGTAGACAATGGGCTAGATCACTTTTGGAAAATTAAATAGTGCTTTCAATAATTCCAAACTGTTTCTTGACACAAAAATCCATCTTAGAATAACAACTCCTGTTCACATAGCTTTCATAGTTTACAAGGAACTTTCCTTATAGTAATCCCATGAGTTAGATCAGGAAACTAGAGAGATTAAGTGATTTACTCCTGGTGACAGTTAGGGGAGAAGACGAATAAAAATGTAAGCAAGTCCTCATAAACAAATTTATTACCCATTTATTTCCCTGTTCCATACAAAAGACCTAGCTTCTCCTCATTTTTATATTTCTATCAATAGTACCATCATTCTCTGAGGACTCTTCCTTCTCTCTCATTTTCCTTTAGATCTTTACCCATCGTCATCCATCTCAAAGTCTTGTTAGTCCTTCCTTCTTCTGTCTACCTCTCTTCCTTTGCATTACTAATGCCAACACTTGAGGTCTGGATTTTTGGTAACTGGCATAGCTAATTCTAGTCTTGTCCTTTTCCAATCCATTATGTATGTACCAAATTAATCTTCCCTAATCACTGCCTTTGTTACGACATTTTCTGGCTACATGTTTTATGTATGTACATGCAGGCGAAAGGGAAAGAGTTACATTCAAAATTATGTCCTTGTGCACATATGTGACTTTGGTTCGCTAGATGCCAACGAGATGCTGTTTACCCTAAATTTGTTTTCCTATAGGATGATGGAAAGGGTAAAATCTGTGAGGCTTAATTGATAAGTGATATTGCCTCTTTCATGTCAAATCTGCTATTCTCTTCACTGTTCCTTGTCATTCCTTAAACATTCAATAAAATGTGCAATGTCTGTATATTAGACAGGTCTAGCCATGACAAATTAGGATTTTTATTTTCTAAATGTTCATTTAAGGGTTTTGTTTTGGTATACTTGTTTAATTTCATCAATTTGCAGACAGAGAAGAACAGGAACAAACTCTGCTAACAAGGGCTGTGTAAAAGGGGGGGAAATGTCCACATGAATCTGTAGATATAGCTGGACAAACTAGGAAAGCTGAAGGAGATACATAGGGAATAACTGATGAGTTGTAATGGACATTTTATGGGGGAAAATAAACTTGTTCAAATATTTATTATGCATACTTACTTGGCCTTGGGGTTTAAAGCTGAGTTCGGCATAAATCAACAATTAAGTTGAAAAGTTCAGGAGAGGTACAGTGAATGAATGATGCTGCTAATGATAGAATATACCTATCTGATCCACAAAGGAAATGACCGTGATATTTCGGCTATATTTTCCCTCCTGTTAAGATTCTCAAGAATGCACTTGTCTTTGGTAGCATCATTACAGTTGACTGGATTTCAAGAAAACCCTACTTTGTTTGCAAATAAGAGAGAACTGGAATGCAAATATTTGACTGATCTCAAATGCAAAGTCAAATACCCCAGTGGGTCGAACTATGTGTTCAACCATACTCTCTTTTTCTGCGTGTCCTATTAAAGTATGTGAATCATATCTTATTGTTTATGTTCTAAAGAAGCAGTGTTTCTTCTGACTCACAAATATTTAGTACATCGAATTTGTCTCCACATTGGATAAGAAAGATATTACAGTGTGGTATGCTGAGAAGGCTGCTGGATTTGGAATTAGTGACCTGGATTCAAATCCCAACTGTGCCATTTATTACCTGTGGGACCTTGGGCAATTCACTCAAATTCTCTGACCCTTAGTTTCTTCTTTTATGAAAAGTTTGGACTAGATGGTCTCTAAGGTCTAGATCTATGATTCAAAGATCCTGTTTGTGAAAAGAAATACTTGGGGCTATTGACTCAAGGTACGTATTTGCAATATTCCAGTATATTGATCTGCCAAAGTTTGAGATCCTAAGGACAAATATGTAGAATCAAGTAGGGCAAACTATTAGTTTTTTTTTCTTCCAAACCTACTCATACAAAATAGCTGGGCCAATAAGCTAATGAATTGTTCAATTGAATTTGAGTTGGAGTGGATCACCTGGCTAATGAAGGCTGCTTATCAGTTGACCTCCTGTAGATATTATGAGGGAAGAATGATGATAACCTGTCTTGCCTAGGAAGTGTGATTCTCCTGGTGCTTCCTACCCATACACCCACCATAAGACTAAGTTTTAAAGTAACTAGGACATTCTTTGCATGTATTAAACAAGTGTGGTTGTCCAACTGTATTGAAGGAAAACACCCATTCAGGAAGTAAGGAACATTACAAGAATGTGAAATAGACATCATTCTTTTTTTCTGTGTAATCTACAAATTTAAACTTATTAATATTAAATCAAGCCAGCAAACATTTATTCCAAGGCTATAAAATGAACTGTTAGGTTTAGGGAGCTTGGGGATTGTTGATACAAAATTTAGATAAATTATGGGCTCTGACCTTAAGAAGCTTAAGATCCAGTAAGGGGATAAGTCACATACTCAGAGGAGGATTGCTTGGCTTTAATTAGTCAACAAAATTAAGCACATACTATGTGCCAGGCATTGTAATAAGCACTGAGGATTTAAAGACAGGCAGACATGTGGTTTGTGACCACAAGGAGTTCATGTTCTAAGATGGAAGACAACATGTGAACAACCATGCACATTCCAACTATAGATAATATAAATGCCGGGTAAATCTTGGAAGGAAGAAACTGGTAGCGGGAGGGTGGGAGTAGAAGGAGGGTGGGAAAGGTCTCTTACAAAAGGTGGGATTAGTGCTTAGTATTGAAGGAAGCCAAGGAAGCCAGAGGTAGATAAGAGGAGAGATGGTATTCTAGGCTTGGAGGATAGTCAATGAAAAGGCAAGGAGGTAGAGTGTCATTTGGGAGAACAACAAGATGGTCAGTGTTACTGGATACTAGCGTAAAGAATAAGACTGGAAAGGTAGGATTGAAAGTTCTAAGTGTTTGTGATGTTAAAAACCATTCAGAAGCCATCCTGCACAGTGATTGAGGTTTTTAATATTCAAAGTTTTAATTGAAAATGTTTTCCTAGGGAGTTCTTGTTATTCATTATATTGTTCATATAATGTTAGACTTATAGTGATTCTTCAGCACAGTGAATAGAGCACTGGGCCTGGAGTCAGGAGGAACTGAGTTTAAATCCAACATCAGACACTATCTGTGTGACCCTAAGAAAGTCAATTAAACCCTGTTTGCTTCAGTCTTCTCATCTGTAAAATGAACTGGAGAAGGAAATGGCAAACCACCCTAGTATCTTTGCAAAGAAAAACTTAAATGGAGTCACAGACAGTTGGACATGACTATAACAATAACACTACTTTTAGAAGAGGAGAGAATTTGTCCCAAATCTCCATTACTAATTAGGAATTGTTTAATATTTACCCTACTTGGCAAAATTATATTTGAAGTGATACATTTTTGCCTTAAAGTAAAATTTAATTGGGAATAATCTTTTTTTTTTCTTTTTGGAGGGGGGAAGGTAGAGGAATGGGGGTTAAGTGACTTGCCCAAGGTCACATGGCTAGTTTTGTGTTAAGTGTCTGAGGCTGGATTTGAACTCAGGTCCTCCTGATTCCAGGGCTGATGCTCTATTCACTGAGCCACCTAGCTGCCCCCAGGAATAATCTTTTTAGAAAAAATCTGGGTGGTCAACTGTATTGGAGCCTCTGCAATGGACTGCCAAATTTTCTTTTACAGTATTGTAAACAGCATCCTACATCATCTTCTGCAGAACAGAACCATCTCCCATCAGAGTAAGGAAAACCAGTGCTCTTGCTATGGGACTGAATCTGAGTTAAATGGGGCTATGATTATTGATACCTCTGCCTCAAAGAAGTCATAGATATGCTTTCTCAGAAGGGATGAAATCTGGGCCTTGGATCAGGAAGGTATGATTAAACCCATTTTACAGATAGAAGTGAAATTACTTCCCTGAAGTATGTAGCTAGGAAGTATCAGAGTCAAAATTTGTCCCTAGGCAGTGGAATGCTAGACAAAGCTGAACAATTTTCAGTGTGAGTATATATTTACAACCTGGAACCAGTAAATACGACAAATCAGGGCTTGGTTTATTGTTTTTAATGATTTCTCTAGGCAAAGTGATGGAGAAAATGTTAATAATGCAGATTAGACTTAAATGTGTATCATGCATATGCATTTATTTGTTTTTTTGAGAGCTAATTCTTAAGCATTTACTAGTATAATACTGTACTTAGGTCTCCTCATTCAAAGTATAGAGTTATCGGTAAAATAAGATTCTTAATTCATCCTGCTGACTACACCACAATGTAATGTTATGCATAGGCAGCTTCCCAAAAGAATGCTACTGTGAACAGCTTTTAAGAGTCTAATTACATAGTATAGTGAACATTCCATTTATTCCATAACAAATCAAGGCAAACTTTCACAACAAATCACAATATAATATTCACAGCATTTCATCTTATCACCGAAAATCACAATAT
>CM053586.1:103073452-103092278 GCA_028646515.1 Pseudochirops corinnae
CACACACACACACACACACACACACGCACACATGCACACACACAATTTGATCCTCATAATGATCCAGTGAAATAAGTGCCATTGCTATCCCCATGTTACATACAGATACAGGAACTGAAGAGTATAAGTGATTTGTCCAGTGTCACACAAGTGGGAAAGATAGCATTCGAACTCAGGATTTCCTGATTCCAAGTACAGTACCTTAACCACTACAACCTGCCCTATCACCAGATGACTGAAATAATCACAATATTTCCTCTTCTTATTGATATCTTCTTGATTTTATCTGGTGGGAATTTGGTGACCTATTTCCAGTTCATAATGCTTCATCAGCAATCAGTTGGGACAATTCCTGGGCTGGGATTAACTATGCAACAGGATTTCTCAAGCTCAGAAAGCTGTCCCAGCTATTTGCTGTTTTCTGCTCTTCAAGATGAGAGAGCAGTTGTTTTCAATATGACGCCTGATCTGTCATTTTCTTACACGATAAATGAATTTCTCTTCTATGCCTGGTTTCCCTCCCACACTACAGCAATCATCTCCATTGCAATTCTGACCCCAGATACTAATTTCACACCCCCTCCCCACCCAATCATTATAGGAATTTCAGGAGAACATAGTTCTTGCTGAAGGCTTAAATCCACATTCATGTTACATGGTATGGATAACCATAGAAAAACTATTACTCAGATTCTCTGGAACAATTGCTTCTGGGGAAAGAACTCTTTGGAGCTCTTTCTTTTTGGAAACTAAGTATGGGGGGCAAGGGTGGGATTGTGTTAAATGACCAGCATTACTTTCACTTTCTACTGTGAATTTCTATTTTCATCCTTTAGTCTCTCACACATTGAAATATCTGGTTGGTGCTTATTTTAGCTAATTGTTGATTGTTGTGTGAAGCCTTATCTTAAAGAGAACTTTTTCATTTTGCTGGTTGGAAGCATGATGTTTGTCCTGGGTAGCAAGCAAATGATCGTCACCTGTTTATAAACGTGGTCTTACTACTCATTTGGATAGCTTTTCCCACAAAGTTGGAGTTCCAGCTAAACCAGAAGTACTCGCGTTATGGGAGGAGAATAAAAATTGGCTACAGTGGGGAAAAGCCAATGATAATGGAAGCAGTCTAACTACCACGTCTGTGAAATCAGGGAAAGACCACTCATACTTGCGGTATGGACTGACCCTAACCCTAATTCTGAGGTACTGTTCTGTATCTGTATTATGGTTTCAGAACAGTGCCCTAGCCAAAGGATGAACTTTGTAAACATGGAATTGAGTTGGGTGTCATTCAAGACCCCAGTCCACCATTTAATTCTAAATCGTGTGTGTGTGTGTGTGTGTTTGTGTTGCGCGCTCAGAAACACATTCCTTGATTCACCACACGGTGTCACTCACCTCCCACAGAGTCAGCCCTTGGCTGTTGAACAAGGGAGGGAGCCTTGGGAAACCCAACCTAAACCCCTCCCTAACCCTTTCCCCCGCAAAGAATTTTACTAACACCCTGTAAGGTAAAGGGGTGAAGTTGAAATCACCGTTTTAAGGAAAATGGATCCAGAACCGAAAGAGACATAGTCTAATAGGTGATGATTATTGCAAAATGGTGACCTTTCTGTGGATGTCCATGGTGACATTTTAGTATTATCTTACATTGCCTGTACCGCTGGAGTGGTGCCACTCATCATCGGGTATCTCATTGAGTTGGAACTAGGGGATGACTTTTTCCATCACGTAGAACGCCCAGAGTGATAAAGATGTAAAGCTGATCCTCACAGAGAGGCTTCTGGGCAGCTTTGTTCACTTAACTGTTTTCAAAGATGATAGACTAGGTTGCTTTTAATTTGAAAATGAGTTATTTTTATCTTCTACTGAATATTCAATAGAAAATACATTAATTTCCCTTCCTCCCCACCCCCCTTTGGTGCTATAATAAAATCCGAGGTGATTTTGCTTTTGGTCTTTCTTTTACTACCAGAAGCAATTGACTTCATTAGCAAAACAGTGCTCTCAAATACCAAGTTCCCATCCTGGAGGAATCCTTACAAGCTAAATGGACCTGCAGAATCAGTTTGCTTTCAAATTGCAATCACCCGTCTGTCTGTCTCCAATTCCTAAAACTCCTTTAAATCAAAATAAGCTTCCAAATGGAAGGCTTTCCCTCTCTCTTACCTATTTACCTTTGTGGTGGAAAAAAAATATGTTCAAAGTACAGTGAAGCTCTTCAATAAACATAAAATCCATGTTTAAGGTCAGCCTCCCAGCTCTCAAGATACTGAAATAACTGAGCAAAATTCACTTTTCAGTTCTTACCTGTCACCTTGAAGAGATAGCGAGAGTCACTCTGAGGATGTTGAAACATTTGGCATTCTAAGGAAACTTTAGATCATAATTCCAGGAAGTACTAGTTTGCAATTAGACTGTAGGCCTCTGGCTAATGCTGACCTCATCTGCTTTTGGTCTGAAGTCCAGAAGGTGAAGAATATCACTTGTG
This sequence comes from Pseudochirops corinnae, assembly GCA_028646515.1. Lineage (NCBI taxonomy): Eukaryota > Metazoa > Chordata > Mammalia > Diprotodontia > Pseudocheiridae > Pseudochirops > Pseudochirops corinnae. The sequence continues at coordinate 103,075,941 of CM053586.1, forward strand.
ACCTTTTATGCTTCAGCTTAGAAGATGCTGGGACCACTTTTATACTTCTATAATAATTATCTCAAATTATTAACTCTGACTTTAAATTATGTAGACACAAAGCAACTATTGGTAAGAGTTAAGTTCCTATTGATGCCTCTGGCTTGCCAATTAATGCCTACAGGTATAAACTGGGTAGGTAAGGTGGTGAAGTGGATAGAGTACCAGACCTGGGGTCAGGGAGACTTGTCTGGTGCTCAAACTTGACCTTAGACACTTACTAGGTTGTGTGACCCTGAGCAAGTCACTTAACCCTATTAGCCTCAGTTTCCTCATCTGTAAAAGGAGCTGGAGAAGAACGTGGTAAACCATTCTGGTTATCTTTGCAAGAAAATACCAAATGGGTCATGAAGAGTTGGATAAGGCTAAAAAAGGATCTGAACAACAACAGCAACAAGGTATGAATTGTCACCTTCTTAAGACTCAATTCTGATTATACTATAAGGATTCCTAAAGAGCATTTTCCACACCTGCGGATCACATGTGGCCAAGTTATTCCACAATATTTCTTTGGCTACAGTATTCTTGGCACAGTTCGTGGATTTGAAATTCTTAACTTGTAAAATTTGGGGAAAAATCTGTCATAATAAAAACCCATATTAATGTAGTCTTTTACCAAGCACTTTCTTTGCAGCAATTGGATGAAGTAATTAGTATTATCAAGTATTATCTCTGCTTTACAAATGAAGATATAGGGTCTCAGAAAGGTGAAATTACTTGCTTACAGTTACGTGACTGAGACCATCCAAGTCTTCTGATTTTTAATCAAATGTTCTTTCTTTCCAATGCACCACATTGTGATTAATGTGATTTCAGCCATTTTAAGTATTATACGGAGTCTTAGTAAGGAACTACAATGTCTAACCTATTCTTTCTAAACGTGACTGATAGATGTCTATTTGACTTTTATGGAGAATGGCATTTTTTTGAAGGGACTTTAATCATCATGGAAATATCCATAGAAATTCAATAAGGATTAGACTAGATGATTGCTGAATTCCATTCCAGAGTCAAGATTTTATCAAGCGATCTCATTGAATCATCACTTGATGGGGAGTCTACAAGGGCTTTAAATGTGTCACTCTTAGAAAGAGGCCTTATATTGATGATATTTAATGTTTATGTAGTACTTTAAGGTTTGCAAAACTCTTGAGATAGAGTAAGTAGCTCATTCGTTCTTCACAACAGCCTTGTAAAATACGTACTATTATCATCCCCACTTAGCAGACATAAGAATTGAAGCTGAGATAGGTTAAATGACTTGTCTAGGGTCGCACAGCTAATAAATATTTTAAGCAGAATGGGAACCCGAGTCTTTCCAACTCCAGGCCCAGGGTTCTATCAATTATGCCATACTGCTTGTACAACAACATCTGTGCTGCTCTTCCGTTATTGTTGATATACATATGTAATGGGAAAAGGAATTTGAAGATCTTCCCTAGCCCTTAATAGACCTAGGGAGGAGTTTGAAGCTTCACTGCTTTGAAAATAAACTCTGCCCACTAGAGTCCACAGGAAGCTTCCCTGCTGTGAAAATAAACTCTGCCCCCTGATAGGCTGAATGTAGTCACATGGAGCCTGCGGTGGGAGGAGTTTACTGAGGAGAAGCAGAGACCACAGAAAGGAAGCTGGGAAAGAGCTAGCCAGATAGCTGGAGATAGTTGGGGACAGATGAGCTTAGGCAAGGAGATAGAGAGGTTTGTGAGTAAATATTGCGCACATATTGGTTTGTGGGAAGGCTAAAGGATGGCATGGCTCTCAGCATTATGATGGCCTCTGAATATCTTTGGTACTTCAGCTTACTGGTTTTTGGATTTAGTTTTCTGGTATCTAAATAAATCCTTCAGCTTTATCCTTTATCTGGAGAGGCTGGCATATTTTGCCATCAAACGTTATGCAATAGTTATAGTCACGGTTTCTATCATGATCATGGGTGCTGTAAATATTGCATTAGCACTACAACATATTATTGTTGTTCAGTTGAGTTTGACTCTTTGAGACCCCTGTGGACCATAGCATGCCAATATTACCTGAGAGTTGAAAGATAATTAGAGTGCTTTGCCATTTCCTTCTCCAGTGGATTAGGACAAACAGAAGTCAAATGACTTGCCCAGGTTCATACAGTTAGCATCTGAGATTGGAATTGAACTCAGATCTTCCTGACTCCAGGCGTAGCAGTCTATCCACTGAGCCACCTAGCTGCCTAATAGTCTCTTTTAAAGTAAAGGGTTTTTTTCCCCAAGGTGGCAAAAAATCTTGACAAATTCTCTTCCATTTTTGCTGTAATAATGAAGAGGTAGTTTAGATTGTCTTCCCCTTTATTGTATAAAATGTATGCAGGTTGTTAATCAATATTGTCAAGTATTTAACAAGTGGGTGTTGATAACAAATGCTATAATTTCCTGGTATTTAGTCACTCAATAATAATTACTGACTTTTAACAATTACATACATTTATATATCACTTTAAAATTTACAAGGCACTTTAGAAACATGTCACTTGACAATCAGTGAAGCAGGCACTATAGGTATTGCAATCTCCATTTTACAGGTGAGGAAACTGAGGCTCAGAAAGATGTTGATTTGCCATTGAATACCATCATTCTAAGTTCAGTACAATACACACAATTCATTACTGTCCCGATATGCCCTTATCATATTTTTCTTGAGTTTTGTCACTATTTTATGCAAAGGAAGTATAATAGGACATAGCAAATATTAAACCAGCCTTGGAGTCAGGAGGACCTGTGTTTAGGACTTGCCTCTAACATGTACTAATTGTGTGACCCTGGGAAAGTCACTGAACCATTCAGGATGACAGGCAACTCTTTAAGACTAGAAGGTACCGATGAGTTTCCAATGTGCATGGGTTGAGGGAGTTTTATGTAGAGAGTCTTCTATACTGATAAAATCACAGGTCTAGAATAAATAAAAATGGAAAGTAGCTTTTAAAAAAATCAGATAAATACTGGACTATATCGGTGGAGGTTATGGTATTGCCTTTTCTGGAGATCCTTAAAAATGCATATATTTTCACCCATCCATCTGAGACATCATATAATTTGGTCAGAAAAGGGGTACAAAATGATCACTTAATGTCTTACAACATTTTGCAACTCTTTTACTAAACTTTTCCTCTCATGTATCATTGTAGCATGGCTATGACATGGATGCTTCCCTAAGGCTATACCAGCAGAATAAAGTTTTGGAAGTCTGACAGGATCATAGATTTTGAGGTTATCTACTCCAATCCTGATGGCAGTGCAATGGATAGAGTGCTCAGCCTGGAGTTAGGAAGATTCATCTTTCTGAGTTCAAATCTGGCCTCAGACACTTACTAGCTATGTGACCCTGGGCAAGTCATTTAACCCTGTTTGTCTCAGTTTCTTCATCTGTAAAAGTGAGCTGGAGAAAGAAATGGCAAATCATTCCAGTATGTCTGCCAAGAGACCCCCAAGTGGAGTCATCATGAACAACAACTAAAAATGACTGAACACCAATGACAGTCTAATTCCCTCAACATATAATTGGGGAAACCAAGAAAAATAAGGTAACTTCAGAGGTCATAGAACTATTAATCTAGAGCCGGAAGGGACCTTAGAGGTCATCTAGTCCAAGAATCTCATTTTACAGCTGAGGAAACTGAGGTCCAAAGAAATTAAATCAGGGATGTGCAAAAGGTCACATAATAGTAGAACCAAGATTTCAACCCGGTTTCTCTAGACCCAAATCCATTTATTTCCTAGTGTACCATACCACTTCCCAACTGTACCACACTAAACAACAAAAACACAAAACCCTTTTGAATGTGGGTTTAGCAATAGACCGTGTCTGTCTTTCAGAGACAAGCTTAGTCCAAAGGAGCTTATCACCAACAAGCTTGGCTGCCAGGTGATGAATTTCTAGTCACTTATCAAACCATCTACTAATTGGATGCAGTGGCAATGTTCTACATCCAAGCAGGAAGTACCTGTACTGATGAAGTCCTAAATCCATGGAGTATTTAAGGGAATATATTCATTTGGACACATCTGAATACCTAATACTCTTTGATGGTGACAGTAAAATACTGCTAGGTTTCTAAGAGTACTGACAAATGATTGCCAGCCAGAAAGTTCTGCATTCTTTGAGCAACTTGAACCTACTACATAATGAATGGGTTTCTGGGAACTAATCCCATATCACCATACATTCACACCTCTTGAGTTCAGGTGCTGAAAGATGAAGCAGAATGGAAGCATGGCTATGTGTCTTTGTATTGAAGTGTTTCCTTGGAGGTAAAAAGGATGGGAGATGGTTCAGTAATTGTGCCTTTTGTTCCTCTTCATTCATTTTTAAAATGAGCTTGCTCTTGTTTTTTTTTTTTCCTAAAATTTAATGAATGACGTACATGTGATAAACTGTCCAAGACAGGAGAACAGAGTCCCACTTGAAATTTTATAGATTAAGATTAGGAAAAAAAAAAGTGATTTTGCTTCAGACATTTTTCACAAGGAAGCAGATGAATTTGTTTTTTTTTTCCCCCCAGTTATCCATGATTCGTTAAAAAAGATGCCAAAATTTCTGATTTTCTGATTCTTTGATATCACAAGCCTGAACAGAATAGCTTGAAAATACTTTCTGGGTATAAATGTTAGCCTCATTCATAGGGTCCTGACTCCCTTGTGATTTCCTGGGATAGCCCATGGCATTTTTCCAGCTGGTGGTCTGCCCAGAACATTCATTGCTGTAGTTAGTCTAATGCATTACAATTTTCCAGCTACTGCTAATGCCCTTTTCTCTCAAACGCCTCTGTAAAAAAATCTCCCTGACATTTCATGGAGCACTAATGGTTTCTGGTTGATGTATTAAGTTAGGTTATACTTTTACACCCCTTAGACCTAAGAGAACTTCATACATTAGACCACCAAGAAATCACAGCCAGGAAGTTCTAAAACTCTGAAACCTTATGTTACTTTTTCAAATAATTGATAACATTTATATAGTACTTAGAAATTTGCAAAGCATTTTTTACAAATATCTCATTTTATCCTCACAACAGCTTTGGTAAGTAGACACTGTTATTTATCTCCATTTTGTAGATGAAGAAATTGGGGTAGACAGAGGCTAAGTACTTATTCAGGGTCATACAGCTAGTAAATGTCTGAGGCTGGATTTGAACTCAGGTCTTCCTGATTCTAGGTTCAGCATATTATCCACTGTCCCACCTGGTTCCCTCTGTGTGGGAGTCCCTATATAGCATAGGGATAAGGTGCACACCAATTAATTGTAAATGTTTGCCTTAATGGAAAAGAAAAAGTTATGAACTTGAAACTAGTCCATCTCCCTAAAATCTCTTTGTGACTTTATTTTTGTTTTTCATTTCCTCTCTATAAAGTGGGGCCACTCTACCTTCCAATAGTGCCAGGTAGCATAAAGTAATTACAAGACAAAATGATAGACTTTGAATGCTAAATGAAAAAAGGAATACATTTTATTTATGGAAATTGGTCTTAATGCAGTTTACAAGGTAAAATGTAGAGCCACAATGTCTGTCAAAAAAACTGTGTCTTTGTATTGAAGTGTTTCCTTGGAGGTAAAAAGGATGGGAGATGGTTCAGTAATTGTGCCTTTTGTTCCTCTTCATTCATCTTTAAAATGAGCTTGCTCTTGTTTTTTTTTTTTGTCTTTTGCTGTTTGCAAATCAGATGAAAAATATCACCCACCACGATCAGAGTGGTACATATTAAGTGCCCAAATTCACAGATATTTATAGCCATGCCGACAGGGCAAATTTTTCTGGACAGCTGTCATCAGAGGCTCCATAGTCCAGAGTGACTATCACACTGGATTGAAAGTCAGACGTCCTACACTGAATTCCTGGCTCTGCTTCTGATTAGGTAAGTGATGTTAGGCAAGTCACTTATTCTTGTAATGACCCAGCTTTCCTGTCTTTAAAAAAGAGTGATACTTGTGGCTTGAACCAAAGGTTGCTGTAGAAATGAATTAAAGGTTTATAAAATATTTGGGAATCCTTCAAAGAATTATAAGTTTAAAAAATATGATTTTTAAAAGTCACCATATAACAGAGCAATTGGGACCAATGATCTCTCCATTTTGATCATTGAGTGTGTTTCGGCGGTGACTTTTCACCCCCGATCTGACTGTAAGTGTTTAGCGCTATGGATGACAAGAAATCAAAGACTTGGTAGGATACGGCCTACCTTGGATATTCTCTACTTCCTCCCCCCACCCTGGCCAAAAAAGTAAATAAATAAATAAGTACAGGCTTCAGGGAAGTAAATAGAGGGACATTGGGGATCCTGATTGCTATAAAGAGGTTCTAATTTTTTAAATGGAGAGAAGAAACTTGTCTTCATATCCATTCATTTCCATAGATTTGTGAACCAATGGGCACAATGCATTCTAATAAGGGCAGAATGAGGTTCAGTTTTTATTTCCAGTGGAAAGATAATGATTTTTTATTGAGTGAAAGCTGTTTGATGCAGGGACTCTCATGTTGCCACCTTTCCATAAGCTGTACCCCACACCCTTAATCATATACAACAAATTTCTGCTGCCTTCAGCATGGTCTAGAGGAGAAAGCTCTGGATTTAGGATCAGAGGAACTGAGTTTAATAATAATAATCATAGCCAGAATTTATATAGCACTTTAAGGTTTGCAAAGAGCCTTCTATATGTCATGTCATTTGATTTTCACAACAACCCTGGGAGGCAGATGTTGTTCACATCCGCGTTTGGCAGATAAGACAGAGGCTGAGAAACATTGTGCCTCTCCACAGGTCACACAATTGACAAGTATCTGAGGTAGGATTAAACTCAGGTCTTTGTCATTCTAAGTTGAACACTTGTATCCACTGTACCACCTACCTATCTGACTGGCTCTACCTCTATGTCAAGTCAAGTCGACAAGCATTTATTGAGCACCTAATGTATGCCAGGTTCTGTGGTAAGCCTGGTGGATACAAAGAAAGGTGAAAAATCGGCACATGTTCTCAAGGAACTCACAGTCTATTAGGGGAACCACATGTAAACAACTATGTACAAATAAGATATATACAGAACAGGCTGGAGATAATCAAACAGAGGCAAACTAACCTAGTAATAAGGGTGATTGGAAAGGCTTCTTGCAGAAGGCTGGATTTTAGCTGAGACTTGAAGGAAATCAGGGAAGCCCAGAGGTAGGGACAAGAAGGAAGAGAATTCCAGGAATGGGGGAAATTTTCTGAAATCAAGAGAAGGGGTGTTTAGGATAAGAAACACCAAGGAGGTTAGTATCACTGTTACAGAACAAGGAAGAACCCAGGCATAGGGATTTAGGCTTCAGTTTCCCAATCTATAAAGTAATGAGGTTGTAGTTGATGACTTCTGAGCCTTCTTCCAGATCGAAGAGTATGATTTTATGAGTAATTTACTAGCTGGCCTTTATCCTACCTATATGCTCTCTTCCACTAAGCATCCCTCAGGTGATCCAGAGGGTCATATGTTGTTTTGTTGTTGCTGTTGTTGTGCGAGGAAATTGTGATTAAGTGACTTGCCCAGGGTCACACAGCTAGTATCAAGTGTCTAAGGCCAAATTTGAACTCAGGTCTTCCTGACACTAAGGCTGGTACTCTATTCATTAAGCCACCAACTGCCCCTACAGTAGGTCATTTTAAAAGATGTTTATGTTAAAGAATTTGCAAGGGATTTCTGCTACAGCAGAACATCTTAAAATTTATAAAAGGTTTTCCCATATCCTATTTCATCTGATTTTCAAAATCATTCTGTGAGGTAGGCTGGGAAGGTTCAGGGTTATGAGCCGTTTGTTCTTGGAAGAATAAGCAATCTGTAGTTACATTTTTAATCTCTATTTTGTGGAGTGTTCTATGTAGTTGATGATTGTCTTTTTTTCTGTTCCTAATTCAATCATGATTAAAAGCTACCCAGGAAAGGGACCATTTTATATCACGAGAAGAAATGAATGAAAAAGCACTTACCACGTATCTGCTATGCCCCAGGAACCATGCTAAGTGCTGGGAAACACATATAAAAATGTGACAGTCTTTGCCCTTAAGAATCCTATATTCTTTTTTTATTTTGTTTTTTAGTTTTAATCATTCATTTTCTCCCCATCCCTTCCCTTCCCTCCCCCCAAGATGGCATGCAATCTGATACAGTCTTTACATATATATTCATATTAAACATTTTCACATTAGTCATGTTGTAAAGAAGAATTAGAAATAATGGGAGAAACCACAAGAAAGAAGAAACAAAAAAAAAGAGAGAGCAAATAGTATGCTTCGATCTGCGTTTAGACTCAGGATCCTATATTCTAATAAGAAACCACATATGGAGGGGAATTGTGGTCAAGCAAAGGAGTTTTTACAGGAAGAGATATAGGAAGGGTTAGTAGGGCTATAAAACAATCAATTTTACCCTTATCAGAACCAATGGGAAGACTGATTTGATTACTTTATCCAGAACAAGAGGTGGAAATGGAGATTGCAGTAGGGCAGATGGTAAGATATCCCAAGACATCTGAATACGAATTATGATCTGAGGCTGGTCAGAGAGGGAGGTGTGTGTGCAGCTGGTCCAAAGGAGGATGCCACTCAAGTTGAAAAAATGGCCATAGCAGCACTGTGGATGGCAAGATGTCTCAAGATGTTGGGGATGATGGATGTGAAGCAAGATCTGAGACCAGCAAGATACAATCAGTTGGAAGAGTTTACTTTCATTCATTGTGAAAAAGGTCAATGAAAGGCAAATTAGAGAAGATATTTTAAAAGTCCTTATATGATATAATAGGCTGCATTTGTTGAGAGGTGTACCAACAAGTCTAAAGAGGTAGGGTAACTCTCCCAAATGATATTAAAATGTGGGGAAAAAAAATAGTTTCATTTCTTGCTCCCTGCATATTTCAGCAAGACCAGAGATTATTTTAGAAAATCCAATTTAATTGTTTTGGAGTTTTCCCTTCAATCTTAAGGGAAGAAAATAGAAAGCATCAATAGCCTACCAAAGCAACATCTTCCAATAGAGATTATTAGCTTGGTTTTGAAAGGGTTCAGAATTCCAGCTTGACCTATGAGCCTGATTTGGCAAAAGTTAGATTTTTTTTCATTCCCCTGATTTTCCTAACTAACTGCCACCTACCTCAGAGGTCTAGGAATAGGGATAAGACCTATGATTTCACTGGTTTAGGGAGCTTCCAGGTGAGGAATCTCCCTCTACCAGTGCAGGTCAGCACCTTCTTTGTAACTGCTCTGAGAGATTCAGTGACTTTCCTAGAGTCCCACAGCCAATATGAATAAAAGATTGTACTCAAACTCAGATCTTCATGGCTTTGAAGCTAGCATTCTAACCACTATACTATGCTATGCTATTCTGTCTCTTAGCAATGTATATGATAGGGAGGAAATAAGCTTTTATTAAATAACTATGTTTTATTAAGTACCATGTGTCAGGCATTATGTTAAGCCCTTTACAAATATTATCTCATTGTATTACATGGTAGCAACAATGCTGCAAGATAGGATGCTATTATTATTCTAATTTTACAGATGAGGAAACTGAGGCAAATAGCAGTTAAATGATTTGCTTAGGGTCACAAAATTATTAAATTCTGAGGCAGGATTTGAACTCAGGTCCCTCTGACTCCAGACTTAGTATTCTCTTCACTGTGCCATGTAGATGCTTCTGTATGAGATTAATATCTGAAAAAATTCTTTAAATATTCTAGGTAAGAATTATATATCAGCAGCTCCAGTTAAGATATTTCTTTCTGACCCATGGAAAGAGCTATCCACGTCTAGAGAAAGAGCTATAGAGTCTGAATGCAGATTGAAGCAAACTATGTGCTCTCTCTCTCTCTTTTTGTTTTGTTCTGTTCCTTCTTTCTCGTTGCTTATTCCATTGGTTATAATTCTTCTTTATAACTTGACTAACATTGAATATGAAGGTATTTGTAGAACCTATATTGGATTGCATGTCATCATGGCGGGGTCGGGGGAGGGGGAGAAAGTTTGGAACTCAAGGGATTATGGAACTGAATCTTGTAAACTAAAAGTAAATAAATGTTTTAAGAAAGATATTTCTTTTTGCCTTCAGGTTGTTAGACATTTTGCTAAGCTCCAAGGATATGCCAATCTTGAGGGTTATAGCCTAAAATATAATTTCAGCCATTCATTCTTTACAGTAACAGGCATTTTAAATATTCTTCATATATGTCCTTTCAAATATAGCTATAACCTATAAGATATTGTTTTACTACTGGAGGAAAGGAAAAAAAGCCTTCATCAGAGAGACAGAAATGTTGATTATCTAATATTTTTATTTGTAACTGACTAAAGAAATATTTTTTTCCCCCCAAAGTTGGAATTCCAGGTAAACCAGCAATTCCCAAATTACTGGAAGGGAATAAAAAATGGGTAGAAAAAGCCAAAGATAATGGAACTAATCTGACATGCCACATCCTTGAGACTGGGTAAAGACTATTCATACTTATAACACTGTTGTTTATAAATGAACAGATATAATTTTTCTGTCTCTGATAAAGGGTTCTCTTTCTTCCTTACAGGTGTTTTACAGGTTATATCTATATTTGAAAAGTCATATATGAAGAATATCTATTACCATGAAGAATAAATGACTGAAATAATATGAACAATTGGGTGTGTTGCATTCTGTAGGGGTTAACTGGTCTGACTATGCTACGTAAGACCTAACTATATTGAGATCTCAGTTTAGGAACTTAGCATGCATACTGATACTCCAGTGCCCAATTTCAATTCATCTTTTTCATCACACTTAATAAAATCAGATTCCTTCATTGCCTTTCTCACCCACTCTTTCTTCTATAATTGCTTTCAGTGTTTGCTTTACAAAATTTTAACCTCCTGATCATGAAATTTAGTAACCAATTAATTTCCTGAACATTTATAGAATGCTTGTTGTTGATCCTTTATTTTTGAAAAGGACAAATGACATCGTGAGTAATGTGTTGACCAGTGCATGAACTGGATTTAAGTGAGGCAGAGTTGCACAAAGTTGTTAGCCTCACTCTCACTTCCAGAGTTATTAATGTTTAGTGGCAAGACAAAAGTCAAGTCGACGGGTGACGGCCCAAAGTGCAGAGAATGACCTTGGTGTCTTTGATTTCTGACCAAGTTGCCTTTGTGGTCATTGGAATGAACTGTTCTCATCTGCCCATTCCTCAGGGGGAAATCTTCATGTGGTTGGGTTAGACACCCCTCTCACTCATGGTTGAGTTTGAGAACTGTTGGTTACCCTCAACCTTTTTAACCTGTCCAGCAAGATGGTTTTACTGGTGGGTGGCCACTGCACACGCTACAGAGTCCCTACTACTTGTGCTATGGAGAATATAAAGATTGGTCTCTGCACTTGAGGAATTTATGATGTTAACTTTTCTTTTCTTTTTGAATCTTAGGTCATATTGTGTGCTCAAATATACAAGCTTACAATCTCTCCCCAAATCTACTTGTTTCTACTTCACATATCAGTCAGTCAACAGACTTTTATTAACCACTTAACCATGTATCAAATACTGTGCTAAGTGCTTAGGATACAAAAAAAGGTAAAAATAAGATCTATCTCTATCCTGAATAAGTTCATATTCTAATGGAGGAGAGAATAATGTTAATGACTAGGAATATACAAGATATATACAAGAGGAAGATATATTTCAGAGGGCTCTTGCAGCTGGCAGAACTGGGAAAGTCCTTTCATATAAGGTGGAATTTGAGTTGAGCTTTTATGGAAGAAAGTGAAATTAAGAGGTAGAGATGAGGATGAAGAACATTTCAGGGGGGCAACCAGTGCAAACTTGTGGAAATGGAAGATGGGGTATTGTGTGCATGGAACAGCAAGGATGCCAGCATAGCTTGACCATAGAGTATGTAGAGGGAAATAACATATTCTTCTGACACCATATCTTTCTTCAAAACATGTTGTAAACCTCTTCTATGAACTGATTCAGTGTCTGGATATTTCTTACCCAGATAAAAATGGACCATATATTGTTCTTCTAGCCATCATTTGTCACAGTAGATGAATGATAATGTTGATTGAACATCTAACAAAGGTATAGATAGAAATAGCATAGAATGTAAATTAGACCTGGATATGAAAAAGGCCATTGCACACAGTTCAATGAAGGATTTTATGTGTGTGGAAGAGACTAGAACTTGTACTACATTTCCTACAAGTTTAAACCATGTCCTAAATGGAAAGCATGCAATTAATGAACACATGCAGCCTCAGATTCTGCCAGTATGGAGAGCTCAGCAAACCACATTGGCTCAGTTGGCTAGTTTTCTTGCCAACTTGAAGAGAGAATTCAAAATACCAAGGACACTCCCCTCACGGGACTGTGTAGCCATCTTTCACGAAGCTCCAAGGACGAAAGTTGCTTCCATGTTTACTCCTCTGGCAGTTATGGAACCCTTTCTCAGAATAATGTTTTGGTCTATTTTTTTTTTTTTGCTTCATCCTGCTTTGGAATTCTCAACACCTTTAATAACTTTCCCTGCTCTTATTTGAAAATTTTCTTATCTACATTCTCATTTCAAACCTTAAGGGATCTTTGGTCATCTGCCTTTGTGAAGAGCCAAGAGAATTTAGAACTATAGGACGCTCTTCCTGCAAGTGGTCACTGGTCACTCCTTCTGTTTGTGTCACCCACCAGAATCACAGCATGGTTCTGGCAAGTATCCCTCTTTCTGTCATTCTTTCCCACCAAGTAACATCTTAAAGAATTAACCATGTATTGCATTCTCAGTGCCCCAAATCTCAACGTCCAATACATGAGTATCACTTTGCTAGACTGGTGAATGAAGAACCTGTTTGGTCAAGATATTTTAGTTAGAATCTGCTATGGTTTCTCTGGTGATGTGTGATAACCACTCAAATTCCAGATTTCTGAAGGTAAATGACTAAAATGTTCTTACGAATTGGTACAAGGCTCTTTCCTTTTGATGAATTTTGATTCAACACGTATGTATTGAGTGCCTCATATATTTAAGACCTTATGGAAGATACAAAGAAGAATAAGAATTGGGAACCCTCAAAAAACTTAGTCCAATGGTGGGACAAGATGTTTACAATATTATGATATAAAGGAGAGAGTGAAAGTATAGTAAGAGAGGGATAAGGTTATTTCAGAGGAAAAAGGAATCATTGCTGACTGAGTAAACCAGAGAAGGTTTCTTGGAGATGGTTTATCTTAATTGTGACAATTTAAGCATATAACAAAATAGTTCACTATATTTCAATTCAAGAAACATTTATTAAAGGACTACTATATTCAAAGCACTGTGTTAGATACTAGGGAGATCAGGAGAGAGATAAAACAGATGCTGCTTTCAAGGGGCTTATACTGAATACTCCTTATACTACACACCTATCCTGGGGTGGTACAGGATCTAAAAAGATTGTTTTAGATGTCAACTCAGAGAGTGAAGTTAGATGGGCTAAAAGATTCTCGATTGTTAAAGGGCTGGACTTAGAACTCTGGTGCAATGGAAACAGCTCTGGATTTGTGGATGAAAGGACTTGAGTTCTAATCTTGGCTTTTGCCATTTACTGTCTGTATATTAACTTAGACAAATCACTTAATATAGCAGTTCTTAACTTTATTTGGACACCTCTGACAGTCTCATGAACCTTTTGGAACCCCATCTCAGAATAATATTTTTAAGTACATAAAATACATAGGATTATAAATGAAAACAGTTACATTGAAATAGTCATCAAAATATTGAAAAAAAAAAACAAACCAAAAAGTTCACAGACCCAGGTTCAGAACCCCTGAATTATGTTTGATTGTTCCATAGTTAATTTAGTTTATTCATATGTAAAATGAGAAATTTGACCCTTTCAACCTGTAAGGTCCCTTCTAACACTAAATCTAAGATGGGTTAACCTTCATTTACATTCCAGCTTGACTTTTCTATAATTCAGATCATAGAAATTTCAGTTACAATGAGAATAATAGCAAAAACATAGACTTATATAGAGCTTTAGAGGTTACAAAGTGCTTTGGTCCTAATAACAACCCTGTGACATAAATAGTGCAAGCATTATTCACCCATTTTATGAAAGAGGAGATTGAGGCTCTAAGCAGGAAAACTATTTGCCCATGGTCACATAGTTAATAAGTGACATAACAGAAGTTCAAAACCCAGGTCCTCGAAATTCAAATCCAATGCTCTATTATACCCAGTATAGAGAATGTTCTGAACCAATTCTTGTCCCTTTTTCATAGATGCATAGACCAAATTAAATTCCTTTAAAAAACAGAATTGGGAAAAAAAATTAAAAATGAAACAGTAGATTCTGGAGTCCAATAGCTAGACTGCACCTTCCCTACCAATTACTCTTTTTATGAATTAGCCAGAAATGGTAACATTGAGCCAATAATGGTTAAAAGTCTACTAGTTTTGATGGAATAACTGATCCTATTGCTTTAAATTCTTAAGCAAAGTTATGCCTTCTAATAGTAGGAAAAAAGTATCCTCTCTTGATCATCAATTACACTTAATTTTCCTGGCTAGGCTATGCAGCATGACCATGTGCATTGCTGGAGTGACTTTTTAAGACCCTGCTGTGTTCTGCAGCCAAACCATGTGAGTGGAATGAAGCCGAATGTCGAGTGTGCAACAAGAGAGTCTTTGGACTTGTGTCACTGAAATGATGTATGAGTATCTAGAAATAACACGCATGTTGCCGTGTATCCTTGCTATATTTGTTGTTTTTTGTTGTTCCCTTTGTAGGAAGGGGAGTTGGAACAATTCACAGGAATGGGGCTTAGCATGGAAGATGGCATTTAATGGATCCTGTGGGAGTATTTGCATGTGGAAGTCAAAGGTCCTAGAAGAAATATTTAGTTCTGAGCAGTAGCAAGAAACAGCCTGGGGTTTGGTGAATACAGTGATATCAGAGATAAGACTTCATTGGTTCAAGGTACTTTGAATATGTGTGTGTGTGCACATGCACATGTGTGCATATTAAGTAATTATACAAAAGTAAATTAACTAGTATATGCTCATATCTGCTCTGCTCATTCTGATTTTGTTTCCAGCTTATCCTGAATGTTTGCGCTTTGCTAGTCTCCCTAAACTCTCATTTTCATCATGATACTCCCTTGCTCAAAAATGTATAATGTTTCCCTACAGGGATTTATTACATGCCTACCATGTGAAAGGCACTGTGTCAAGTGTTAGAGATGCCAAGCTGAAAAACAATGTGGTCCCTGCCCTCAAGGAACTTATGATCTAATAGGGAAAGATAAGGCATATATACAAATGGATATGAAAGCAGAAACAATATGATAGGGGTAAGGGAGAAATCCTATGTCCTATAAGGATTTGAATGAGGTAGGGATCACTTCCCATTGGGGAATAGGGGAAGACATCTTGGAGGAGGTAGAATCTTTCTCATTGAGGTCCATACTAGGTAACAACACAGGGAGATAAGGAGGGAGAGTGTTTTAGACATGGTGGGATGGTTTACATAGAGTTATGACAATATAAGATGAGATAGAAAAACAGTTGATAGTCCAGTGCGACTGAAACACAATATATGTGAAGGGGAGTCAAGTGAAACAAGACAGATTAGACCATGGAAAGCCTCAAATGACAGATTAAGGAATCTAAACTCATCCTATTGACTTTTGAGGCCTTCTATAACTTTCAGTCCTTATCCAAACTGATTTCTCATTATTATTTCCCAATATGGACCTTACACTTAAGACAAATCTCTTTCTCCTCAATATCTCAGAACAATATATATATATTATATATAATAGTCTATATTTATATAATGTATTAACAGCTTTACAAACTTTTTCTTATAGTCATCCTGTGGTTATAATAAAACATTATTAATAATAATTAATAATAATATTATTAGCCTTTTTAGAGAGGTTAAGAGATTTGCCCAAAGTCATTTTTTTTTCTATTTCTTCCACTTTATTAAACCTGTTTAAACCCAGATCTTTGGGGGACTAGTTCTTTTTTTTTCTTTTTTTTTTATTTACTTTTAGTTTACAAGATTCAGTTCCACAATCCCTTGAGTTTCAGATTTTCTCCCCTCCCTTCCCCCTCTCCCCATGGTGGCGTGCAATCATGTATAGGATCTGCAAATACTTTCACATTGTACAATAGTTTGGTTGTATAGAAGGGTTGTAACCAATGAGTGATCACTGGGAAAAAAAAAAGCAAAACCAGACATGAAAAAGAACGATAGCATGTATTACTTCAGTCTCCATCAAAACTCTAGTCTTTCTAGCTCTTTCTC
>CM053586.1:103092378-103167732 GCA_028646515.1 Pseudochirops corinnae
TTGTTGAGGATAGTCCAGTTTATCAAGATTGGTCATCACACATACAATGTGTCTGTGATTGTGTACAAATTTCTCCTGGTTCTGCTCTTTTCACTTAGCATCAATTTGTATAAGCCTCTCCAGGTAATTATGAAGTCCATCTCCTTCCCATTTCTTATAGCACAATAGTATTCCATTATATTCATATACCATAACTTGTTCAGCCATTCCCCAATTGATGGGCATCCCCTGTATTTCCAAAGTCATGACTTGGCTACAAGCCTTCTAATACCAAGTTCATGCTAGATAACATTGCCACCAGGTCATTTCTAGCTATGTATTTTTTCCATGCCTGGAATGACCTTCATTCTTCTCTTTTATTATGCCCAACCATCCAAACTTATTTAGTCTCACCTCTTTCATAAAGTCTTCCCCAACTACTCCTGTTTGTACTGACCTCTTCAGTGAATCCTTACAGTACTTTCAGTTCAACAAGGTGCATCTTTGTTCTGTGTACATTAGTTCTGTTTTCCCAGTTAGTTATGATGGTAGAGACCATGGTCTTTGCTATTTTTGTGTGTCCATGAGTGCCTGGTACAGTCCTCAGAATATATAAGGTGTTTAATAGATAATTGGGTGGTTGATTAGTTGCCTTTATATTTGCATACTATGAGAATAATTTGAGACCATTTTTGATTTTCAGAAAGGTCAATTTGAGATAATCTCAGCACTTAATTCATCTAGATAAAATAATATGGAAGAAACATAATGCCAATTATACATAAGTATAAATTTACATATATTTACATATCCATAGGCAGATACGCATATATATATATAAAGATTGTATCTTTGTTATTCTAAGTTCACTGAAATAAATTCTCCTCATTATGACTCCCGTCTACTTTCTAGATTTAATTCATATTATTCTCTCTTATATACTCCATAGTCTAGACAAAATGTCTCACTTTCTGTTGTCTGAACTTGGCACTCCATCTCCTACCTCCATGCCTTTGAAAAGGCTCTTTTTCCATGTCTGGAATGTACTCTCACTTCATAGAACCCTTAGTTACCTTCAAGGCCCATTTCATGTTCCCCTTCCTGTAGAAGTCATTCTTAATTCCCATAGTTGTTACTACTATCCGTCTCCTGAAATGATGATCCATATATTTACCTGTTTAAATGCTTTCCTCTCCCCAGGAGAATGTATGTCCCTTGAGGGCAAAGACTACTTTGGGGTTTTTGTTTCTATTTCCAGCATCTAGCACAGTGCCTGGCACCCAGTAGGCACTTAATAAATGCTTACTAAAGGAATTGAATGCATGAATGAATTTCACCTGTCCATTTCAAGGAGAAAGTTGGGTACATAGGAAAATACATTGTTGCTTTTCAGACCAATAGAGTAAAAGCAGGAATACTGAGACTTGCTTTGTGAAATTACTCTTTTTCTCATTTTGTTTCATTAGATCCTTTGTGGGTTCCAGAGGCTAGTATTATAGTTACTGGAGCATTCCTTGTTGTTTTTACCTTTTGGTCTTTTGCAAGTATAGTAGGGAGAATTAACATAGAGCACTTTGTGCCTTGATCACCAAGGGTGATTTTGATTTTTGGTTCATTTAATCCCATATATAGGCATATAACTTAAGTGAATTGAATAAAACAAACAAAAATAAACATATTCTTTCAACAACACTAAATTCTGCTTCCTGTATGGGCTGGAAGGAGAAATTCTTCACAATGTGCATCTTTCTATTTCCATTTCATTTTATTTTCTTAAGTGAGAACTGTTAGCAAAGGAAACAACTTTTGAAAAGGCCAGAGCTAATTATTACTAAGACCCGACTTCAAATCTGGTCTTAGATTTTACATTTATTAGCTATGTGACTGTGGCCAAGTCATTTAACCTCTTTGCCTCAGTTTCCCCAACTGTAAGATGTGGATAATGACAGTACCTACCTCATAGGGCTGTTGTGATAATCAAATGTGATAAAGTGCTTAGTATAGTGTCTGACCTATATAAATGCTTATTCTCTTTCCCCTTTCATTTTATATATTAAAAACATT
The DNA here is from genome assembly GCA_028646515.1 of Pseudochirops corinnae. NCBI lineage: Eukaryota > Metazoa > Chordata > Mammalia > Diprotodontia > Pseudocheiridae > Pseudochirops > Pseudochirops corinnae. The sequence continues at coordinate 103,094,422 of CM053586.1, forward strand.
TCTGATTTCCTATACCGCAGAGCAAATCTTTTAATGCTCACAATCTGAGATAAAAGAAAAAAGATGCAATCCCCATCTTGCCCACCCAGGGAACTCCTCCAATTTGTGCTCATAATTGAAGGCTGAGTTCCCCAAGGGGCTTCTACCTCTGTTCTAGAGGTAATCCTGTGATTCTAAACTCCTAACATGATAGTTCATGAGTTTCCACTGGTGTACTGTCCATTAACAATCAGCCAATACATATATTTAATTCTTTTTTTCTTTTTGGCTTTTTGGAGGGCAGTTGGGGTTAAGTGACTTGCCCAAGGTCACATGGCTAGTTTTGTGTGTGTATGTTAAGTGTCTGAGGCTGGATTTGAACTTGGGTCCTCCTGACTCCAGGGCTGGGGCTCTATTCACTGTGCCACCTAGCCACCCCTATATATTTAATTCTTAGTGAACAATGGTTATGAAATTCTCTCCAGATTTGTAATCTGAGATGTACACTACATCCATGTAAAGAGTGGGCTCAAATTCAAAGTATGATGGTAGTAAGGAACACATATAAGATGCGTGTATAACAAAGGCAACTCATAATGTTTGGTATTGTAGGTCTCCTTAGGTACACCATCTCTGTTGTGCAGGTCTCCCAGCTGACATGCTCAGGGGTCCCATTCCTTCATCTTTCCTTAAGTGACTGCCTTTATATTCATTATCTGTCTGCACAATGTGTCTCTGCTCCCTACGAGAGATACATTGTCTCCTGTTGCTTGAATAGCAGTCCTTCAAAGTAACCTGACCAATAGAGATGTAGATGGGGGAAGGAAAGGGAAGCTTTCGTCTTCCCAACAAGAGTGACTCCCTCTCAAGAGCCAGGTTCTTCCTCTATCATTTTGTAGCTTCCAGGATTTGCTGAAACTCCTTAAGGCTTAGCTAGTTAAAGCCCCCAGGGACCAGGCTGTTTTATTTGCTCATTTAATCCTGTTTTTCCCTTCTTAACTGGTCATAAAAAGCTGTTCACACCTCATTCAACAGTCTTTAGTCAACAAGCATTTATTAAGCAATGTACTACTGTAGTAAGATGCTTCTTGACAGTTTATGGCCTCATTAACACCATGTGATTATGTTCTAGGTTTGAGGAGGGATTGGTAAAAGATTAGCTCCTCCACATTAAAAAAAAATTAAAAGATCAAATGGAAGATAATTTAGAAAGCCTTAGGACAAATTTAATCTCTCTGAATGCAGCCCAGATTTTGAAATTATTTTGGACACTACTACTTCATAGAGGAACTGCTTACTCCCCATGTGTTACCTATCCTTCTTTCTTAAGCATTTGACATGTTTCTTTTAGCCCCTTGTTGAATTACAATTTGTCAGGAATTTTTATGAAGTTCAAATCCCTTTCACCATGAATTTTGAATCAGTGTAATGATTTTGAAGGCTCTATATTTTATTTTTGAAGGTGCATAGTTTATATCAGCTGGAAGTCTAGGAGTATGATCTACAGGGAAAGACTAGTGGAGTGATCCAGTGCAGTCATTTATCTGACTTCAGTTTCTTGCTGTGTAAAATAAAGGAATAAATGATCTCTCAGGTCCTTTCCAACTCTAGAATTCTATAATTTATAACCAGTTGAAGGTAATTATCAAGTTTCAGAATTAATCTTGATTCAAAGCATTCCTTTGAGAGGATACCCTATTTTGCACAAAGGAAGTTTAACTTACTAGAAAGTCCCTCTCCATTGCAGGTTTTAGAGGAGATGACCTATTTTGTTTATAAATACATGTCACTTTTAGGGTACGGCTAAAATAGTAAGCTGATAGCTATAGGGGTAAGGCAGACTCTCTGAGAGGTCAGAGATATTTCACCCTGGCCTCTTGTTCTATGCTCTTCTTCCAAAGCCCATTGGAATCTTTAGCAAGCCTTTAGGGCAGACAGAATCTTGAGTTGAGATATTTAATCTGAAAGATTCCATCTGATAAATTGTATGGCACTCCATTCAGCTAACTGAGAGCTTCAGCTGACTTTGGCAGGCTTTTAGCCTGTGGTTCCAGTGAGTCTAAGTATTGCACAGCTGATGCTTATACCACTAAGCCAGTCTCTCCAGAATTACGCATATGACTGTAGTCCATTTGGCATTTGGCATATAGAGACTTGACTGCTTATGTGCTTTCCTACTGGGTAAGGAATATTACCTAGGAGAATCCTTCATCTGCCCTTTGCTTGTCTATTCCCTCACCTTCAGTCATCCAACCCAGAGGAGTATGGAAATAACATGAGAAAGTTCCAGACACCTCTCTCTACTTCCAAGATATCACATGGGGTATTTCACTTTCTCTGAACTGAAAAGCCAAGGCTCTTTACTCATTATCAAAGGGGTGTGTGTGTGTGTGTAATGAGCCTGCCTTTCTTGATACTATTTACCATGGAGAGAGCTAAGGGTTGTAGTATATCATTTTCTCTCCAATTACATGTAAAGGAAATGTTTAACATTTATTTTTATAAGATTTTGAATTTCAAACTTTTTTCTTCCTCCCTCCTTTCCCTTCCCTTCCCCCTCCCCAAGACAACAATCTGATACAGGATATACAAATACAATCACATTAAACATATGTCCACATTAGTTCTGTTCAGAGAGAAGAATTGACACAAAAGTGAAAAAACAAGAGACAAAAAAAACAAAACCAAAAAAGGTGAAAATAGTGTGCTTCCATTGTATTCAGACTCTGTAGTTCTTTCTCTGGATATGGATAGCATTTTCCATTTTGAATTTTTGGATCATTATATTATTATATTGCTGGAAGAGCCAAGTCTATCAAAGTTGATTATCACATGTTGCTATTTTTGTATTTTGCTGGTTCTACTCATTTCACTCAGCATCAGTTTATAGAAGTCTTTCCAGGTTTTTCTGAAATCCACTGCTCATCATTTCTTATGAAATAGTAGTATTCCATTACTTTCATATACCACAACTTGTCCAAACATTCCTCAATTGATGGGCAGTCCCTCAATTTCCAATTCTTTGCTACCACAAAAAGAGTTGCTATGAATATTTTTGCACATGTGGGTCCTTTTCCTTTTTTTATGATCTCTTTGGGATACAGACCTAGAAGTGGTATTTCTGGGTCAAATGGTATGCAGTTTTATTGTCCTTTGGGGATAGTTCCAAAATTGGAAAGCTAAAGCTTGTAATGTAAGTGTTTTATTAGGAGAGATGTGCACACATGAGGCAAGGTTAGCTAAAAGAAACAATGAATTTCAGGATTATGATAAAACGTGCTTTGTGTGTTAAGGTTCTCTTTTTCAGATATAGATATCTGATTTTATTGGTATAGGAAACACATATTGAAGAAATTCCTTCTAGGAAGGCTATACCTGTTCTGCAATTTAAAGTCATAGAGCTGCCTGGGGCACTGAGAGATTAAGTGAGTTGCCCAGGGTCACACAGCCTATACGTATCAAAGGTTGGACTCAAGAATAGGTCTTCCAAGTCTAGGTTTTCAATCATTATGCAATACTGCCTCTCATTGTCTATTAGCAGCAATATTGGTACACATACAGTTGTAATCCATTTAGAAATGAAGTACTGATATCCTTTTCTTATACTAAGAGAGTACATCCAATTTCCACTGGTAACTTTTCTCAAGTGCTATGATCCATGAATTAGCTTTACACTGTATCTTGCAGCTTGTGAACGCGATGATGGACAACTGACATCATTCAGCAAATAATTAGGATACTTACGATGTACTTCTAATATAAGACACTGAAAGGGATGCAAAAAAGTATAGCATGCCATCTTTACCTCCCAGTTGGAGAAATAAGGCTAGGATTAAGTAAGCATATATGAATTAAGTAAAAATATAATGTAGCAATAGAAGGTATGTTATGAGGCTCAACATTCCCATGGTCAGTAGTTTAAAATAACTAATGAATGGTAGAAGTAACATGTGCATAGAAGAAGAAGAAGAAAAACAGGAATGGCTTCACAGAGAATTTGGGATTTATATTAGGCCTTGAAGGGCAGATAGGATTTGTTTGGGAAGAACATTTAAAGTTGGGAATGGTGTAGATGAAGGAGTTTAATACCTTTCCTTATCTCACCATTCATTATGTGATGTTCCATGAGGTGGGAGATAATGTACGGGCAGTGTTGACCATGAATCACTGTGATGCTGTGGATAGAATATTATACCTGGAGGCAGGAGTACTTGGGTTCAAATCCTTCTTTTAACTCAAACTGTAACCATCCTGGAGCAATTGTTGTTTTGTCCTAGCAAACACACATGGGTTGAGGGTAAACCCTCTTCGGAGGATGGGAGCAAACTTCCCCTAGTAAATTCAACAAAGGGAAGCCTACCATGTGAAATGAGTGTGTCCCCTTGGATGTCAATGCCCTCAAGGGATAATTACCCTTTCCCTGTCCTTAAGGGTCCTGCTCCCGTCATGCCTCTCTCTCTCAAAACTACCTTGCTGGGCCACTGTGCTTGCATCCTGATTGGCCTGGGGAACCATGCCAAGCAGGGAGGCTGGGATCAGTGGCAGTGGCAGTGCCCTGTCTTTAGGGTGTCCTGGAGATTCCGTCTCACACCATCTCAACCCTCACTCCCCCAACTGAATTTGCTCCAGGTGCTGGAATTCCTAGTTGGATTTTTTTCCTCTGACATTTACTAGCATGCTCACAGACAAATGATGTAACCTCCCTGAGAGCCTCAGTTGTCTGTCTGAGACTATATACTGAGTCATAGATGGCTTTCCTCAATGGACAATCTTCTTACTGGGATGAAATTACAGATCTCTGATGTGTTGACGTAAATGCTGATCATGTAATCTGAGTGGTATAGTGCCAAAAGAAGACATACCCCATCTCATGAATCTTGTGGACTTAGAATGATAATAAAATCATAGATATGGAGCTGGAAGGGACCTAAGAGGACAGCTAATTCAATCCCCCTTCATTTTATAGATTAGGAAGCCAAGACCCAGGGAGGTTGTAATTTACCTAAAGTTGCAAAGGCTTATTAAAGGTAGGATATGAACCCAGGTTCTCTGAGCCCAGAGCCACAGTTCTTTCGTTTGGACCATGCAGCTTACCAACTCTCTGTCTTCTGATTGCAGATGATCTGATAGGAGGATGATTAAATTTGAATTTATTTCTTAGTAGTTTGAGAAATATATCTGGTAGTTTAAAGAAATATTCCCCAGCATCATGTTCATTTAACTTGGAGATAAAAAAAATCAGGTATCATACATTTTATTTATTAAATATATTCAATATCACCCTGAGAATTGACAATGGATGTTTTCATTAAAACCTCAACAGGAAAAACTACAAATTATGTCTGTCTGTCTGTCTATCTCCCTTTCTGTTTCTCTCTCTGTCTCTATATTTGAATTGGATTGGATTTTCTCTTCAGCGTAAAGTTTTCAATCAGGTTCTCTTATTTTATTCAGTGATTCTGGTTTCTGAGAGTCAGTGTGTTATAATAGATAGAGGGAAGACCACAGGGAAAGGAAAATCTGAGTTCAAGTTCCACCTTTGACACATACAGACTATGAGTCCATGGGCAAGTCATTTACCCTCTGCATCTCCAAACAGCCAAGACTAAAAAAAAAAAGCTACAAATGAGTTATCTATCTTCATTGATGGAGGGAGTTTTCACATAAGAGGTAACCCATAACTAACAAAATCATAGATCTAGAGCCCCCTCTACTGTGAAAAAATTCATTGCATATCAACATTTAGTATTAAGTATTTTTCTTGTAATTTCTGTCGATATTTAGTATTTAATATTATATTCTCATAATTTTTGTTGATACATTTGATTTTAAATGTATTCTCATAATTTATGTTGATATGTAGTGATATATATAAATAATTTTGTTGATATTATAGACTTGGTTTTCTAAAGGAAAATTGCCTCATATTTTAATTTTTATTTGAGCATGAAAATTTTTTTCTTTTGTAACTAGGTATAGAAGATTAAAGAAAAAAAACAACTCTTCAGGAAGGAGTGACACATTATGTTGATGAAAAGAAAAGAGTTGGCAGAACTGAGGGGACTGGCTGGAGTAGTACTGGCTAATGTATGCTATGCCATTCACTCTGTAATAAGGATGTTATTGTTACACAGCACTTTGGGAACAGTGGTTGCGGTCCTAGAAGAGTATATTATTCAACAAACATTGTTCAAAAGCCTGCCTCTTTTGCTCCTGTTTGTTCAAATTGCAATTTGAACAGCAATATATTCTCCCTATAATGCTTTATATCCTAAGCTGAATAGATGAGCACCAAGAGGAGGTAGCATTCTCGGTAGAATTTGAAAGCATTTGAATAGAGCTAGTGTCTGCTGTCATTATGTCATTAAGATCATCGTTTGCCCTCATCATTGTGAAATAGGTATTCAGCTCATCGGACTGAGCTGTCTTCAGTAGTCAGAAGGGATCTTGTTATGACTGGAAGACTAGATAATCTGGAAACCACTGGGATTTTCTTTTCTTTTTAAAAAATCTATTTATCTTCAGTTTTCAACATTCACTTTTATAAGATTTTGAATTCTAAATTTTCCCCATCCTTCTCCTCCTCCCTTCCCAAGACAGCCTGCAATCTGATATAAGTTGTAGATGTACAATTATATGACACATTTCTACATTCGTCATGTTGTGAAAGAAGAATCAGAACAAAATGGAAAAATCATGAGCAAGAAAAAATAGACAGAACAGAGAAAGAGAGAGAAAGAGAGAGAGAGAGAGAGAGAGAGAGAGAGAGTGGGAGGGAGGGGGAAAGGGAGGGGAAGAGGGAGAAGGAGAGGGAGAGGGAGAGAAAGAGAGAATAGTATACTTAGATCTTCATTCAGACTCCATAGTCCATAGTTCTTTCTCTAGATGTGGATAGCATTTTCCATTTTCCATCATGAGTCCTTTGGAATTGTTTTAGATCATTGCATTTCTGAGAAGACCTAAGTCTATCAAAGCTGGTCATTGCACAATGTTGCTTTTACTGTGTACAATGTTCTCACAATTCTGCTCAATTCACTCAGCATTAGTTCATATAAGTCTTTCTAGGTTTTTCTGAAATCTGCCTGCTCATCATTTCTTATGGAATAATAGTATTCCATTACATTCATATACCACAACTTGTTCAGCCATTCCCCAATTGATGGGTATCCCCTCAATTTCCAATTCTTTGCCACCACAGAAAGAACTGCTATAAAATATTTTTGTACATGAACCACTGGGATTTTTGACAATTATTTCTATTCTTATGACTCTTGGTTTTTCACTGGCTAATCCAGTTCCATTTATTGCTGAGAGATTGCAGAGGCATGCACAGTTGCTTTTGACAAAAAAAGATAACCCGAAAGGGAAACCTTAATATCAATTAACTTCTACATATTATTTAGCAAAATGACCCACAGTAACAACAGCATGAAGCAAATAATTGTGAATCTTCCTTTTTTGTCATGGTTTCAAAAACAAAGATGCCAAAAAGCAAAAGTTTTCTAAAAAATAAAAAGCATTATTTTTTCTAAGTAATTAAAGGCAAAGGAGAGATTAGAATGTTCAGTTTCTGAATCCTCATTCTATTTCATGGAATATGGTATTAAGCATAGAGTAAAGCCAAGAGGCCAGGGGATTTCAAATGATAAATTCTCTTTTTCTAACCCTGAATGGCAGTAATTAGAGTACTAGTCCTGGAATCAGAAAGAGCTGGGTTCAAATCCTGCGACAAACACTTGTTAGCTCCATGATTCAGGCAAGTCACTTCACCTCATTTTTCTCATATGTAAGTGAAAGGGTGATACTTGGTATCTTCTTAGGTGCCTTCTGGCTCTACATCTAAGATCTTACGACATGCACACTAAGGCACACACATCCATGGACATATGAATGAGACCTATTTCAGAGAATACCAAATTACTGTTTCACAGGACTCATCTGATCCAATATGAGATTGAATATCTTCCTTCCTTCCCTCAGAAAAAGCTGACTGCATCTCTTGCTGAGAAGTGGGGGCATTTGGGAAGGCATATGAAGGGGCAGCAAAAGATATCTTTGGTCCTAGAAGCAGGGACCTTAGAAGAGCAAAGAAGGTAAAGCTTTGGGCATCTTCCTGAGTTCAAATCTGGCCTCAGGCAAGCACTAACTGTGTTAACCTGGACAAATCACTTACCCTTGTTTGCCTCAATCTCCACATTTGTAAAATGAGCTAGAGAAGGAAGTGCCAAACTGCTCCTGTATCTTTGCCAAGAAAACCCCAAATGGGGTCACCAAGAGTCAGAAATGTGTAAGCACAAGCAAGGTGGGATTTTTGTTGTTTTCTTTATGGAGTTCAGTTTCCCAGGCTCAGGCTAAATTGTAAACATCTGAAGTACTAATCTACTTTGAACCCTGACTCAGCTGTGCTGAGTCAAGTAGGTTTTTGTGCCTCCTGGCTCTGAGCCAATCAGGTTGAGTCTTTGTTATATATTCTGGGAGGTTGGCATTTTGCTTTGGGGGTTTGCTCATTACCACTATACCTCCAGTCCCACATCTAACTGATGCTGTTTTGATGTTTTCCAGTCATGTCCAACTCTTCATGACTCCATTTGGGTTTTTCTTGGCAGAGATACTGGAGTGGTTTGCCATTTCCTTCTCCATTTCATTTTACAGATGAGGAAACTGAGTCAAAAGGAGAATCTTTTGATTTCCTGGTTGGGAGTCTGAGTAGACAAATGTTAAAAGCACCCCAACTACCAGATGTTGCCTGTGCTTCCTTGATCCGGTGATGTATGTAAAGCGTATAACAATATTGCTTTGCTCAGAAAACCGGAGCCTTGTCTGTTGGTCTTTATGGTAATTTCTCTACTTGTATTTTCTCTGTTTGTAAACTTATATGGAATCACATTATTTAAAAAGCAAAAAGTTCTATGAAATGTAAAATGTAAGCATAGATCCTATAGACTGGAAAGACTATATAGAGATCAAAAGTCATTACATACTTTGAGGGGCACCTAAGTGGCCAACTATTGAGATATGTCATCATCTCATACCATGGTTTCTAAAATTCCTACTCTGTGGGATCCCTCTGGAGACATTTGCCTTTTTGTGGGTTCAACCATTTTTATTTGAGAGATAGTGTGGTATGGTAGTAAGAGCGCTGGATTTAGAGTCAGAAATTTTAGATTCAAACCTCCAATCTCCTACTTATTACCTATGTAAATTTGGGTATGCAACTTCCCAGATTGTTTTCCACATTTGTAAGATGAGGAGGTTAAAACAGATGATCTCTAAGAGCCCTTCCAGCTTTAATACCATGATCGTATGACCATCAACTAGCAGACATGTAAATACAAGTTAATTTATATGATTAATTAATTGACACCCAGTCACCCAACAAGGACTAAGTTGCAAACCAGAAAAGTTTTTATGGGAGTGAGGATGGAGAAAAGTTCTAGAAAATGAATGAAACAGAGAAAGTTCAATACCCAGGTATCCAGAAGACAGCACAAAATCATTGGATTATGGTATCAGGGATTCATTTATCAACTAACATTTATTTAGTATCTACGGCTCCAAATAGGGGCAAGCAGGTAGAGCAGTGGATAGAGTGTCATCCCTGGAGTTGGGAATACTCATTTTCCTGTGGTTAAATCCAGCCTAGCTATGGGACCTGGGGAAGTCACTTAACTCCTTTTGACTCAGTTTCCTCATTGGTAAAATGAAATGGAGAAGGAAACGGCAAACCACTCCAGTATCTTTGCCAAGAAAACCCCATATGGGGTCAAGAAGAGTTGGATGTGACTGAAATGACTGAAAAACAACAAAACAGCATCGGTTAGATGTGGGTCCAGAGGAAGAATAAAGTTTATATTTAGTCCAAAGAGAGTAGAAGAGCCTTAGAAAGAGGAGTAAGAATTGCTGAATCCAAACTTTGTCTACTTTGTAATTTTGCTGAGGGTCAGATCAAGTATAATATATATCTATATCTACATTTTCATTTGTATATCACTTTATTATCAAAGATCAATTAAGATGCCACCTATTCTACAAAACCTTTCTGATATGTCTGTAACATAGTGTTAGACACTTACATGAAAGTTGAAATGACTTGTTCATGGTCATACAACTAGTAAATGGAACACAGATTTAGAGCCAGAAGGAATCTCAGTTTTATAAAATTTATTAAAGAGGGAATTTTAATACCTAAGGCAACATAACAAGAAAACTAGATAGCCATCTAGTTTACAGAAGAGGAAAAAAAGGCCCACAGAGATTAAATAACTTATAACATGCAGAGGCAGTATTTGAATACAAGTTTTCTGATATCACGTTTAACAGTCCATTATTCCACACTGTCAAATAGTAAGCCTATTAAATAAATAACTTACTTTAGAGAACAGAAATTTAAAATTAAAAAAAAAATCTTGCTTTTCTTATAATATTCTATCTTTCCTTCACCCCACATCAACCCAAAGCCTTCCATTTTGGGGAAAACTGGCTAGTTTGAGTTGCTAAGTTCCTTGAACATAATAGGGACTAAATAATGTTTGCTGATTCAAATTTAATCGACTTTAGAACAGTTCTTCATCATGGACCTGTGTATTGCAAAAGAAGAGTGAAAGTTTTTTACATCAAGAAATGACCAGCTAACAATCAAACCTGGTATCTTTACAATAAGTTTCTTTTGGTATACTTTGTATAAAATACCAGACATTTTATCTGAAACTTCTTTTTTTTTTCCTTAGCCCAATGCGTTTTCTTAAGCAAACTTTCCTTTTGCTTTAAGGATGGGTATTACAAAGGAGGATTGACATTAATCCATTATACTTCCATCAGGGTAAGTTACTGATAGTGATCAAGTTACACTAACTCGTCATTTGATCGTATACTCTACTCTAAAGACTCTAAAGAAAGGCTAAATAGATCAGGAGCAGGTTGACTTCCTGAAGGAGGCACCTCTGATGAGGTAACAGTTCAGAAACTAGTTTCCTTTGACATGTTTGGGAAGCCTGTTGAGTATCTGTATTGGATCATTTTTTTCATATCTTAAGTGAATTGAGGCTATGGCACACCGATAATAAACACAGCAAGAGACAAGGGAGTGTTCTGTGCCTGGAAATCACTCAGTAGGTCTAAAATAATTGAAATCCCGTCAACTTTGTCCCTCCTCTTGTCTTTTCATTAGTTTGAAGGAGAACTTGTGTATGTGTTGAACTTCTGAAGTTAGTGAAATGTTAGCATGGTTTTGTATTTCCTTAAATAGATAAAAATGAGAAATAGGAAAAGCTAGTTAAGAATGTACTGGTAAGCATAGATGATGCTGGTAAATAAAAATTTAAGGGTGAGGGGCAGCTAGGTGGTACAGTGAATAGAGTACCAGCCCTGGAGTCAGGAGGACCTGAGTTCAAATTTGGCCTCAGACACTTAACACTTACTAGCCATGTGTCCTTGGGCAAGTTACTTAACCCCACTTACCCTCCAAAAAGCAAAACAAAACAAAATGAAATTTAAGGGTGGTGATCATCTGCAAGGTAGAGTTGTAACTAGGAATTTTTTCACTTGGACCACAAAATCATTGAAACTGAGGGAGAAAGGGGTAGTGGTCTGAAAAAATGTTAGTGGCCCAGAAAATATTCTAACTACAGGTACAGTTTCACAGTAAGAATGAGAAGTCTGAGGGGCAGCTAGGTGGCACAGTGAATAGAGCACTGGCCCTGGAGTCAGGAGGACTGAGTTCAAATCTAGCCTCAGACACTTGAGACACTTATTAGCCGTGTGACTTTGGGCAAGTCACTTAACCCCAATTGCCCTCCAAAAAAAAAAAAAACCAAAGAATGAGAAGTCTGATCTTTATCCCTACAGGAGTACCCAGAAATGGGTATCAGATTGAAGGAATTCTAGGGATGATGGCCCTGGTGTAATTGAGCTATGTCGTAGATAGGAGTATGAGAAAGTCTTGAGGAAAAAGAATGCCTACCTCTCACCCTAGGATAGAACTATTCTTCCTCCTCCTGGATATCAGTGCCCAGAAGCAAAGGCAAGGTTTCTATTCTCAGTAATATTTTTGGCAGTCACACAAAGACACAGACAGACAGACAGACAGACACACACACCACCCTCACCCCCACTTAGAAATGAATTTGAAGCAATGGAAACTACCTATGGGCATCACACTATTTCCGCAATCAGAGAAATTATGAAGTTATGGCTAAAGGGAGTTAGGAATTACAAGTTCTAATCCCATTTAGGAATATGAATGAAAGAGTATTACTGTTGCTATTTTGCTTGCTTTCATATTTTGGGAAAGTCTCCTAGGCCTTCTGCAAAATGATGACAAAATAAGCTATAATTTATATTTCTAAGAATTAAATAGCTTTGCTTTTCAAGATTCTGGGATGAAAGATATCGATAGAACTCAAAGAATGCATTTTTCTTTTACGAGGTTGAAATCTTTGGGCAAAGTTTCACTTCTATCTGAGGAATCAACATATTTTTAGAAACACCAGAGACCACTAGGGGGTACCACACACCTCCTTAAGGATACAGAACAAGAACTGTATATTGCATACTAGGCTTTCATTTATAAGGGGAAACAAGCTGGGGACTGGGGATACTGAAATACTCTTCAGAGAAAATTAAGGTGTTTTAAATAGCTTCTAGAGGTCTTGTATTTCAATGTTGTTTTTAAAAAGTGAGAATGACCTGTTGTGCATCTATCCTCTCAGCAAGTCTGATTACTCTAACATTCTGAAACAACCCAAAGTTTGTTCAGTGAACCCCAATATATCATCATGGAACTGATGGAAGGAGGAGCATTTCTCATATACTTGTGCAAAGCATACATGACAATGGTAGTAAATATGGTTCAGGGTGTTGGTCTTGAATTGGAGATAATTCGTATTTACTCTTTGACTTTGTTTCCTGTGCTGTAAAAATCCCATGTTGGTATTGTCAAAAGTCTGAAAGCTGGTTGATTTTTTGAACTCACACATTACATGGTACCATTGACCAAGGAAGGACTTTATAGATCATCTAGTCAACTCTCACTTTATAACTGAGAAAACTGAAGCCCAGAGGGGTTAAATTTCTTATCTGAGTCTCCAGGATGAGAGATAGTCATGTGTTCTTTCCACTATGCTATGCTGTCTTCTACAGACCATTCAGTAATGAACTCCTACCTTGCTTTCAGGTACTCACTAGATTAGGCCCATTAGAAAACTGACCTCACATTTCTGACATTTTGAGGAAACATGAGCCTACTATTTATTTATTTTTTAAGAGCAGCCGAATGCCCTGACATTCAAAGTGCTGGTTTCTCTAACTCTGTAAGAGATCTGTCCATATTTGTCATGTGTACTTGGAGAAGGCACTTACTCCCTTCCTGGGATACCTTGCTCATTTGTAAAATGTAGGTGAGCATCTGCATTTGCTTGCTTTGTATTTTCAGACATGAAAATAAATGAGATGAAGTAAGAGAAGTAGAGCCATAACTATAAATGTTTTCGCTTGGGTCAAAATTAGAGTTTGGGGAATTGATGGTATCCAGTGTACAGTTTGATCATAGATGCATTCTTGCTGGGAGATGGGTGATTTAGGTTTTGCCCTCTTGGGAGTTGAAAGAGAGATCAGTCCAAAAGGGGAGTGTTATGGTGACAGTACCCTGAGGGTGATGGTTACATGTAATGGCATGAGCCAGCAGAAGACTAAGACAAAACATAGAGCTGGTAGTCACCATGGGAAGGAAAAGCACTTTCCTAGGAAGGAATTACACTCCTAAAATATAGACCTTGTGCTAGTCACTCCTTTCAAGAGAAATAGCCCAAATACCACAACAGACTAATGTCACATAGCTTGGAAAAAGTAGGATCTGCTTATTTTTACCTCCGAAGTATAAGATAAGAAACTACTCATACTATCATCTCTCTTATGGATTATTACTAACAATGCAATCAAATATTAAAGTATAGAAATTCCATAGGAGTATGGAGAATAGAAGAACAAACAAAAATACAGCTGGAGTCTGGGAATTATTCATGAGGGGATCCAATCTGGATCATAAGATCATAAATTTAGAGCGTGGTTATCAGCTTGACTTATTATTATTTAGACTTAAGTTCAAATCTAGCCTTAGACACTTACAAGCTATGAGACCCTAGGCAAGTCACTTAACCTCTCTGTGTCTGTTTCCTCATTTGCAAAATGGGAATAACAATAGCATCTATCTCATAGCGTTGTGATGAGGATCAAATGAGCTAACGCATATACAATGCTGTGCAAACCTTAAAATGCTCTACAGATCCTAGCTATTATCGTCATCGTCACTATGTGTGGCACAGGTTGTGTATATTTGGTGAACCAATCATTCTCTTCTCATTTGAATTCTAATAGTCTTAATCACCAAGTCCTTTTGAGGAATTTTTTAGTGTAATCTTGGAAGTTATTGTTTCTCTTCATTTCCTGCAGTTCTGAGATCCTCCTCTTACTTTGGATGACCTTGTGAACCTCTGTGTAGATATTTCAAAAGGCTGTGTCTACCTAGAACAACTACACTTCATCCAGAGGTACAATGTTTCCTGGACACCATTTGGCCATAAATCTATGTGTGTATATTAGGACTACTGGCCCCATGGTCTGACGTCAGGTTTGAGTGAGTTATACAAGATTAATTTATTACTTAAATTTGTGTTAGAATATGGATGAGTTTCCCCCAAAAGGTTTTTATAGTGATTTATTTGACAGTACTCAAAATGTGGTCCTTGTATGACCAGGGGTCCCTGAAACCCTTTCTAAGACAACCTGAGCAGTCAAGACATTATCTGCCTATTAAAATTGTCTTCCCTTTTCCAACTACATATCTGTGTGGTACGAGATTTTCTTCATTACTTCTATCAAAATATCACATTGCAACAGACTGAATGCAGAAGCAAGTTATAAGAATCTTAATGTATTCTATTATGTTAGATACTAAAGAAATAATTGAAATAATTTGTAAAACTGCCATTCTTCTCAAGTAGTTTTCTTTAAGCATGGTTATTTTTCATAAAAATATTTATATTAACAGGTAATGGGTTCATTATTGTTATTTTAAAATAAATTAATAAATGTTTAAAACATTTGTCAGTTTTATTTTATAATATGATTAAAATGGAAAGATATGACCCATATAAACCAAAGCTCTTTAGGATCCTCAGGAATTTTTAAGAGTATAAAGGGGTCATAAGATTTCCCAAAGTCTTAGAACTGTTGATCTATGTCCTACTGAAGGTCAGGGAGAAACTTGGCCTCATGATTTTTGGTGGAGTATTTTTGAAGGTAAGAACTATAGACCTGGACTGCTGTAGCTCTCTGCTCTCATCATGGTTTATGTTCATGGTTTTCCTTTCTACATCAGAGAACTGACTGCTTGGAACTACCTTGGGTCAATGAAACACTATACCAGTCTATCCCAGATAGTGAACATTGGGGACTTTGGATATAAAATTCATCACTACAGAAAGAGAGGGAAAGGGCTACTCCTAGTTCATTGAATGGCTCCACAAACTTTGATTGATGGAATATTTACTTTTACCTTCTTGAGGTATGTATTCCTTGGGTCCCACCCAGAGGTAGGACCTCTGGATCAAAAGGTATAGATGTTTTAATTCCTCCCCCACCTCCACCCCTAATATAATTCAGACTATCTTTCCATAATGGTAGGACCCATTCACAGATCTCTTAACCCGGTTTGCTTCAGTTTCCTCATCTGTAAAATGAACTGGAAAAGGAAACAGCAAACTACCCCAGTATCTTTGCCAAAAAAGTCCCAAATGGGATCAGGAAGAGTCGGACATGATTGAAACAACTCAACAACAACAACGAATTGTTTGGATCAGGCACTGTGCTAGGTGCTGGATATCAAAAGACAAAAATGAAGCAGTCCTTGTCCTCAAAAAACTTGCATTCTTTGGGGGGAGAGGGGGGAGATAGCATGTACCTAAATAAGGAATGCTGTTTTTGAATACCTGTTCCAAGTGTCAAAGTACCTGGTAGGCTTAGGCTATGACACAACCAAGACGCAAAACAAGTCAGGAAATTCATATGAACTGAATATAAGTGACAAGTGATCAGGGACTGTTACCGGGACAATTCTCTCTGTTTAGGCAGTCTCTACTACACAATAATGGTTTCCTCTGTGGGGAGAACAGTAATGAATTTTGGCCTATTGATAAAAGGAAAGAGACACGACTTTGGATTGGGGAAGAACAAAGTTCCAATCCTGTCTCTGGCGAATCCTCGTATGGTGACTCTAGGCAAATTACTTAAGGTCCCTGTGCCCTAGCCACAGATTTACAGATCAGGGGCTGATCTGCATTGATAGAAGGAATTTCTTTACTAGGAGTTTGATGCACCAATAAATGTCTGGGGTGGGGGGATTTCTACCAATCATTCTAGTGGGCAAGCACTAATTGCCCATTTTTATGAACAAACTAAAGGAGAGATAATCAAGGAAAAAACCATAGGCCAGGAATCCGGAGACCAGCATCCAATCTCACTGTGTGACTTTGGATTAGTTGTCCCACCCCTCTGGGATCAGTTTCTTTTAATATAAGATGAGGATGTTGGATTAGATGATTTTAATATCCCTCCTAATTTTATTATCCTGTTGCTAGAATAGGTTGTCGAATTTAACCAAGAAGAGTTTAGTCCAGAATAGTAGAGTAATCAACAACTATGAACACCTGTCATGTAACTAGCGCTTCATTAATTTGTGGGGCCTACAAAAGAAATATAAAACTTGATTCTTTAATAAAAGGAACTTACAGTCTTTAAGTGAGTTGAAACAAGTACACTTGAAACCATGAACCTGAGCCAATATATCAATACCATGAACTCTATGAGGATAAGGACCATGCCTTCTTTAGATTTTGTATCTCCTCTAGTGTCTTCTAGTCCAATATTTTGGAAATAGAAAGCCTTCAGTATATATTTGGCATATTTCAAATGAATGTTGTTGAACAGATCTTGTGTTTAATTGTACATTATAAATACATGTGTTTTAGTTGTTTTCGGTCATGTTCAACTCTTCATGAGCAGACCCTAAACCCTAAATGTAGGGTTTCCTTTGCAAAGATACTCGAGTGATTTGTCATTTCCTTCTCCAGCTCATTTTACAGATGAGGAAACTGAGGCAACTAGGGTTAGGTGACTTGCTCACATAGCTAGTGAATGTCTGAGGCTGGATTTGAACTAGGTCTTCCTGACTCCAGGCCCCACTACTCTACTGAGCCAGCTAGTGGGAATAAGTAGTAGAGAGATGCATATTGTGTTTAGTCTGACAGCCTATGCTGCATATTTGGCAGATGAAGAATTTTAGCCAAAAGAAGCTGCATAGTTTAGTGGAAAGAAAGCTAAACTTGGAGGCAAAAGACACAGGTTCAAATCCCCGCTCTGCTCCTTGTTACCTGAATGATCTCAGTCAAATCACTTAACTTCTATCAAGCTCCATTTTTTTATGTGTAAAATTGAAGATTGGACTAAGTGGCCTCTAAAGAGTCTTCCAACTCTAAAGGTATGATCTTTTAAAAGATGGTAGAACTGAGTGTCTCTATTGGCCATTCTTTCAGAGAGGAATTTTTTGCTTATTGTATATGTAGCTAGAATATTTGAACAATGTTTCAGAATTTTCCCCCCCTCTGATTTTTAAAGCCTCTCTCTTACTAAGGGTTATGTGTTTCTCAGACTATGGAAATGGTCCTATCAATCGTTAAAAATTTCCTGTAAGCCTTCAAGGAAAACTGCCTATACAGACATCAAAACACCTGTTTTGTAGTAGTACTGAAGGGATCAACTATAGTCTTTTTGGGAAGGGGAAGAAGAGCAAGGGGTGGAGCGGTAAAGTATAGAGGAATCATAGGATAAAAAATGTTTGAAGGTCTCTGATGTGGGGATAGATAAAAGGATTAAAAATAGAATAATTGAGACTGACATGAGTTTTCTATAGGTTTCAACTTCGTC
This sequence comes from Pseudochirops corinnae, assembly GCA_028646515.1. Classification (NCBI taxonomy): domain Eukaryota; kingdom Metazoa; phylum Chordata; class Mammalia; order Diprotodontia; family Pseudocheiridae; genus Pseudochirops; species Pseudochirops corinnae. The sequence continues at coordinate 103,112,377 of CM053586.1, forward strand.
ATGACTTTGCCTCTCTCACACACCTGGCAGGTCCCCAGAAATTAACACTGGAATTTAGTCACCCTACATCTTCACTCTGCCAATGGAGTTCTACTGGCTGCATTTACCCCAGTGTTGAATATAGTTTAACAAACTTGTGCCACGGTTTTGAAAACACCATGGGAGGTATTTAAAAAATCTATCAGCATATTCAGCCAGTGAAGACCCCCTTCCTAGGGAAAAGAGGTGCATTGGAAAGGTTATTAGCTCTAAAATCTGAGGACTTAGGTTCAAATATAATCCTAAGACTTATTACTGTGACATTGGGCAGATCTCTTCAGCTCCATGGGCGGCAGTTTCCTCAACTCTAAAATGATGAGGTTTTGCTGGATGGCTTTTCCAGTTTTACATCCATAATTCTATGTATAATGAAGTTCTGGAGCAGAAAAGCCTACCCTTTCCTAGGGTAGAAAGGATGGTTCTTAGAAAGTTAATAGGAAGTGATGGTAATATTCTTTGTAGTTTTCATTTGTGCATTAAGGAAATGTGACATCACTGTCCTTACCTTTTTAAAAGTAGGTAGGTAGAAACGGAAGCTTTCCCTTTCACAATTTCAAAGTCTGACTGAATTGTACTATTAAAATATACCAGGAATGATAGTGAATTCTTCCAAAGGCAACAGGGCTCTGTAGGACTCCAGGAAGGGTTAAGATCCATTGCCAATAGGAAAACAAAACAAAACAAAACACCAGATGAAATGCATCTGTAGTGGGTGCCATTCAAACTGGACCATGGCCTTAAGTTGTCATGATAAAGATTAACTCCTCTCTTGAAAGCACAGAGGAAGCAGCTCGGGTTTTTATTTGAAGCCATCCTCTGAGATCATAGGCCCAGCTTAAAGGACTGAAAGTCTGAATTGAGCCGTGCAGCACCTTTTTTTTTCATGGGCTAAACACTCAGCACCTGGGGGCTCTCTCTGTCAGAGCAGTCAATAGCTTGTGGCTGCTTTGCTTAGCTATTAATGGAATGTGTGGCTTCTTGGCATTCCTAACCCTCTATCCATGGCTTAGTCCAGGCAGTGGACAGCCCCAATCATCAATCCTCTCTTTGGCTTTTTAATTTGTACACCCTCCAAACTACTCCTCAGAGGAAACAGGTTCAAAGGGCAAGAAGCTTCAATGGACAGCTCTTTGGGGGTCTGTGGTAGACTTACATCACTGTGGCAAGGAAACCTGCTGAAGAGTCCTGAGGCACAGCAAGAAACAATAAGAGAATGAAGGGGTTGTGTATTTTTCTTTTAGCTCATCAAAAGAAATTTAGTTCTACAGGGTGGCAGTGGTTTTCTCTAAATGGATGAAATGACTGCAAGAGTCCCTTGAATCTATAAACACTATGGCTTGTTATTTATTTAAATGCCCAAATAACTGTCTGCCCTATTAAATATTAGTGGCTTATACAACAGTATTTCTGCAGTGCTCCAAATACTTTTATTAATAGGCTTCATTAAATATGCAAAGTAATCTCACAGGCAGTATATGAATGCCAGTTACTTCAATTTTGCAATTAAAAAATGTTGGGCTCATAGGATTATGGAGTTAGATCATTTGATACAACCCTCCTGTTATAACTGAGGAAGCTTGGATCTAGAGAGTTAGGGTGACTTATCCAAGGTCCCATAGAGCTAAGATCTGAACTCAGAGACATTAATTTAATGGCACTGTGTTGTCATTGACATGGTCAAAGCAAAGTTGGATAGTTATTGTGATAACTTGGGAATGGCTATTTAACCCAAAGCATATTTTTCAGGCAACAGGTTAATGTTCATTCATTCACCCATTCAATAAATTTTTAGAGTGCCTCCTATGTAAAGAATACTATGTGCCCTGAGGAAATAGTGAAGATTAGATCAGGCATGATCCCTTCCTCCAAGAAGCTTTCAGGATGGAAGGGGGAAAAGATAGAAATGGTAGAAAGTGCTCTGTGAGGTGTGAGGTGAAAGAGCTGGTGGCAGAACTAGATCCCTAACAATATCAGGTCAGTGCTGAAGCTACTAATCTTATTGCTAAATAATGGACAAGAATGTAGAAATTTGGTCATGGATATTGCTCTGTCATCGATTAAGGGCCACTGTTCAGTGAATACTCAAGAGTAAATTTTCATAAATAAAAGCCCTCATGGAAATGAGGTTATGGTATAGGAGAAAGAGAATCGACATAGTCCAAAAGCCTGGGTTCAAATCCTGTATCTGCCACTTACTCCCTATATGACACCAAAAAAGTTAATAAACCTCTCTGGGCCCAAGTTTCTGCATCAGTAAAATGAGGGCATTGGATTAGATGATCTTTCTAAATTCTCTTTCAGCTCTAAATCTAGGACCTATGAAAGTGATATTTTTGGTTAGTTTACTTTAAAGGTATTCAAGAAAATTAAATGCTTTCTGGGATTATGGAATCCTAGAGTTATCTCTTTTTATTCTCTAATTTACATTACATTGATCAAGGCCATAGGGTTAATTAGTCATTTCTGGATGACTTGATCAAATACTTGCTTCCCAAATTTGCTGATAACATAAAGCTGAGAGGTTCAGTTAGAATATTTGATGACAGTCATGATTCAAAGAGATCTTGACAGATTAGAACAGTTGGATGAAGCCAATCAGAATAAATTTTACAAGGACAAATAGAAAGTCTTGCTTTTGGGTTTAAAGAAGCATCTTCAAAAGTATAAAGGGTGAAGAAGTGTGCCTAGTTAGCAGCTTGTCTGAAAATGATCTGGGAGTTTTAGTGGATCACTAGGTCCATATGAGAAAATGGCATGATAAGGAAGCCAAGAACATATCTCCTCTGATTGAATGTGACCTCCTTGACGGCAGGGATTTTTTTCCAGTTTTTTTCTTGGTAGAATCAATACCTAGCCCGAGTAGGTAGTGGTTCTCAAAATATGGTCCCAGGAACCCTTGGACTCCCAAGACCCTTTCAAGATGTCATAAACCATGAAGTCACAACCTTTTCAACAATGAATTATTATAAAGATCAAATTAGGTAATAATTGTGGAATGCTTAGCACATAGTAAGTGCTATAAAAATGTTAGCTACTACTATTATAATTTCTCTTTGCACACTACTATAGATAAAACTATATGACATATGTTATTTATAATATAATATATTATAACCCTATAATATAACTATAGGTCTCAAACAAAGGGAATTATATAGACATAGCCCCTGACTTTACAATCCAAAACAGCCATGAGTGAGGGAAATTTGGGACTTATTTTTTGAAAGAGAACTACTATGAAATAATTCTAAATGGAAATTTGGTTACTCAACCAAAACCAATCATTAAATCAACAAGTTGGGCTCTGATAATACCACTAACTAAGTAAACGCCCCCAGCCAGAATGATGAAATTGCTCCTATAATGACGAGCAATAGACTGGGAGGTAGAGGATTGCAGTGTGGTTCTTTGGAAGATTACTTTGATTTGACACAGAAGATAGTTGAGTATTGGTGCTTCTTCATGTGCTGGTAGATAGATGGATGGATGGATAGATATAGCTAGATAAAACATTTATTATATACTAAGTACTGTGCTAGTACCACAAGAGGGAAAGATATGTTGGAACAAATCAACAATATTAATACTCTACCTTCCAGAAATGCTTCTGTATAGAGGTACTGATCACTAAAGCAAGTAAACTACAAGTGTTCTCCAAAGGACAGGATGGAAAGAGCAACCTATTATCAATTAAATAGTGAGCAAGTTGCCCCCCAAATACCATGACAATAACGTATATATTGTCTTTGTTGATTGTCACAAAGTCTCTGACTCATTTCTATGCTCATAGCTTATTCATGTACTGCAAATGTATAAAATATGTTTAAGAATACTTTAATAAGTAAGTATACCAGAGTATTTGCTATCCATATGGAAAACTATTCTATATTTAAAACATGCCTCAGAAACAATAATGGCAAGGAAAATTTATATGAAATATGGAGTTTTTTAAAAAATAAATTTATTATTTATTTTTAACAGTCATTTAAAATTATTTTCAGTTCTGAATTCTCTCCTTCCCTCCTAACTAACCCTTCCCAACTTATTGAGAAGGTAGGAAATGTGATATCAATTATACATGTGAAATAATGCAAAATATATTTTAATGCTAGCCATGCAAAAAGGAAGAAAAATAAAGTGAAGAACATATGCTTCAATATGCATTCAGAGTTTATCAGTTCTCTCTCTGGAGGTGGATAGCATTTTTAATCATAAGTCTTTTGAAATTGTTTTGGATCATTACATTTATTAGAATAGCCAAGTCATTTGCAGTTGATTATCATATAAAATTGCTGTTACTGTGTATAACATTCTCCTTTGATGCCCTTTGCATCAGTTCATATGTCTTCCCAGGTTTTTCTGAAACCATTCTTTTCATCATTTCCTATAGCACAAAACTATTCCATCATAATCATATACCACAACTTTTTCAGTCATTCCCCAATTCATGGGCATCCCCTCAGTTTCCAATTCTTTGCCACTACAACAAAGCTGCTATAAATATTTTTTACATGTAGTTCTTTTTTCTTTTTCTTTGATCTCTTTGGGATATCGACCTAGTAGCAGTGTTCTTGGGTAAAAGGGTAGGTAGTTTTCAGAAGTTTGATAGCCCTTGGAGAATAGTTCCAAATTGTTCTCCAGAATGGTTGACCCAGTTTGCAACTCCAATCCAATCCACTGCACTACAACAGTATCCCAATTTTTGTTCAATATTTTCCCTTTCTGTTATGTTAACCAATCTGATAGGTATGAGGTAATACCTCAGAGTTGTTTTAATTTGCATTTCTCTAATCAATAGTGATTTGTGCAGCTAGGTGGTACAGTAGATAGAATGCTGAGCCCGAAGTCAGAAAGACTCTTCTTCCTGTGTTCAAATGTAAACTCAAACATTTACTAGCTGTGTGACACTGGGCAAGTCACTTAACTTTGCCTGAGTTTCCTCATCTGTAAAATGAACTAGAGAAGAAAATGACAAACTATTCCAGTATTTTTGTAAAAAAACAATCCCTAATGGGGTCATAAAGAGTTGGACACAATTGAAATGACTGAACAACAATAAAACAATAGTGATTTGGAACATTTTTTTCATATGACTATAGATAGCTTTGATTTCTTTTTCAGAAACTACCTATTCCTATCCTTTGGATCATTTATCAATTAGGGAATGTGCTCTTTTCCCCATAGCTTTTCCAATATTTATTTTTTTCCTTTTATGTAATCTTTGCCAATTTGATGGGTATGCGATAGAATCTCAGAATTGCATTAATTTGTATTTCTCTAATTATTAGGATTCAGAGCATTTTTTCCATATAGCTATAAGTAGCCTGGGTTTCTTCTCTTGAAAACTATTGATATCCTTAGATCATTTGTCAATAGGAGACCATTTATTAACTTCATAACTCTACCAAAAACATATTTGTGTCCTTGTCTTCCCACAGCACTTCCAATATTGATTGTTCCTGTTCTTCATCACCTTTGGCAAATTTCAGGATGTGAGGTAAATTCTCAGAGCTGTTAATTAGCATTTCTCATACTATTAGAAATTTGGAGCATGTTTTCATGTGTTCACTTAAAGTTTGCAGCTGGGTCATCTCCAATCATCCTGATCAATATCCGGTCACTGGATCCAGATGGCTCTGGAGAAGAAAGTGAGGCTGGTGACCTTGCACAGTCCACCTTCACTCAAATCAAAGTCAACTGCGAGTTGTGGCATCATCTCCCTGATGTCATGGTCTTCTTTGAGAATGAAGGACAAACCACAGAACCAGAATATGGTTTGTAATTATTTTGAAAACTGATCATATCTGTAAATCATTTCTCTATTGGAGAGTGGCCCTTAGTGTTATATAGTTATGTCAATTCCCCATAAATTTTGGATATCAGGTTTTGATCACAGTTTGTGAAAATATTTTATTTCATTAAGAATTCTCCCCCTATCCATTGCTGTGATTAAGTTGTATAAGTTGCATAAATTTATTCTCTCCTATTTTTTATACTGTGACCTTTCATATTTATGTCATATGTCCATTTGGAATTTTTGTGGTATGTAGTATAAGGTGTTAATCTAATCCTGATTTCTACTAATTTGCTTTCCAGATTTACCCCTAGATATTATAAAAAACAAAGTCCTATGCTCAGTAATTTATATGCTTGGATTTATCAAAAGTTAGGCTAATGTTTGAAATTCCTTCTCTTTCTTGATTCTCTAGCTTATCACTGATTTATGTTCTTGTTGTTTTTAACCAATATTAAATAGTTTTGATGACAATTGTTTTACAGAAGGCATCTGGCAATACTATATCTCTTGCATTAGATCTTTCCCCTTATATCTTCCTTGAGATAATGGATATTTTGTTTTTCTAAATGAATTTTTTCCGTGTTTTACAAAATATCACCTCTGCAATTTGATTGGTAAAGTGCAAAATCTGTAAATTAATTTAGGTGTTAATGTTATTTTTATATTGTTGGCACAACTAAATTATGAAGATTGACTAACTATGATTATTTTTCTCCCTTTATTTCTGCAGAGTATTTTGCCGTTGTATTCATATAATTCTGGAATTGCTTCATATTTATATGTTTTTAGTTATTTTGAGTGAAATTTTATCTGTTTCTGCTTTTTGTTAGTAGCGTACTGTTTGCAAATTATATTTGTGGATTTATTTTGCATTCTGATAAGTTAATGAAGCTATTTGTCACTTTGTTTTCTTTGTTGATTCTTTGGGATTTTAAAAATATACCATTAAGTAGTTTATGAATGCAGGCAGTTTTATACTTTTGCTGATTTTTACACCATTTGTTTTGTTCTCTTGTCTTATTGTGCTAAATCACTCTTGATCCTTTATTTAAATTACATTAACTACATTGTATCATAGGTTTATGGCTAAAAAAAGACCTTGCTGCTCAATTATATCAACCTCCTAATTTTGCAAATCAAAAAATTAAGACTTAGAGAGGTTAAATAAAGAGCATGTCCAGATGCTAATCATAGTGGGGAGAATAGACATCCTTTCTTTACCCAAGTTTGTATTGGGAAAGTTTCTAGTGCTTTTCCATTGCAAATAATACTAACTCATAGTTTTAAATATATGGGTTTTTTTTTAATTAAAGAAGAATGCTTCTGTGTCTATGTTTTGATATAGCTGAATAAAGAAAAAAACTCACATTAGTAGGGATTATTGAATTATGGTTCTTGAGTGCAGACAGATCCACAGAGAACCATGAACCAGATAGTAATTCTGGGGACTTTTCTTGTGAGAGGAGGGTGTCCAGGTACTACAATGGTTCATGGTGTGCCTATCTTATCTCCTGAACCAAGCTATAAGTTCCTTGAGAGCAAAGATTGTCCCTTTTCATCTTTATGTTCTTAGTTTTGAACATAAAACTAAGTATTATATACTCTGGGATACTCCCCAAATTCTCTCTAGTTTGGCATGCACGTGAATTTAAGTCTGAACAAAATTTAAGCTAAGGAGGCAAGATTGCTGTTCTACATTCCTCAAATCCACTGTTATGTCTTTGTTAGGCTTATCAGCCAGCAGAAAAACCTAATTGCTTTGGTGCTATATTTTGTCCATTAACGAAAAACTCAGATCTCTCTTTTGTTTTCTCCAACTCTTTGTGATCACATTTGGAGTTTTCTTGGCAAATATGCTGACATGGTTTGCTATTTCCATCTCCAGCTCATTTTACAGATGAGGAAACTCATGTAAACAGAGTTAAGTGACTTGTCCAGGGTCACACAGCTAGTAAGTGACCAGATTTGAACTCAAGAAGAGGGGTTTTGGGGCAGCTAGGGAGTGCAGTGAATAGAACACTGGCCCTGAAGTCAAGAGGACCTGAGTTCAAATCCTCAGACACTTAACACAAAATTAGCCATGTGACCTTGGGCAAGTTACTTAACCCCAATTGCCCTACCTTCCCCCCTCCAAAAAGCAAAAAAAAAAAAAAAAAGAGGGGTCTTTTTGACTCCAGGGCTGGCACTCTATCCACTGCATTACCTAGCTGCACAAAAATGTTGCTGGTGAATGTAGATGAACTAGTAGGTTGAGAAGTTGGTCAGTAGTGCCTCACTCTTTGTCATCAACCATACTGTCTATGGGGTTTTCTTGTCAAAGATACTGGTATGGTTTCCCTTTTCCTTCTACAGTGGATTAAGGCAAACAGAGGTTAAGTGACTTGTTCAAAGTCACACACCTGGTAAGCATCTGAGTTTGGATTTCAACTCAGGTCTTCCTGACTCCAGGTCCAATACTCTATCCACTGAATCATCTAGCTGCCCCCAAGTCTCTCTCTACAACAGAATAAAAGTTTGTATGTGATAGAGGCATAAAAATGTTACAAATTCTATGAGAGATCTTGAGAGAGAAAGAGATCACTTCTAGGAAAGGGGATAGAATTGAGCACAACCTTATGCCTAGAAATATTGAATAAAATGAAAGATGCAGATTCATATTTGTAAAAGAAAAATTTTCCAACTGGAAATAGCAAGACAATCCATTTATAGGTGAGACCACAGTCAACAAAGGCAATTAACAAGATGAAATATATTGAATTGCACATCGTTAGTTTTGAAATATGGTAATCAGTATAAAGAGAAAATGTCTCGTGGAAAGACTTTTTTTTCAAAGAATTAACACAGGACTATTTAGATTATAGAGAGCCATAATGCCACATATATTCTGTGGTCCTACTGACCTAATGGGGTGGAAGAGGGGGATGGGGAGAAAGGATTAATAACATATCTGTATATCAAGTAAAAATATCCTGGTGACTTCATCCTCACATTTGTGTAAACATCACCTCATCAGTCCCAGATACTTCTACAGGAAACAAATCTAAATGCTCCTCAGCCATTCTAAACATAGCTAGTCAGCTGGCATATGTCTCGTCTGTAAATATCCAGGGTTACTTGGAAGTCTTTATTTTGATATTTCCCTCTTAGGCATGGACTCCAGAAGTACATTTTGCCTTTGGTTGGAATATCTGCTTTAAAGAAGCTTGACCTGCAGCCTTTCTATGAAGTGGCTTTAAGGGAAAGAAAAAAAGGGGGAGGGTGGGGAGAATAGGGGGAAGAAAATGCCTCCCGAACTCTTTGTGCAATGAGGAGCAATGCTGATTGCTGAAAGCTTTGCTGGAGTTGAATTACCAATGTTGGGGCAAGCACTCTGAACCCATGAAGTGGTTAGCTAATGGTTTTCCTTCCATGTCCAGTATTAGAGCATTTTAATCTCCTTTTCTTAACCTTTGTGTCATGGATCCTTTCAGCAATCTGGTGAAATATGTGGAACCCTTCTTGGAATAAGGTTTTCAAATGCATAAAATAAAATCCATGGGTTACAAAGGAAATATGAGGTTTGTAAAAGAGAAAGATGCATTTTTTTTCCTGTGCAAATTCAGAGACCCACTAAAATCCGTCCATAGACTCCTTGGGGGCCTGTGGATCCCAGGTTAAGAACCTTTCCTTTAAGAATTTTCACCAGCTTTATTAATTTTTCTCACATTGACTAATGCTATAGCAACAAATAGTTGATTTGCAAAAACATGTTGCTTTGTAAGTTTTTCTTCAAAATTCCTTCTCTCTAGGTCCAATCCTACTGTTTTAAGAACAGTTTAGTTTTTTTGCTTTCTGACCCTGGGACCCCAGGAACTTTCTTACCTTACTTCTCCTGATGATTTCTTATGTATTCTCTTATTTATACCATATTACTAAATCATTCTTGAACCTTTATTTAAATTACTTTAATTGCAACAGATCACAGGTTTAGGATTAGAAAAGACTTTGTTACTCAAATATACCAACCCCCTAATTTTATGGATCAAGAAATGAAGACCTAGAAAGGTTAAATAACTGCCAAAGATCTCAGAAGGAGTAAGAGATAGAGCCAGGAATTAAACCGAGGTTCTTTAACTCCCAATATAGCACTCTTTCTTGAGTACATTTTAACAATTATGTACTTAGGGATAGTAGTTCAGGCGGCACCAACTAGACCTGGCAACTACTTAAATTGTTTCTACAGTGGGATGGGGAGTAGGTAGAAATATTCTAGCTCAATAGTTTTAAACTCAAATAGAAAAGGGGCCACTAAAACATATATATTGACTTATAAAACAATAAATTGACATTATCTATGTTATATTGTATTTTTGTTTATTTTGTTCAGTATTTCCCTATTAAATTTTAATCTAGTTCAGGCTGCACTTAGGAGTCATGCTGGCCATATGGGCCTGCAGGAATTGTGTTTGACTCTTCTGTTCTGCAGTATTTGAATTTGAATATTCATACTGCTTAAATGCCCTACTTTGATGGTTGGGGAAATACAATGAATAAAAATGAAAATCAATTTTAAAAATTGGTCAGATACTCTGTGTAGTGTGCATTATGCTAAGCACTGGGGATTAGCCCTTACCCCAAAGAGCTGGGCTAGCCCAACAAATATTGGGTCCCCTGTGACTGGAAGAGTAAAAAACCACTTGCTGGTCATAATACAGCAGAAATTGCTGTAAAGGGACAAGTTGGAGCAGAGTTTGCAGTTCAGTGTGAATTCACCATCTATTAGAAGTCAGATTTGAATGTAAAGGCATGAGAGGTCTAAACTGAATGATATGGTTCTTGGAGGAGGCAGCAACTGACCTGGAATTTGCAGGAAGGAAAGGATGTCAAGATGTAGAGCTGTGAAAGGAGACCCTCCTAGACACGGAAGTCAGATTACAAAGAGGTATGAAGGCGGGAAAAGGACTGATTGACACTGGGCAATAGCAAATGGTCTAGGGTTTGCCTGGAAAGTAGAATTCCAAAGACTTGCCCATGATCCTGGAAGCATTGTCTATGCTCCTCATTAGTGTTGAAGGGTGTAGATCTCTCTCTCTCTCTCTCTCTCTCTCTCTCTCTCTCTCTCTCTCTCTCTGTTTCTCTCTCTCTCTCTCTCTCTCTCTCTCTCTCTCTGTTTCTCTCTCTCTCTCTCTCTCTGTTTCTCTCTCTCTCTCTTTCTCTGTCTCTCTCTGTCTCTCTCTCTGTTTCTCTCTCTCCCTTTCTCTGTCTCTCTGTCTCTGTCTCTCTGTCTGTCTGTCTGTCTGTCTGTCTCACACACACACACACACACACACACACACACACACAGCCCCTACTCCTTAGGTTGCAATCTCCTTGAGGTCAGAGACTGTCTTTTGCCTCTTTTTGTATTGTTGATGCTTGGCACAGTGCCTGGCACACAGATACTTAATAAATGTTTATTGGCTGACTGGCTACCCCAAAATATAGATGGGAAAAAGAAACCTGTTACTAAGAATAAAGATATGGAAGAATGATGATAATAACTTAAGTCCTTTGGTATTCCAGTGAGTTTATTATTCAGATTTGGAGCCTTCACTTGAAAATTGACAGGTAAGATATGCCGCTTTCTTCATTCCTCTATGATTCTTTCCAAAAAAGTTCCATTTTATTTCGTCGTAAAGAGGAAGTAGATACACATTACATTCATAGAACAGGCCAATGAACAGTAAGTGTCCTTCAGATGTTCTAAATGCTGGAAATGTAGTTAGAAAGAAAAGGTAACATATCTATCATAACATCTCAAAGTCTTTAAAAATAATCTAATCCAGCAGTGTCAAATAATTGCCTGTGGGGCACATGGAGCCCACAACACTCCAGAGTGGGCCTGAACCAGATTAAAATGGACTTGGGAAATATTTAATGAAATGAATAAAAAATACAATAAAACACAGGTAATGTTAATATGTGGTTTTCTAAGTCAATATGTGGTCCCCAAAGATCCTTATGTATGCCTTAGTAGCCTCTGATTCTATTTGAGTTTGTTTCATTGTTTCATTATAGAGATGAGAAAAAAGAGGTCAAAATAGTTAGGTGGTTTACTCTAGACCAAACAGTTATCTATTGCAATTAGCAGAATTATCAGGTTTTTAATGATTATTGAGATTATCACTTTTTAAAGTGATAAGTAGTAATAGTACCTGTTGTTGTTGTTTTGTCTAATTAGAAATATCAGAGGTAGGAAAGCATTGATCCAAGTCAGTCATCCCTATTTTCTTCTCTCACTCATTCAACAAATAGCTTTTTGATTCACTGAAATTCCAGAAGTATGTGTATAATAAAAACTTTATCACTTGTTCTAACAGAAATCATAATGTTAATATAAGAATAGAGCCAGTCAGCCCAATAACCATTTCAATTCAACTAACATTTTCTTCTGTATACATAGCACTGTGGGTAGCTAGGTGGCCCAGTGGATAGAGTGCCAAGCCTGAAGTCAGGAAGATGAGTCATCCTGAGTTCAAATCCAACCTCAGACATTTACTAACTGTGTGACCCTGGGTAAATCACTTACCCCTGTTTGCCTCAGTTTCCTCATCTATAAAATTATCTAGAAAAGGAAATGGCAACTCACTCTAGTAGATTTGTCAAGAAAAACTCAAATGGGGTCACAAAGAGTTGAACACCACTGAAATGACTGAACAACAATAGCACTGTGCTGGGTGATCTAAAGTTTACACATACTAGTGAATCTGGGCTAAAATCAGTCACAGAAAAAAATATGATGTAGGCGATATTGTCTAGACCTACCCAACTACCAGGTATCCTTTTTCTTTTTGCTCCTCTGGGATCCTCAGTACAGCACCCTATCCAGGTTTAGTCACCCAATATTCTTTAATCCTATTCCTTCAGAATTTATCTGGTCTGTGTCCTGTTCCTAAGTCTTTGGAAGGACTGGCTTGGTTAGCTTCCCTTAATTAAGTAAACAACATGATATTATATATGTTTTATATGTTGCTACTTCTAGGACATATTTGCATTAAAAAAAAGAACTAGAGAGGGCAATGCCTTAATCCAAAGCAATGCTTCTATTTGATGGGAATTTGAGACTGTGGTAGAATGGTAGGGGAGAGAGGTATTGGTTGGGGGTGAGGGCTTCTCAGTGCACTTTATTTTTAAAAAATGTATTTATTTTTAATTTATGAAATAAAACAAGTGTATCTATAACATAGCAGAATGAAAAAAAGATAATTACACATGAAACTGCAAATTGATTTTGTACAACTTGCTATTCCTTTTAAATATAAGTAAAAATTATAATGTAAATTTCTTTTTTTTTTCTTCCCTCCCCCCAATCCTAGAGATGGCTACCATTAGAAACATGTAGTTATATGTGTGTATATGTGTGTAAAACTTATTCTATGCAAACTTCTATAATTCAGTTCTTTGGATGCAGATAGAAGATTTCTTCATATGTCCTTTATAGTTAATTTGGACATTTACAATAGTCAAAATGACTTATTTGCTCAAAGTCATTCTTAAAACAATATTTACTGTATACAATGTTCTCTTGGCTCTGCTCATTTCAGTCTTCATTATTTCATGCAAGTCTTTCCATGTTTTTCTAAGATCATTCTTAGTGTAGTTTAAACCATACCATATAGGTAACTGCCCACTTAATAATATGGCACTGCTTAAAGTACAAACTTGATCTTTACATCATCTAGTCAATGATCAACACTTCTTCCTTTCCCTGTGCTGAATTTTTTTTTTAATTTCAGCAGATGAAGATGGTGATGTGGTTTATGTCAGTTTAGTTGATATACCTTTAGTAGGTTTCATGGAAACCAAGAAGAGACCCTAAATTATATGGTATTCGTTAAAGAATGCACCCAAGATCAACCAAATTCAAAAAGTCCTCTTAACTCAGTAGAAATGGGATCATTTGACCTTAGGAAAGAAGAGAAGGAATCATACACAGACAAAAAAATCTGCCAAGATAAACAAGTGGCTTATTGCCCTCTTCTTGGCAAGCCTGAGAACATGAACTATGTTCATCTCACTCACAGTGATTGTGAAAATGGGTCCAATTAATATCAGCTACATTTGGGAAATGTGGATTTCAAGATACTGAGTCCCATTAATCTGGAACTTAATGAAAGCTTCAATTCTAGCAGACAGGGAGGAGTCATGATTTAGAACTGGGGACTAAAAGTAGAAAGATCCCGAATCCTAATCTTGGCTCTGATGTTCATTCTTGCTGAGGTCTCAGGAATGCCATGTACCATCCCAACTGCTTAACCCTCACTGCAACAGAGAGGGTGAATTACTAAGCATTTGGAAAGCAGTTGGAGAACCAAAAAAAAAAATCACAAGATTGGAAGGGATTTTCAGAAGTCACTTAATCTTAGGCTATCCCCGAATCTTTCAACAGGATTGAACCAAAATAACCTCCTGGCAAACCACTAGATACGCTAAGGAATTCTGAAAGAAGGTGACCCCCAAATAATGACTATTCGTGGGGATGGTATCTAGAAGTGAATGTCTGCACAGAGGAAGATTCCAAAGGGAGAATGGGAGGAGGCCCATGAAGTTCCATTCCTCCTAACAAGAAGGGCTATCAGTCTCACAGCAAAAAGCAGGACATCCCTTTGAAAATGTATTATTTAAGACTATTACCTTATTTGACACAATAATCTTCTCTGTCCTGGACAGACTGAAAATTTACATAGTGATCTTTCTTGTTTTGCAAAAATACCGCTCCCTGACTTTTTGCTCTTTTGGAAGTTAAATAACAAATATAAAGAAATATTTGATTTTTGCATGTGCTTTTATTAATAAAACACTTAAATCTCTACCTGGGGCCAAATGAGTTGTATTGGAAACCTTGTACTATAAATTCAGCTGATTTAAGCTATGGGAGGGAGCCATAGGATAGAATTGGAAGATCTTGGCTCTGCCATTTTGTCAAGTTTGGCCAAGTCTTTTAACATCTTTGGGCCTCAGTTTCCTTATTTGTAAAATGAAGGGGAGGTGTGTTAGATGACCCCAAAGGTCTTTTTCCATCTCTAAATCTATGATCTTATTATCCTAAGTAGGCAGCTAAGTGGATAGATTGCCAGGCCCTGCTCAAATCACTTAACCTTGTTTGCCTCAGTTCCTTCTTCTGTAAAATGAACTGGGGAAGGAAATGGCAAACTACGCCCAGTATCTTTGCCAAAGAAAATTCCAAATGGAGTCACAAACTGTCGGACATTACTGAAAAATGACTGAACCTGATCCTAAATCTTTTTGCTGTTGTTTATAATCTGTGCGACAGTAGGCAAATCACAACTTCTCTTCCAGCAGTTCTCAACCTGTGGGTTATGTTCAATTTGTAACAATGAAAATACATCCTGCATATCAGATATTTACATTACGATTCACAACAGGAGCAAAATTACAGTTATGAAGTAGCAACGAAAATAATTTTACGGTTGGGGGTCACCACAACATGAGGAACTGCATTAAAGGGGCATGGCATTAGGAAGGTTGAGAACCACTGTGACTTAGGCTTTAATTTCTTCACCCATGAAAATGGTTGGATTAAATTTAGTTGGTGTTTTATCTTGTTGATGTTGTTTAGTCAGCCCAGGGTCATATACCTAGTAAGTGTTTGAGGCTTGATTTGAACTCAGGAAGCTGAGCCTTTCTGACTTCAGACCTGGCACTCTATCTACTATGTCATCTACATACCCACATCATCTTTCACAGTCTTTGAAATTTTCAGTCCTGTGATCTCCGATCATCTAGAAATTACTCTAAAAAAATTAAGCTAGGAATGAGGACAGGAGGAGGGAAGAATCTACCAGAGAAAATCTAATTTGGGGGTGGCGAGGTGGTACGGTGAATAAAGCACTGGCCCTGGAGTCAGGAGGACCTGAGTTCAAATTTGGCCTCAGACATTTAACACTTACTAGCCATGTGACCTTGGGCAAGTCACTTAACCCCAATTGCCCTGACTTCCCCCCTCCAAAAAGCAAACCCCCACACCCCCCCAAAAAAAAAAATCCAATTTGACTTTTTGAAGTTAGCCTTTAAGTTTCAGTCCTTCACATTACCTCTTTATGATCAGTTCTGGGAAGGCATTCTTTATGACACTGAGTTGAACTATTTAGTTATGATGTTAGATATAAGAAAGAATATTTTGCAGTAGGGGTCATCCAACTTTGTTATGGAAGGGAGTTGTAGCAAGTTTTATCTGGAATCACTTATCGATATTACACCTTAGATGCTGTTTGCTCTACAAAGTTCCCCAATGGATGACTGGAATAGGCAGGGACAAGAAACAAGCAATGCTTCATTATGAATATGAACAGACTCAAAAAGGGGTCAGGGAGGCTAGCTCCTTTGCAGAAAACAATATTAGAGTGTCTGACATAGATCTGTTATGTCCCCAGGAGTATAATAAGAGAGTAACAATTGTCATCATCATTAATATAGTGCCCACTATATGCCAGGCACCATGTTAAGGGTTTTACAAAGATTATGTAATTTGATCTTTACAACTCTGCAAGGAAGGTGTTATCCTTATTTTCCAGTTGAGGAAACTGAGGTAAACAGAGGTTAAATGATTTCCCAGAGCACACAGCGAGTATGTGTCTGAGGTCAGATTTGGATTCGGGCCTGACTTCAGGCCTAGTACTTTATGTACTGCTTCATCCAGCTGTCTCCAAGCCCAGGTGCACATTGGATTTTCTACAAATGTTTTCCTGAGCCTGAAATTCTTCCCCACCCACTCCCTTTCTCTGTATAGCTAAATTCTACCCATTTTTCCAGATCCAACTCAAAATCTATCATTTCTATTTTCCCTGTCTACCTTAGCCTAAAGCAGTGGTTCTCAACCTGTGGGTCGCAATCCCTTTGGGGGTTGAATGATCCTTTCATAGGGGTTGCCTAAGACCATCAGAAAACACATATTTCCAACGGTCTTAGGAACCAAGACACCACTCCTCTATCCATCTCCAGGCAGGTCCGCCCACATGCAGATACGCCCACTTATGAGTATTAAAGGGTCGCGACATTAGGAAGGTTGAGAACCACTGGCCTAAGGGATCTCTCTTTACTTTGAATGATCAATAAAACTATTAGCTCCTATAACACTATTAATATGGGAGACGGCATGGTACAGTGCAGGGACATTGGATTTGGAGTAGAATTTTGGTTCAAATCTTGACTCTGCTACTTACTACCTATGTAACCTTGGGTAAATCCCTTAGCCTCTTGGGGCCTCAGTTTCCTTATCTGTAAAATAAAAGAGTTAGATTAGATGACCTTTATCACCTCTTTTTCAGCTCTGAATCTAGGACCCTATCATCTATACCAGTGGTATAAAATTCAAATAGAAACAGAGGCCCCTAAATCATACATAAAGATCCCTGCATTTGGGAGTATCATGAGTCACATGTGGCCCATGAGCTACATTTTATACATCTGATTCATGCCATTCATATGGCACTTATTATATGTTACCTTGGATTATCTTGTCATGGGAAAATATCTAATTTCCTATAACTAGAATATATGCTTCTGGCCAGTGAAAGGAGCAGAATGGAAGGGAAGAATGAGGAAAGAGACTCTTTTTTATCCTTTTCATTCTTCATGGTCCCTAGCATGGTAATTAGAAAAGAGTAGGTACCCAGTAAACCTTTGCCAAATGATTGATCCTTTTTTGGGACCATCTCCAGTCATCCTGATCTATATCTTGTCACAGGCCCTAGATGACTCTGGATGAGAAAGTAAGGCTGGTGACCTTGCACAGCTCTCCCTCACTTAAATTCGGTTCATGTGCATGTCATGGCTTCACCTTGCTGATGCCATGGTCCTCTTCAAGAACAAAGGACAAACAACAATGATCCTTTTTTCTTTCTCACAGCATGTCTCCAGAGATTCAGTCTTTTGAGACAGGGTAGATAACCCCTCTCTGACCCTCCAGGAATTTGTTCTATACCTGGATTGCCCTGTAATGTCTGCTCAGTTGCTCAAATGATCAGGTTGACTTTAGGTTCTAGCATGGGCTGGAACTCTTGGCTCTAGGCCTGCTCTGTAATGAATACAAATCCTTTATTTTTCTTCAGGTATGTAATTATGTAATTATTTAAGTTTTGCAAAATTCTCTCTCTCTCTCTATGTGCACATATGTACATATATTCAAATATATATGTGTTTTATAGATATATATCTGTTTATCTCTCTGTATATGTATATATGCATATATGTACAAATATTCAAATGTATATATGTATGTTTTAGATATATACACATCTGTGTATGTCTCTATATATACATATTCATATATCTATATATGCATATATATTTATATATATAAAAGTGCAAAGCACTATCTATATGCCAATCTAAGCCATATAACTACTAGATAGTTACTACAATTAGTAGATGTTACTATTGTCCCTATAATACAGTTGAGGAAATTGAGGTTTTGAGAGGCTAAGTAACTTGCCTAGGGCCGCACAACTTGTAAGTGTCTGATCTTCCTGACTTGAAGTCCAGTCACTATCTATTGGCCACATAGTTGTCTTAATCTTTGCCCCACAGAGGTGGACCAGTAGTAGACTGACCTCTGGAAAAACTGAATTTAGATGATGCCAATGTGCATTTGATGCTGTGATGACATCCATCTATTCCCAGTTGGTTGAAGTTAGTCCAGTAGGGCTGAGTGAAACCAGGATCAGGCTGTTCTTTCATCTCAGGCAATCAACAAGCATTTACTAAGCACCTATTCCAGCACATACAGGGCTCTTAGAAGTTACAAGAGGCCCCGTAGCAATAGACCAGAAGAAACTAGAGAGTATTAATTCACTTTTCCTTCTTTGGAGGTCATGTATAGTAATACCAAATGTTCTCTGTGAAAAAGCTTGCAAACCCCAGCTATTGTCTGTGGGAGTGACTATTGTCCCAAGCCATGATAGGAAAAAAAAAAATGGTTTCCCTCTCTTTTTTTATTAAAAACTTTTTTTTTCATGAAAGCAATGAATTTTTAATGAAAAATAAAATAGCCATAACATTTCATAGAGATGATCTATTGAGGCATAAAAGAGTTATGTGTTGTAACTCAAAATATTGTGGAAATGAATGTTGAAAACTAAAAATAAATAAATAAGAGATACAAAAAGGGTTATGGGTAAAGGGCTACCTATGCTAATCAGTTCATAGATCTTTGTGATATGGCATATTATAAACAGAATGAATAGAAAATGGAAAAAATAGAATAAAATGGAAATTTAACATTATTAATGGCATTTTCCTTGAATGATGATACATTAATAATTCATTTAACTTCCACATTCAGATAACTCAAATATAGCTTTTGTGTATGGACAATAATGTTGACTTACCTCAAAATAAAAGAAAAGACAACAACAGATATTTTCTTTTCAGGTACATTCTAGGCTTTTTTAGAGA
The DNA here is from genome assembly GCA_028646515.1 of Pseudochirops corinnae. Lineage (NCBI taxonomy): Eukaryota > Metazoa > Chordata > Mammalia > Diprotodontia > Pseudocheiridae > Pseudochirops > Pseudochirops corinnae. The sequence goes on from CM053586.1 coordinate 103,131,647, forward strand.
AGAGGGACAGATATATTATTGAGATCTTGCTATCTGCCTTCTTAAAGGTACATACATCATCTATTGGTTTAAAATTGAAATTCTGTATCTTTTAGGGATGGAACATTAGAACCAATATATCTTTTTTTTTTCTTTTAAATTTATTTACTTTTAGCTTACAACATTCAGTTCCACAAGTTTTCGAGTTCCAAATTTTCTCCCCTTCCTTCTCCTCCCCTCTCTTTCCCCCATGGCAGCATGCAATGCAATATAGGTTCTACATGTACCTTCACATTAAACATTAATCACCTTGTAAAGAAGAATTATAACCAATGGAATGAACGAGAAAGAAGAAATAAAAGAGAGAGAGAGAGAGCAAGTAGTTTGCTTCAATCTGCGTTCAGACTCTATAATTCTTTCTCTGGATGTTGATAACCTTTTCCATCATGTCTTTTGGAGTTGTCTTATAGCCTTGCATTGCTGAGAAGAGTCCAGTCTATCAAAGTTAGTCATCACGGATAAGTGTCTGTAATTTTGTACAATGTTCTCCTGGTTTTGCTCCCCTCACTCAGCATCAGTTTATATACGTCTCTCCAGTTTATTATGAAATCTGTCTGTTCCTCATTTCTTATAGCACAATGTTATTCCATTACATTTATATACCACAACTTGTTTAACCATTCCCCAATTGATGGGCATCCCCTTGATTTCCAATTCTTTGCTACCTATAAAGAGCTGCAATACATATTTTTGTATATACTGGTCTTCCTCCCACTTGTACAATCTCTTTGGGATACATCCCTAAAAGTGATATTGCCGGGTCAAAGGGTATGCACATTTTTATAGCCCTTTGGCTATAGTTCCAAATTGCTCTCTGGAATGGTTGGATCAGATCACATACTCCACCAACAATGCATTAGAGTTCCAATTTTCTCACATCTTCTCCAGCATTTATAATTTTCCTGTTTTGTCATATTTTAAATTACTGTAATAAATGTTTGGAAGGATGTCAATTCCAGTTGAGCTGTGTGGATTCTTAGAGATTTTTTTTAACCTCAAAGTCGATGAGGTCTAAAAACTTCAAACCTGGGAGATGTAGGTCAACAAGTGAATTTCCATTATGTTTGTAAAACCTGTACCAAGATAAAGTACTGCCCGATGGAGAGAAGCAGAAATGTTTAAGTGTCTATGGTTCATTCATTCATTGATTCAAGTGTCTGGGGGACTGGAACCTGGAACATATATAAAGTGGATCAGTATCTCAGCTAATGCAAATTCCTCTTGTGGAGAGGCTCAGGAACTTTCTTCCAGGAGATTCGTGATGAAATAAAATAGAAACATCTTGGAGAGCCTGTAAAGCACATATGTATATCCTATAACTGGTTCCTGTCTGCTGACCATTTGATTAGAAGAAAGAAGTCTTTTTGATCAGCTCAGTATCTGAAAGTAGTAAGATCTTCAAAAAGATCTTAATTCTGCCTTGGACTAATCTCTTTGCATCATTATCTTCAGCTGAAATGTCTTCAGCTGCAATATCTTCAGCTGCTCTGTCTTTGGGTTAACTCCTTTGCTGATGACACCCAGTGAGAAACAGTACTGTAATGAGAGAACCCTTAGGCACTTCCCATCAAGGCCACTCTATAGTCCTTTAGATGCAGAACTGGGTGCTTTGCCTAGCTAGACATTCGCTGTTTTTCATTTTAGGTAAAAAAAAAGATGGAGAGCATTGTTCTAGAGTTCCAAAATCCAGTCAATTCAGCACAGATGCCCCAAGGAACAAGGAATAATCTTTGGGACTCTGCTCAGAGGTAAGAAATGATGGGGCTAATGTTATTCTAGGAACTGAACTAATTTCAAGGCCATTATATCCATAGACTGGGATGGAATAAGAGTGTGGCCTTGGGGTGTTGGGAGGAAATATGTATACTGTTGTTCTTGTCATGTCTTGGAAGTCAACATCCCTTGTATAAGCTATTTGCTGTTAAGCGGTCAAATACAACTGGGGTCTAGTCTCTGGCACCTAACAGTGGGGGAGAACACAATCATGGAATGTAAATGTGGGAGGAGTATCAAGTAAATGCCAGTAGAGGAGATACTCTAAAACCGTTCAGAGTCCCTCGTAGAACCCTGAGAAGAAATATAGTAGGTCTGACTCTGGGAGAGAGAGTCAGATCATACTTGCCACCCATTCATTCAACAAAAACTTACCGAACACTATCAGAGATACGGAAAGGTATAAATGTAACATTTGAAAAAATGTGCTCTTTTTGTTTGAGCCTGCAATTTGTAGCGGCTAAGTAGCATCCAAAAGGTAATAACTTGATATATAGCTGAAAAACATGATAAAACAACATTCAGTCACTTGATTAAGATTTTTATACAAAAATTAATTATTTAAAAAAATGACAGGGGCAGCTAGGTGGCACAGTGATTAGAGCTAGCCCTGGAGTCAGGAGGACCTGAGTTCAAATCCGGTCTCAGAAACTTAACACAAAAAACTAGCCGTGTGACCTTGGACAAGTCACTTAATCCCAATTGCCCTATTCTCCTCCCTCCAAAAAAAAAAAGCAAAAAAAAAATAACAGTATAAATTTACTATATTTCTATGTTAACTTTAAAGCAAAATGGAAAAAAGCAAAAAAAAAAAAACAAAACTTTTCATTTGCTTTTTAGGTTATTTTTTTGGTGAGGGAATTGGGGTTAAGTGACTTACTCAGGGTCACACAGCTAGTAAACATCAGCCAGATTTGAACCCTGATCTTGCTCACTTTAGGGTCAGAGCTCTAACCACTGTGCCACCTAGGTGCCCCACTTTTTATGTGTTTTTGAAGTAAGATTCAAAGACTTGGAGTAACTTAGACATTAACTAGTGTGTTTCATACAGTCTCGATTATTATCTCATATTTTCTTAATTTATTATAACACTGAACTTACTCTATAGGCTCTTAATAGGATTTTCCTGAATATTTTTTTTGTTTCAAATGAAAAGTTAAATGAGAATGCAAGAAAATAATATGAAAAAGACATAGGTTTTATACGTCACCTTAAGGTTTACAAAGTGCTGCATAAATATTTCATTTTATCCTCATAATAACTCTTGTAGGTAGGTGCAAAGTATAATTCCTATGAACCTCCCACTTCCACAAACGGGTGGGGTGGGGGTGTCCTATCATAGCTCTTTATTCAAGTCCTGCTTGATTTTATAGTTTTGTTATATTCACTTTCGATGTTTTGGCATATGGTTGTTCTTTCCATTTACATTGTTGTAGTTAGTGTATATATTGTTTTCTTTGCTTTGCTTATTTTCACTCTGAATCAGCTCATGTAGCTCTTTCATGTTTCTCTATATTTATCACATACATCTTTTCTTACAACATGGTAATGTTTCATTACATTTATGTACACATTTTGTTTAGCCATACTCCAATTGATGGACATCTACTTTTACGTTAACATTTTAATGTGTGCTTTAAAACTCAACCCCGTGCCTTCCCCTCCCCCACCCCACCCCCAAATTCCCCTTCCCTTTTCTGGCCCAGGCTAGAAGTGCAAAGGTGACTTACATCCAAATCCCTCCTATCCTTACATAGACTGGTGCTTAAACATCTAGGCAGCCCCTTGTTCCCAGAGGCTCACTCTACCAATGTCAAATTTAATGCAGACACCTGATTGGCTTAGTCCTAGCTCAGAACTCCCAGTTCAAGAGATCCATCAACCTGTCTTCTTTGTGCCAGGGATTACAAGTATGTGTCACCACACCCTTGGCTTTCAAAGATACCGCTACTCATCCACTGTCATTAGGGCATGGTGTTGCTTTTCTAGTAATGGTGATACTTTACCCTTTGCTAACCACACTCTTTATCCATGGTTGCCTTACAAGTAAGTCCATACATGTGAAGATATCTGGTCAGGTGTCTTGGGGCTATGAAACAAATTTTTTTTTCACCCATGACTGAAAGAACTTGTCCTAAGAAGGAAAAGAACCAATAGTACTCTGACCAACTGAACTTCAACTTTTAAGGGGGAGGGGGCAATAGTTTATTTGCCAAGTGGATTTTTCTGAACCTTCAGTTCTATTTATAATGACATCTGTCACTTCTTGTTGAGATTGTTCCTTGACTCCATTAAATAACTAGGAACCCTTTGGTTCAAAAATAGGTGATGATTAAAATTATTCATTAGTATCATAATCTATAATTATCACTGTCATTATTCATTAGTTTAGAGATTGGAAAGTTTAAAATACGAAATTGCATATCTGGGTAAAAGCACAATATTAATTCTAATCAAGCACATTCCAACTCCAACCCCTATCAGGGGATGGAGGTCAAACATTTCTCTGCTTCCTTTTCATACTTCCAGCTAAAAAATGACCATTTTAAAGTACCATTGAAGAATTTGTTTTGTTTTGTTTTTTTAAGCAACCTTTGAATAAAGTAGATGTGAGCAAACATATCAGTATATTCTTTCTGGATCATAAACTTATAGATCTTGAAGGCAAGTTTCCTCCTCAAATCTGTCTGTCAGTATTGGTACATGTTAATGCCAAGGAATGAAGGAAGAAAAAAGAAAAAAGAAAGGATTGTGGGATGACATAAAATTAGGTCCTCACTCTCTCTGCAAAGAACTGGTCTCTTATTTCCAGACTACAGACTACTGGGCAGAGTTTTATAGGAAGGAGAGAATGCTTTCCAGAAAAGTGAAAGGATGCAAATTACTGGGGTAATGTCCAGTTACTTTCTAGGGGTGATTCTACTCTGGATAAATGTGACTCCAAATGGGAAGAGGGAAAAGGTTGTGACAAAACAGAGACAAATGTTTTTTAAAGTGTTTGACAAATATAGTTTCTGTTTTGTCATCCTTTAATTACATCACAGGTAGAAGTGGGTAGCTGTTGATGGTGGAGGTGGCAGAAATATGTTGATTAGGGGAAGGAATATGAGGGAGGACATAACTAGGTCTTAGTTATAGTTCCTGTTCTTAGCAAATGTTAACATCTTTCTAGGTTTTGGTTTTTTTAGGTTCCTGAGCTTTTATTTTCCACAATGCTTTTATTTAAGATCATGAATTTAGAATGAAAACTAAAAAACCACTTAGACCAATCCTGCCCCCTGATGTCCCCCTCCCCCCCTTATCCTTAGGCAGATAAGGAAAGAGAGATGGTTAAAGGTAAGATCATGCAGGTAGTAAGCAAGTGAAAGAGAAACATTTTCCAAAAGGTTCTATGATAAATAGTAAACTAAATTGCCCTGGCAATGTATTGTCTTTGTAAATATATTCATCTATTAAATATGAGCTCCATAAGGATGATAAAATTTTAGTTGGAGACATAATTCCTAGTCATGATGTCATGAAAAGGCTGATTAGGACACAGATTCTAAAACTCTCTAACTTGAAAATGCCTTTAAAAAATTGTAAACATATATTTTTCTTGCATTACACTTATAATGAATTTGTATATCTTGCTGTCATATGAAAATAATGATAATGGCATTATGAGGAGAAATAAAAATTTTTTCAGTTGTTGGTGAAATGAAGTATGCATATGGCATTAGTGTGCAGGGGGTGGGGGAGAATGGGAGAGCTTACAGACAGAAATATCATTTAGATTGGCTGACATTTAAGGGGATATTTTCTTAAAGAATTCTTCTAAATCAATTGCTGAGACAGATAAATTCCTCACTTTGTTTATTCCCAGAAAATTTGATTTTCACAGGCTTATAGTCCTTATTTTATTTATTATTTTATATTTTCATTTACAAATTTTTTTATTTATTATTTTAGGGGATATAGAAACTGAAGGTAGAAATAACATGCAATATTAAAACTTGGAGTCTATTTTTACTGAATGAGTTAATATATCAATGTTCCTGAAAGTAGAAGCTTCAAATAGTAGAATAGTGAAAGTGCCAAAAGAATGCTAATTTAATAAAGAAGTTAAATGCATGCTTCTCTAAAGGTTAAGCATTGACCCCTGCTTAGCAAAATATTTTTGTCTTCCACCTGCCCCACCCCCAAATGCCTATTTTGCTCAAGTTTGTTTCCCCTGGTTGAATTAACCTTTGCCAACTCTTTCCATAGCCTCTCTTTCCTTGGACGGTTGATGTTCTTTCTAAAGTGGAGGTCATGGCTAGAGACAACTGGGAGCTGTTCTTAGAGTCTGTCTTTCCTTTTTAGGTTATGAGGGTCTCTGTGTGTTTAGGATAAAATGATTGACAGCTCCACTCCAGCCCCAATTAGCACCCTATAATTTATTAGCTTCTCCTTTCAGATTATGCGTTAACTTCACAAATATTTCAACCACGGAAACAGCAGCTATCAAGTATCTCTTTCCTGATCCAACCCTCTGGGGATGTAGTTAAATACGGGAAAGGGCAGTACAGTTGGTCCGAATGAGAATAATCATTTGTGTCCAGGCCTGTCTGGGGGGCATGCATGACTGTCATTTCTGTTTAAGGCTTCATAATAGTAGAAACATACATGTGTTTATATATGTACACGTGTACAAATGCCAACACTGGATTAGGATTTAGTTTGGAGCAAAGAATGATAAATCAGAATATTCAGGAAAGGTTGGAAGAGTTCTAGAGGCGGAGTCAGAAAGAACTGAGTTCAAATTCTTTCCCTGGGACTTAGTAGCTGTGTTCCCAAAGATAAGCCTTATTTTTTCTGCCTATGAAATGGGGATAACAATACCTATAGTACCTATCTCAGCATTATTATGAAGCTAAAATTAGATAATGGATGCAAAATGTTTCGCAAACCTTAATTCTATATATTGTCAATTATTATTTCAATTAGGGTCGTGATTGTCTAATTGCACTGCTGATGTAAATGCCAAAGTTTCAGGTTATACAAACTGCAATTGTAATCACTAGCACATCAGCAGGAGATCTGTGCCTTCACTGGGGCTGCAGAAATGTGAAGTAAATCTTGAAAGTCTAGTAAAGGAAGGGAAAACAGAGCTAAGAAGGTACAAGGGATATTCACTAAAACAGAAAGAATACTTCCTTGTAAAATTTTGAGATAATTTAGAGGACAGTGTGGTGAAACTTTTTAGAGCTTTGGTTTGGTCTGATCAACCTTTCTTTCAAACTGTTTCCCCCCTCTCAATGTCTTTCAGGTTTTCTTCTCTAATCCAACCTTACTTTATTGTACACCTAGCTACAATGTTATGTAATGCATTTTTAATGCATTCTATGGAATAAGATTTGTCCAGTATTTATTTCTGCCTCCCTTAATCTTAATATTTGGAACCTCATTATGTGTATGCACACACACACAGAGGAGTCTGTGACTCTTAGCAGACTGCAGATTATAGTTCCTGGTGCTCCAAGTCTTACTTCACCCAAGTATAAAAGGGACCAGGAACTTTACTACTCACTCAGAAAGACTGGTAAGAGAAGCTGCCTGTCAGCGATCCCTGACTCCAAAACACCCACCCCCTCTACCTTCCCCCACTCCGGACCTGAACCAATCTTAAGCCCTTGCTAGGATTTGCCATGCATGGAAATAGAACTTCAAAGGGAAAATGAGAGGAGATGGTAACTCCTCCTAGACTAAAGGAAAAGATAGGACAGATAAAGTTCCCTGTAGAGGGGCGACAAAAGTTCTCAGCCAGAGGGCAAGCAGCGAAGAGATTACTTGGTGGTGGAGAACTGTCTCTCCCCTTTTCATCGCCTCTTTCTCAGTCCAGTCAGTGGGTAAGAAAACACCAGTGCCAGGAATTCTCAGTAGCCAGTATGGTAGTTGGAAAGAGTCCTAGATCTAAAGTCAGATGGCCTGAGTTTGAATCTGAACGCCAACAATTCACTAGCTGTGTGACCGTGGACACGTCACAACCTCTCTGAGACTTAGTTTTGTAAAGCAGAGATAAGAATCCTTATACCATCCAATTCTCAGATTGCTGAAGAGGGTGCCTTGAAAACTTTAAAGTCTTCTGGAAATGTGCGTTACTATTCGGAGAAGTTAATTTTCCTCTACAGAGGGTTAACTTTTGTGTGTATCCTGCTCCACTTTGGCAATCTGGTGAAACCTATGGACCCCTCCTTAGAATAAAGTTTGAGTGCATAAAATAAATACACAGGATTACAAAGGAAATCAACTGTACTGAAATCTATCTATCTATCTATCTATCTATCTATCTATCTATCTATCTATCTATCTAATTTATCTATCATGAAGCAGCTATGTGGTAGATAGACCATTATACCTGGAGTGAAGAAGTCTCAAATTTCAATCTGACCTCAGACACTTACTGTGTGACCCTGGAAGAGCCACTTAGCCTCTGCTTGCATCAGTTTTCTTAACTGTAAAATGCGGATAATAATAGAACATAAGTCCCAGGGTTTTGTGAGGATCGAATATTTGTACTTATTACATGATTGCTAATTATTATTGTTATTATTATTACAAGACAAATGGCATAGCCCCTCTGAAATTTATCTATGGACCCCAGATTAAGAATCCCTGGTCTTCAACGAGCCTGCAAGTTAGATGCAGCATCAGTAAAATTTTAATGCTTGCTTTTTAAATGCTTGTTGCATTGAAATCCCATTTCCCTTCATAAGATTCTCCAAAGAGTGCACTGAATGTTTCCATTCCTATTGCTGCAGCTGATTCTATGCTTTCTTAATAGGAACAGTTTTGAGGAGGTGTAGTCAGGACTCAGAATATTTTACTCTAATCCCTCTGACAAAATTTTCTTTAATGCTTATTCTAAATAACAAATCATTTGGGTGTTTTTTGCATGTTTTATGTAAGTAAGAAAGGAGGGTAATGTGGCATTTCTGTCATGATTCCAAGCAGTAAGGTTGATTGAATTTACCTATGCTCTAGGACCCTCCATATTATATTAAGTTTGGCAAAAGACATGTGCCATGTTTTTCATAAGCAATTTAGTCATAAATGTTAGTACTAAGCCAAAGATGTTTTTACATGCCTAAAATCCTTGCTGCTGGGGAGGCTGAAGCTGTTGGCTTGTTTGAGTTCAGGAGTTCTGAGCTGCAGTAGGGCTAAAGCAGATTAGATATCTTGCACAGGGCAAAAAATGGTAAATGCTCAGGAACAGTGTTACCAGGCTGCCTAAGAAGGGGGCAAACTGGCCTAAGTCAGAAAAACAGAAAAGATTAAAGTTTCCATATCAGTTGGTGTTGGGGTCAGGTTGTAAATGGCCACTGCATTACTAGACCAAGAGAGATAAAGAGATCCATTCTCTAAGAAAATAGCACTGGAAGGACATTTAGAGATCATTCAGATGAGTCCTTTCCTTTTGTAGGTTAAGAGACTGAGGCCCAAGGTGTTTAATCACCTTATGGTATCCTGGATCACTTAACTGGCACAGTCAGTCTTTAAACCCTCGAATCTTCTGGCTCCAAGATCACTGTCCTTTATATTATATGTTGTTATCTTCAGATCGTGTGTAGTTCAGAGTAAGGATCTGAGCAATAGAGCCCTGGACTACAAAATCCATTCCAGCATGTTCTGACTACTTATTTCAAAAGGGCTACAGAGTATTAGACAGGTGGGTTTCCCCTTCTTGACACGAAGAGGTACCCAGAAAAGAAAGCTTTACCTTGTCCAGGATTGTACTGTCACCTTCTCTATATAGCTACTCAGTGGAAGCTGGTGGAGTCAAAGGTGGTTGTTATTCAGCCTTTTCAGTCGTATCTAACTCTTTGTGATTCTATTTGGGTTTTACTTGGCAAAATTACTGGAGTGGTTTGACATTTCCTTCTCCAGCTCACTTTTACAGATAAGAAATGGAGGCAAAAGAAGTTAAGTGACTTGCCCAGGGTCACACAGCTAATAAGTATCTGAGGCCAGATTTGAATTTAGGAAGATGTCTTCCTCACTCTAGTCCCAGAGCTTTTTCTGCTTTGCCACCAATCAGAGGATATGGATTCAAATCCCACCTATGTTACTTTGGGCAAGTCACTTCACATTTTATCTTGAGATCTTCATCTGTAAAACGAGGGACTTGGACCCCTAAAGCACTAAATCTATGATCCTATGGCTTCCCCTTCTTAGATATCAGTGTTGAGTTATACCAGTTAAGATCCTCAAGTAGACCTAAAGTTCTTTTGATTTTTTTTTTCAGTCTTCAACATCAGACAAATCTTCATGAAACTTGGTAGTTAAAGGAGATAGAACTTGATGAAAGCATAAATTATTTTAAAACTCCCAATTAGTTACAGAGAAAAGGTTATAATTATTCGTCTTTAGAATTGTCTAAGAAGGGCACAGATAGAAACTATATGGGTAGTTTCGTGGTATTTCTGCTTGAAGCAGAATGGATAATTTCATCCTGTCTAGACCCATAGTTCTATAGTGCCCGGAGTATGGTATCTACACTCTGTTACACATTCTCATTTTCCTTTCTCTACCTACTCTATGACAAAGTTAAGTCCCAAATTACCCAGTTGGAAACAAGAATCAATAAGCAGAATGATAGACATGAGATATACTTTGGGGTATAATACTGTAGATGTCCAGATAAACCTTACCCACATTTTTTCAAGTTCTCAGACTGATACATAGTGCCTTTCACCTGAGGATAGAAAAAACAATACATTTGTTGTCAACTATCACAGCTTTCCTAAGCTAATGAATTAAGCCCATCATGATCATTCCCACAGTTCTTGAGGTCTAGCTACAGGATTGACTACTTTGCTTCTCAAATTTCAATGCAACTTACTATCAGGCAATCTAAAAACACTTACAAATGCCTTCTTTCTGGAAGCTCAGTGAATTACACACACCAAAGACATTTAGCAGTATGATATAGTAGTAAAGAAAAGACCATACTATTTCATAGTAACAATATTGCCAGGTGTTAATTTGGATTTGGTTTCTGGACTTAGTTTGTTAAAAATAAATAAATAAATAAATGAAATGAGCAAAAACAGATTTCAAAACTCTTCTAAGAGATAATAGTTCTAAGTTTGCCTCAAAAACTGAAGATGATTGATCAGGAGACTTGGATCCTTGTACTTGTTCTGCCTCTTCTTGGATGAATGACTGTGGGCAAGTCACTTATCCTTTCTCAGCCTCAATTACTGCATTTGTAAAATTAAGGAAGGAATACTTTACTGATCCACTTCTCAGAGCTATTGTAAAGTGGCAATGAGATAACATTTACAAAACTTCTGAATGAGTATTGTTAATTAAAATGTACAGTACAAATGCAAATTATTATCAGCATATAAATATTTTTCTATAAATTAAATCTTTTACCACAAATAGGTTGGGCATTTTTATTCCACCAGAAACAATGATAGGGAGTATATTTCTTTTATGAAGCAACACAATGAAGATATAATAAACAGACATCTTTAATGTATGTTTCATCCTCCTTACTACCCCAACTCCTGTTTTGTCACCTCACCCCCTGAAACATCTAAAGTGACAGAATGAGAAAAACACAGCTACAACAAAGAAGTATTAAAAGAAACTGAGATAAGTTGTCCACAGTGCACTCCCTAGACATTTCCCTTTCTTGTGTTGCTTCCCAGTTGTTCACCATGAATTTTGTCAAGGTTTGGGGTTTTTTGTTTTGTGTGTGTTTTTTCCCTTGGGGGGCAGAATTTGTGTCACAAGGGGCAGAGAAGAGGAGAAAAGTTTCGTGTTTCATCATAAAATGTTCCTTGTAAAAAAAAAAATAGATATATCCAATACAATTGTTTTGCCAATAGCTTCGAAGTGCCACCTCGGTTGTGGTATTTCTGGAGTTTGAACAGTTGTCTCTACAACAGCTGCATTTTAGTAAGCCCAGGGCAGGTGGCCCCAGATAAGCCACTTGCCATTCATAGTCAGGATGAGCCCTCTTGCTCAGTGTTCATAGTCCAAAGGAAAGAGTCTGTGTGGTTTTTTTGTTGTTGTCGTCGTTGTTGGGGAATGGAGACAGAGGAGTGGGAAGTAGATTGGGGGCAGGAATGAAGGTGTGGCAGGGAGTGACAACTTTCTTTTTACTTCTTCAATGCAAAATACAAATCCATTTTAAAATCTGAGTATTTTGAAGTCCGTAGTGTTACCCTCACACTACACAAGAGAATCCACATGAACAGAAAATAGGTTCACACCACAAAAGTCCACTTCTTGTGATTTCATATCACCACATTAAAAAAAATGTTCACCCAGCCACCAAATCTGACCACAGATATTTCTAGTGAATCAGCCAAAAAGTTGTTAAATCAACTTGAGGGTCTTTGGACATGCTCTTTGGGCAGAAGGAATTTCTTTTGAACAAAGTCTTTAAGGATATGTTTGCATGTGTCTTTTTCCTGATACAGCAAGTAGTTTGATGTCTTTGCCTTTCCCCCTGTTCTCATCCCTGAAGTGAGGGGCATGGATGCTGAGCCTGGTAGGCTGGTCTGAAGGGAAAGGAAAGGGAAAACTCAGGACCTTTTCGGTCATCAGATCAGATCAGCTCAGGAGGGATCCACCACAGAAGGAATAACGGCGAGCTGCAAACCAAGATCAGAAGCTGTTACAAACCAACTCGATTTCAGCTCTGAAAGTCACCAATTGTACTAGGCAGAGACCTACAAGGAAGGAGAAGGTGGAGGGCAGTCTAAAACCAGTACAGATCCTTGCTTTTGTCCTGAGGCTGCAAACCTGAGAACAGAGAGAAAACAAAACAAAAAAGAGAGAGAGAAGAGGGGAAGAAAGGCACAAGATATTTAAGGACAAAAAAAGACAAACACCACTGTTTTATTTGTGAGAATCAAAGAACTGAGCTAAAGGGTTGAATAAAAGTAAAAAGCAAAGCACAGAAAAATATCAAATCTAGACTTGGGGGGGAAGGAGTGTGGAAAGTCAAAAACAATGACTGAGTTTAATGGGTTAATAATACAGTTATAAAATTTCATATAACCAAAATATGTTTGTAACTATTTCCTTAAAAGAGGTCTTTTGAATGTACTTTTCAAGTGAAACTCCTAAAGAGTAACTCTAACATTTAATTCTAAAGTGATATTCCTTGGTATCTTTAAAATAGCCCTGTGACTTATGATATGGATGCCCCAATTACTTGTGTTCTTTCTATTAAAATGGCTGAACAACTAATGACAAGTAACATGACATCCAAACCATAGAGTGTTTTACACTGGGCATGCCATGCTTGACCTTTGTTTCTTTGTCTGGCAATGTGATTCCTTTTGTGTGGAGTTGAAAATAATAGATCTCACTGCAACCCATCCCCATCCCTCCAAGCTGGCACAAGTCATAGGGGGAAGGGAAGGTAAAACAACCCAAACCCACATGGTATAATGGGAAAAGCACTAAAGCACTACACTTAGAGTTAAAAGTCTAATCTCAGTTCTGCAATTTACTACATTTATCACTAGGCAGATCATTTAACCATAATCTCAGTTTTCTCATCTGCAAAATGAAGGTGTTCAACTAGATGACTTTTAAGTTCTCTTCTAGCTCTAATCTTATGGAACCCTCCAATTAAAATAAGGATCATATCAAAGTAGGGTAGGGGCCTATTTTCACTCTGGAATGGCAGTAACTCTGCTGGTAAAGAAAAGAAACTATTTTGAATTAGAAGATTCGCATTCATTACATAAGGGAACCTTAGAATGAGCCTGACCTGGGCTCATTCAGGTCACTCTGGGGAAAGATGAAACAGATGGGAAAAGAAGAACCCCCCAGTACTTTACCTGTGTCCACATTGAGGCCCAGGCTCTGTCCCATGTCTCCTGCCGGACTGGGAAAGGGCCCTCCTGGCGTGGTCCATGCTGAGCCAGCTGACTCGCTTTTGCCTAGTTCACATGGTGGGCTGACTGGCGTGGGCACTGAGGCTGGCGTGAGACGGTGTTGCCTGACCGAGGCTGGGGGCATCAGCAGTGAACTGTAGCGGGGGTCGAAGTGGGGGCCATAGACTTCATGCATGGAGGCAGGTCGGGGGAAGGCAGTGCCCTGGGCCCCGATTGGCCCACCCAGGGAGTAAGGATGGTGAGGGTGGGGGTGCGGGTGGTGATGATGGTGATGATGATGATGGTGTGCATGGTGCCACGGTTCAGCCGCCCCTTGGTGAAGGTGGCTGTGCAGAGAGGCTGGGGAATAGGGGTCTGCTGCAGCGAAGGGGAGGTCACTGTGGGCTGCAGCCAATGGACTGCTCAGTGAGGAAGCTGTGACTGCTGGCTGGTATGTGCTGTTCCAGAAAGAAGGAGGGAAACTGCGCTGATTCATCGGGAAGGAACCATCTAAGGGAAAGATGTGGGATAGGACAAGAGGACAGAGGAAAGAAAGACAGTATCCAACTCATGAGACCACTTTTTCTATCATCATCATTATCATCACTGAAATCACAGTGAGCAAATTGCTTCACACATCTGGTCCTCAGTAACTTATCTGGAAAATGATGGGTTTGGACTAGACACTATCTCTAAAGTCCCCTTTCAGTTCTAAGCTCCTATGCTCCTCAATAACTTTTTTTTTTTTTGAAGACAGGGCATTTGGGGTTAAGTAACTTGCCCAAGGTCATATGGCTAGTTTTCATGTTAAGTGTCTGAGGCCATATTTGAACTCAGGTCCTCCTGACTCCAGGGCTGGTGCTCTATTCACTGCACCACCTAGCCGTCCCCCTCAATAACTTTTTAAGGGGGAATGTTTTCCATTAGGCTAGAGACTTCTCCAAGAAGTATAAAAGGAACTGGGGACCATCCTAGTATCCCTGCCACCACTGAGCTGCCCTCCTCCTAGCCTATGCCCAGTACTGAAGTGCAACAGCAGGGCTGTCTGGGACAGAGATGGAAAAATTAGGAAGAAATCTTATCTATTTCTCTGGGGCCTCAGTTTCCTTATCTGTAAAATGGAAGTGAACTTGATGACTTTTAAGGTCCCTTCCACTCCTAAATTCCATTAGTGCAATGACACTCCTCTGACCATCATAATAAACTTTTCCCAAAAGGAACAATCTTCCTATGTGCCACATGAATTCTATTGCATGGATTCTGCCCATGAAGAAGACTGCCAGGAAAGAACTTTCATTCACTATTTTGCCTGGTTAGTAGGTGTCACAAATGCAGGCAGCTAGTGTGTAGATCTGTTAATGTTGGTGTGTGTTGGAGGTGGGGGATGATGATCTGACTGATTCCCTGGAAAGCTGGGTAGCAGTGGGCACTCTGAGGAAGTCCTACCCAACTTTAAGAAACAAGAATTTCTCAGAAGGCTGCCCCAGTCCTGGAGGAAAGAGGATCTCAGTGGGCGTCTGCACTCTCTATTTCTGCTGAGTCTCAGCGTGGCTGACATAACTGCCCCCAGGCAGATTCACTATAAACGTTTTCACATAAAGTGAACGGTCCGTCTTCACATGCATGATCTCTGTTAGCTAATTACACTGTTCCCTTCTCCTTTCCTTCTCTGCCCACCCTCACTTCCCAATTAGCTATGTTAGCTCAGCAAGTGAACTCTAGGGTAAAGCTAATTCAGATTGCAGAGAATCCTGCCTAAGGATTTGGGACGTTTTGGTTCTTCTCTTCCCTTTAAAAAGCCAGTTTTCAAATAATGATTTTGAAGAAGCCCCACAACATTGAAAGGAGAGCAAAGTTTTTGTTTGTTTGTTTTTTCAGGAAGGGAAAAGAAAGAAAAGTTTCCTCTCCTCCTTAGGAGTTTGTAGGTGTCCACATTTTCCAAGCCCTCACTATTACCAGCTAATTCCCCAGCCTCTCACTAATAATTAGCTCTCATCTCTGTTATGTACGAACATTAGATCATTTGCTCATCCCAGCGGCCTTGTGAGGTGATAGCTATTCTCATCAAACTAATGTTATAGATAAGGAAACCAAATAGCAGAGAACTTTACCCACAGTCATGAAGTAGACTGCAGGAAGTGAGATCCCAAGGCACATGGTCCCTCCCCTTGGGTATTATATCAAAAACAGTGGTTGACTTTATGCTTAAGCCAGCGGTAAATTAAAAGAATTTCAGGTATTTAGGATTGGATCAATTGAATAGTGCTATTTATTAGTGTTAGTATTATTTGGGTAGAGGCAGCTGTGGTGTAGTGTATATAGATCTGGCAACACCTTGTTTTAAGTCCCATCTCTGATCCACCCTTGCTGTATGACTGCTATTAACATCTGAGTGAAGACTCGGACCTGCTTTGATAGAGGTATTTCTTCATTAGGAAACCCCATCAAAGAAACCACAGGTCCAGTCAATTCTCCCTATTTTGGTAGAAGGATGTGTGGAAATCACAATTCCCTCACTCCTATGATATAGTAGAAAAACGTAAATTTCCATCCTTTCTTAAGCGTTTCCCTCCCCCCACCTTTTTTTGTTCCTAAATTCATCATTCTAGAATTTATTCGCATGGGAAATTCTTGACTTAGCAAGAAACCTTCTCAGCCTTACTTTTCCCTTGGCTAATTAGTGACAAATTAGCTTGCCGAATAAAAACCATTTAGCCTACCAGGGATTCTGGTGGGAGAGGGGATGAGGTGAGCCCCTAGCAGGAATTACTGATGGTAGAGGTGAGGAAAAGTTGGGAACCTCAGATCTGCACATCATCTGCCTTCACCAGAAGCTGAGGAAAAAGTCTGGTGACCGTATCTAAAGTTCTGGGACTTTAAGGAGAACGATTACAAGGTGAGATCTATCGCAGGTTTTTGACAAAAAAAGGTGCTCCCAACTGTACCCTGTTTGTATCTCTCAGATGTACCTGTTAAACTCAGCTTTGTAAAATAGACGTCTCTCTTTTCCCATTGTTTAAGTCCATTGAGGTCAGTTACTGTGTCTTATTTATCTTTGTAGGCTCCCCAAGAGCATGAACTAGTTTTATTTTGTCTTTGTATCTTCGAGACCACCATAATGGTTGGCACACAGTAGGCTCTTTAATAAATGGGTTTTTTTTCCATTAGTTTCTAGCCTCTAACCTCTCTCTCAAAGCCTTGCATATAGTAGACACTCTTTAAATGTTAAATGAATATGTGCCTTCCGTTCTCCCATTTATTCTCCTCTTCCCTTCTCCCTCCCTCCATCGATATCCTGCTAAGAGGTAGAATTTTGGAGAATTTGTTATGCTTTAAACGTAGGGCTCACTGTCTTGAGTGGAAAGAGGGACGAGGAGACACTTTCTCCTATCCCGCCCTCCTCCCAACAGAGAAAACCCCATTTGCTTACCCCTCCAGGACCCAGAACTTCTTGGAGTTTTGCTGCTGGTGCAACCGGGCGAGTAGCTACTGGGCTGGCTCAGGGCCCTGCTGAAATGCTCGTCCACGACGGAGCTGATATCTCCTTGGAAATACGTAAACAAGACGCAGCGGGAGTTGATGTACTCTGCCTCCGGGGGGCGCTCCTTCTCCGGGCTGCAGTCTTCCTCTTTGATGCTGGCCGGAGTGTTGCTGGAGAAGGAGGAGCTCCCACTGCTGGTGCTGGCATTGCTGCTGCTCTCCGGGGCTTCTTGCATGTTCGAGTAAAAGGCTAGTTTCTGCCAGGTGGGATGGGGGTAGGGGTGGGAGCGGAGTGAATGAGAGAAAAGAAAAAATCAATGCGAATCTCAAAGATTGTTGTGAGGTCGCAGGACCTTACTCCAGCCTGCACCTTCTTCACCCAGCCTTGGGTCCTTAAAATGTGCAATTTAGGTGTCCCCATATGAAGCGTGTGTGTGTGTGTGTGTGTGTATGTGTACGCGCGCGTATTTGTTGCGTGTAGTAATGGATAGACAGCCAAGGATTACCTTTCCCAAATTGCTAACAGGTAACTGCGAAGTCACCTTCCCATCGTAGGTAGTCAGTGGCTAAACGCAGAAAGGATTCCTTCTGCCGTCATCCTCCCAAAGGCTCCTTCCTCCCTGTCCATCCGCCAAAGCACCGAACAATATTTTGGAGAAAATCTGGGCTAGCCAAAGTTCGCAGATGGATGCACCCATCAATCTCTGCTCCTTGGAACCAATTATACTCAGACCGGGGAGAGACAACAGGGTCAACCTAAATGGGGCCTGGACAAACCTGGATTCATTTTAGGGCTTGAGGGAACATAAAGAGAAGCTAACCCTCCCCAAGACTTAGGGCAGAGGGAACCAACAAACTCAACGAAGTTATAGGATTTTGGATATAGTCAGCAGCAGAAAATTTGTCTATATTTTTATTTAGGAATGAGCAAACCGTATTTGTGGGAAATGAAGAACAAAGATCACGACCACGAGGAAGTAGATCATTTCAATAAATAGCTCATGGTTACTTCAGTTGCTTGTCATCGTCTTATTAAAGACAGTCCCGGTTTTCTATGTCTTGTAACGTCGGGGGAAAAAACCAGTGTTTTTCTGATCATTTGCAAACACTAAAAACCTTTCCACCTTCACCAAGTCAAAAAGGAGAAGAAAGATCTCTTCCTTCAAGATTAATTGTGTTCCCTTACAACTATCCAAATTGTTTAAGATTATTCACTAGAAAGTTGGATTTTTTTTTCCTGTCAGCTCGTAGTTGGTTGGTAATACAATTGGATTTTATTCATTGTTTCTCCTTTAATGAACCAATGAATTTTTAAAAATCTACGAAGTGAAACAACAGATTCCGTGAGAAACTCAGAAACCTAACTGATAGGAACTATTCCTCAAGCTACTTTCTCTCTGGCTGTCTGGAAAGAAACTCTTTTCAAAGGCCTTAGCAGGAATAAATACGTCATTTATAAATATCACCTCTTCCTAAATGCCATTTCTTCCCTTCCTTTAAAAGGACTACTTTCTGAAACCAGTGTCCGACTGAAAGATAATTTCGAAGATGGAGGGTAAATATAAGAAAAGAACGGAAGGGAAAGAAAACTCCAAGTTTCCAATTCACCAATTCGTTTCCTATACTGAATTACAGCTTTCTGACCAAACAAATGAGCAAAAGATTTTAAATGGGGGATGGGATAGATATAAAAGTTCTTCAGCGGGAAACCAAGTCTTCCCTTTTGGTACTTCGAAAGATTTGAGAAGCCTAAGTGTTTACCGTTTCGTTTCCTGACTTGAAAATCCAGGCTTAGGTTGCACGGACCAGAGTGGGGAAAAGCAGTGTGAGTATAGTGTACTTTCTAACAGGCACAGCCTTTCACGAAGAAAGATCCCTTTCAGCTCCCTCCCCCACTACCCAAGGAGTTTACAAAATAGAAGTTAAACGGATCCGATAAAAAAAGAAAAGCAGTTTGTGAGATGCAAGTATTGTCTCCATTTAGGTAAACGAGGCTCAGGCAAAGAGGTTATGTCGTAATTCCTCTCTTCTGCGGGAAACCAAACAAAACATGGAAAACTGCACACACACCCTCATTAACAAAAGTTATATTAGAAATTTTGTATTTTTTGCAACGCTGTTTGTAACGAATTGCCACTGTGGAAACACTGCTTAGGTCTGCAGAACCATAAACCATACAATCTGAGAACTGGAAGGGACCGGAGCAGCCATGCAGTCCAGCTCGTACACCAAAGGCGCCCTGATTATAGCAGGATAGAATTCGCAAATTTGACGTAAACGGAATTTACACTAAGGGAAACGAAAATTACGAGCTCATTTCTTCTGAATCTAAAAGAAAACTTAAATCTCGCCCGCGCCGTCTTTAAAAAATCATCTCATATTTCAGATTAAAACTTAATAGCAACCGAGAAGAAAATAAAAAAGACCTAGTCTAACAGCATCACCATCACGTGGCCGCGAACCCGGCTATGAAGAAACGAACAACCCAACATCCCCAAACCCAAGAGGGGATTAGCAACCCAATTGAAACCTTCCAGCAGAAGCAAAGGAACAAGCAAAAAAGGCTTTGCTTAATATGATAGCAGAAGAGTTGTCCTACTTGGCAGCCCCTGCTTCTGGAAGGCGTTTGCTAATTGCTCAGACATCGGAGACCACTATTAAAGATGACCCAGACTCAGCGTTCGGGGGCAAGGAGTGGAACGACTCCTTGGGAATTCTCAGAAGAGCCACCGAACCTAGGGTACAAATGGCGTCCGTGTCAGAAGGTCAGAAATCCCATTCATCGCCAGCCCAAACTCCGAGTCTCGTCTCCGGCTGTTTGCCTGTTGCGTGTGGACGATGCTTGTCCACGCGCGCCTACGCGGACATGGAATGCGGGAAGCAGAAACCGCGCTCAGGAGAGGGAACCGGAGCCTTCAAGTGCGGGTCACTTTGCTCTGACAGCTCCAGGAATGCCTCATCTTTGCCTAGAGTTGCTTCCCAATTTCA
The DNA here is from genome assembly GCA_028646515.1 of Pseudochirops corinnae. NCBI lineage: Eukaryota > Metazoa > Chordata > Mammalia > Diprotodontia > Pseudocheiridae > Pseudochirops > Pseudochirops corinnae. Next base: position 103,151,794 of record CM053586.1, read on the forward strand.
CCGGTGCCCACCCCTCCCTTTGATCCAAGACGACGCATACCTACCTGATGATAGGGAGTATAAGCTGCTGCAAAATAAGGCTGCGGAGGACCATAGACTTGGTACATAACATCCAGACAGCTCATGGCTAACCGCAGCGGGAAATTAATTTTTTCGATCATCAACTCCTGTCCAGACAAGCGAAGAGATGCTGCCTGGGGCGGTGCCTGGCGCTGGGAACCTTATTCATTGGCGGCGGGTGCGGGGGGTGGTGGCAGCACGTTCTTAACTCTTCTTTGGCTCTCTCACCTGCAGTAACAACTCCAGTAACTGAGCTTCGGGAGAGCGACTCCCGGGTTTCAGCCAGGGGGAATTTAAACCCCAAGCACGGCGCAGTGACGCCACTCTAGGGGTTCCTAAGTGGGAGGTAGAGGTTATGGAAGGTGGGCGGGGAGCTGGGGGCCAATAGGGAGGAACGCCTGCCTCGGGCGTAAGCTCGCTCTACAACTCCCTGGGGCTCCCCGGCGGCCCTCCAGAGGCTGCAGGGAGCACTGACTTCGCCACTTGGGGGCGGCCGGGCAGGGGTGCGTGGTTCTGGGGGCACCCGGTGCGGGGAAGCAATGGGGGTTCGGAGTCGTCAGAATGCAGAAGCGAGTTCCCAGGACGAAGGAAAAGGGCCGGGGGAGGCGGGATTTGGATAAGGGGGAGGATTCCGAGAGAGCCGCTCGGCCAGGGGGAGACAGGAAGGAGAGGGGACGCTTGCTTTATGTTTGGATCAGGAAAAGCAACTGCGAAGCTAGGTGTGTTCTTCCTAGTTAAGTTCTGAGATGTGCGCAGGGGAGGCCTCGACCAGCCCCTGGACCTTCTGGGAACTGGTCCTGGAGAAAGGTACTTGACCGAGGGAGAGTCTGGAAGAGTCCCGGGTCTTTCAGATATACTCTTGGGTCGTTCAGGTGATGAAGAAAGCAAGTCTCTGCCGCAGAATTCCAATGGATGTCAAATATTTTTCTATTTTAAAAAATATTCTCCCTTCATATTCCTTTTCGTCTGCTTTCCTTTCTTCCAGTCTGTCATCCCGAGCCCCTCAGAGCACAAATAACTTGATCCCTGTTCTCCGAATCTGTGATGTTGAACAGCTTTCTAGGAGTTTGGGAGAACTGTTTATCCGAGTTCTTCACATACACATCTTTCAAGGTACACGTTGCCTAGTAAGGATTTTAGAGGTCCTCCATTTGGGAGGAATTTTATTTTATTTTTATCTTTTCAAGGACATTGATACGTTCGACTCAAAGAATGACTCCTGGGAAGTAGCTTCAGTGACAAATCAGAAATATCGAATTCAGTGAGTAAAAAGATAGTATTGGGTATAGGGCAAAAAAAAGAGGCTTTCAGTTGCACCCTCTTAACAAGAGTGGAAGTGTGGGGGAGATAGGACAGCTGCAATTTCTTCTCTGTGTATCTTAAGCAAAAGAAGATACAGATGATATTTCGTGCCAACTGTGTAAGCAATTATAAAGCAACAAAGGTTTTTTTTTAAAAAAAAAAAACCCTTATCTGCCTCTTTCCGATATGCCTAAGACTCAAGACTTTGACATGACACTCTCTTTCCTCCTATTATCACCTTTTCTCCCCTTGCCCTTCCCCTCGAAGGATGAAACCGTTTCTAAGTCACTGAAAGCAGTTTCCTTTTATTTTGACCAACTTCAGAAAAATCTTATTCATACTTGAACTATGGGCTACCTCTCTAAGCCTGGGGCAAGGTAGAAGGGTGAGAATGGGGACGGGGGTTGGTGATTAGGGAATCCAGTGCCAGAAAGTGTCCAGGTAGGCAAGGGTTTCGTTGGAGCAGGTGTCTGAGTTTAACAGCACCAGACAGAATAGAAACAGGTCCCCTAACTCCCCACAGTTTGAGGCCGTAGGATCAGAAGGGTGCAGAAGTGAGGCAATTGCGCCATTATGTTAACCACAAAGTCAATGTGCTTCAATTACCTGGATATTTCTGGCCAAACTTGTAATTTTACAATCTGTGTAGATTGATGTGACAATTGCTTTATTTCTCTGTTTTCCTTGAAACGCTCTAGAGGTAGTTTCCTTAATGGATGTTTGGAGAAATTTTAAAAACAAAGCAATTCGTCAGTCAGCAGGCATTTATTAAGCGCTACCATCTACCAGGCCCCACGCTCCCTCATGAAAACAAGAACGATCAAGAAAAAACAATCCCCAAACTTTTTACTCAGAAGTGTAGAAAGAGAGACAGCTGCTTTGGACTCTTTTCCTCTTTGGTACCCGCAGGCCCGGTCAGAGGGAGATTAATCTGGGCAAAACCATTTTTCTCTTAGCTTCCCTGGGAAAGAGAATCTCTCTAGCGGGGGAGGAGGAGAAGTTGCGTTTCTTTATCTACATTTCACTTCCAGGGAGCAAAAGAGGCTGCTCCTGCTGGGAGTAACTTTTCAGTAGTGACATTCACTTTTATGTCACCATTTATTGCAAATAATCCCCAATGTGTATTCATTAGGTTGTTCTTTTTGTATCTCCAGTTCTTAGCACGGCTCCTGGCACATAGTAGGCGCTTAATAAATGTTTATTGATTGATTAATTTGACTCCACTTCTAACAGAGGGAAATTGTTCTGCTTTTCCAAACGGATCTCAGAGCCAGAAGAATTTCTAATGCCGTCTAGACGTTTATCTTGCCACTGGACCCAGATGGATCTGGAGGAGAGAGTGAGGCTGGTGACTTTGCACAGCCCTGCCTCACTTAAATCCAATTCACTTGTAAGTCATGACATCACCTTCCTGATGTCAAGGTCCTCTTCGAGAATGAAGGACAGACAACAAGAAGACAATTACAGCGCTGATATGCTTAGGAACAGACCCCAATGGTTGGTAGGACTTTTTGGAAGGGCTTCCTTCCTAACAGGCAGCTGAAGTATCCTTCGGCTTCATTGCATCGTCTGTGGGCTGTATTAGAGAGCTAGCACATGGACTTGGCACAGACGGGTATCTTTGGAGTGGGGGAGGGTTTCAACTTCTCTATTTTCAGAGGAGACAAGAAGAAGGATGTCCTTACTCTAGCTGGCCACCTACTCCCTCCCCCCGCTTTTCCCCTCCCCAGATGGGATCTGCTTTTGAGGGCTTCTCTTTTCTTCTTGTGTTCTAGTTTGTCTTCCCGACAAGGTCAAATCTTCCCCAGCAAGAGGTTTGAATGATACAGCACGGAAAAAGTAGTGGTGTTTTGCATTCAGTTCTATAGCATAACCCTACAGAAAGGCAGCGTGAGGCTGGAGCACTTGTGTTCGTTGGATTCGAATTCTACCTCAGACATGTACCAGTTTTGTGACCCTTAGTTTTCCCGCGTGCAAAATTAGGATAACAATTCTTACCTTTGTTCTGAGTCAATAAATATAGTTGTATGAAATGCGCATTACAGATTTTAATGCTCAATATAAATGGGCTACCGTTGCAGGTGCTACTTCTCCCATTTTAGCTAACTGCGTATTTTGTGCCAGCTAAAGCCAACCTAAAAAATACGAGATTATAGATCTTGTTAACATAATTGAAGTCCTTCTCTTGGCTAGGACTACATGAAGCTGCTGTTGTGTTTCTTTCATTCTGATTCTCTTGCCGGTTTTGCTTGTTTGTTTTACCCTCTCAAATCTTTAATTCTCTGTATAGAAGCAAACTTAGCTGTGGGTTCTTCTTGACACCCTCTCTACTCCTTCTTCGCTTCTCCTAGGGTGCTCCTCTCTTCTCTCATAATGTCGTCTGTTTATTTAGATCCCTAGCTTTCTAGTCTAGGGCCACCTTTCTCTCCCCACCCCTGATTTCCCTGTCCATTTCCCCAATACACACGTTATCTCTCCTTTGTCTTTTTCTCTTTTCAGCGGAAGGGGACAATGGGGACAGCTGAAGCTAAAATCTCAGCCTCCTATTCCAACGGTAGCAGCTCAATGTCTCTCAGGGTTGGGATCCTGTGAAACCATACAGAGGGAGGTAAGGGGCTCCGTTCTCTGGGGCTATTTTGAATTGTTTCAAGCGAAATACAGTAATGAAACACCAGTCCTTTTATTCCCAGGAGCTGCGTGGAAATATTGGCTGGAAAGGACTTTAATCTTCCCAGAGATGAGGAAAGAAGCATCTTTGCAAATACCATTTGAAGTCCTTCTGAATCTACAGCAGGTCAGTAAGATACTTACAAAGTTACTAAGAGGCTTAAAAATGAGCATCCTTAATCTCTCATTTTTGATTGGGAAAAGGGAACCAAAAAATGACTCTCCTTGCCTAAGGCTGCCTTTCACACTTCTCAATCTCCTTTATGCAAGAAAAGAAAAATGATTCCTTGTAAGGCCAGGACTTCGGAATGGATGCTAGAAACAGAGGAAAATGGGACTAGGCATATCACATCATTCCTATCTAGAATTTAGGAAGGGGAAACAGGAACTTTCCCCCAAAGAAATAGATTGGAAAGAAGAGTAACCTGTAATAATGTTCCATCTCTCCCTACCTGGTGAAATAAAAGATAAATAAGAGGATATGAATAAAACAACTAGGTTCTTATTCTTCTTAAGGATCAGAAAGGTATTTGGTTATAGTGTCCTTTCTGAACCCCAGAGAAGTTTTAAATTACAACAGAGTAGTCCTGCAAAATATTTATTGTTGTTGCCACTACTAAGGGACAGAGGCAAAGGAATGCCCAAGGAAAAGTAGAACAACATTGATTTTCAAACTTTTTCTAGTTAAGCATCTTATATTTGTCTTAAGTAAAACCATCAGGATAATCCCCATTACTAGAAGTTGTTCTCTTGGTTTTCCTCTTACTTGCCTGGCTGCTCCTTCTTAGTCTCATAGTCCATGTCCCCTCTTCCACCCTCCCTATGTAGATTTAACCCAAGCTCTGTCTTGAGCCCAATTCTCTCTATTCACTTTCTTGGAGATCTTGCTCATGTTTTATGTTCCACTATTATCTCTAAGATGATTTAGGCTCCCAGACTGATATATTCAGCCCAAATCTCCTGAGTTTTGGTCCTGCAACACTGCCTACTGGATATTTCCAAATGGATGTTCCTTAAGAATCTCAATTTCAACATGTCTAGAACAGAATTTGTTATCTGCATGCATATCCTCTTCTCTCCTTAATCACTTTTCTGTTGAGGGCACTACCATCCTTTTATTCATTCAGATTTGGGACCTTATAGTTACTTTTGACTTATTTCACCATTATATCTAATCCATTGCCATGTCTTGATCATTGTATTTAACATCTTTCATATATGTCCTTTTATCTCCACTCAAAGCACAACAACCAACATCACCTTCTGCTAAGACTAGGTTGGTGGCTTACTGATTAATCTCCCTGACTCAGTCTGATCTTCCTGCTTCAATCCATCCTCTACTCAGCTGCCAAAATGATATTTCTAAAGAACAAGTCTGATCATGCCACTCTTCTGCTCAAAAAGCTACAGTGGATCCCTATTGCTTCTGGAATAAAAGTTTTAAAACCCTCTGTTTGGCCAATTCAATCAAAACCAATTTATAATCATATAACTCTTTTGAGGATCATTGTACTTTTCTGTCCTTTACAATTCTATATTCCAGCCAGAGTTATCTACTTATCACACCCAACATCTTCTATCTCTGTGCCTTTGCACAGGTTGAACTTCGTGCCTAGAGAGTCGCTTCTTTCTCATCCATGTCACAGAGAATATCTAATTTCCTTCAAAACTCAGTTCAAGAGCCACATCCACCAAGAAGTCTTTACTTTTTCTCCCAGTTGCTAGTATTCTCTCTGATGGAAATTCTTATTATTTCTCTCTCTCTCTCTCTCTCTCCCCCCCCCCGTGTCTCTCTCTCTTCATACACATACATATATATGCATACATGTTTATACATATGTGTATGCCTATATAATATTTACATACTTGTATAATTTATATAACATATAAATTATTATATTATATTTATATGTATGTGTCATTTTACATTGGTAAAATTGATTCCCTAAGGTCCAGTACTGTTTTGTTTTTGTTTGAATCTTCCAGACCCAGCATGGGTAAATAGTAGGGGTCTAATAAATACTTACTGAATAAAATGTAAAATGCACAAAGGGATATATTGCGAAGTGAGTGGGAAAGCAGATAAGAGCCAAATAGTGGAGCAAGAGATAATGTCTCAAAGGGAGGTTAGAGGGAAGTCCACATCACCAGATTTTGCAAAAAGGTCAAAGCATATTATATCTTAGAAGACCCTATTGGGTTTGAGAAGTAGGATGTTCTTAATGACCTGGACAGCAGTAGAGTGTGAAGGGGGGGGGCAGAAATAAAAATGAATAGAACTGAGGAAAAATGGGGTACTATGGACATGGAGGAACCAGGTAAATGCAACTTTATAAAAAGTTTGGCAGTGAAGAGGAGAGGGATAGAACTATACCAGGGTCAAGATAAAGTTTTTGTTGTTGTTGTTGGTTGGTTGGTTTTAGGTAGAGAAACTCTGACCATCTTGGTAGGCAAAGGTATACCAGTAGAGATGGAGAGATTGAAGATGAAAGTGTGTAAGGATGGCCTATGGGATGACGTCCTTGAATTTGTAGGATGGAATATCATTAGGGACATAGGTCCCTACATAATATGAGGACCACCTCATCTTCTGATTGGAGGTGGGAAAGTAGGCATGTAGAGAAGTCTGAAGGCATGCAGGAGAGGTCAACTCATAATCACACATTTTCAAAGTTGGAAGGAACCTTAGAAGCAATCTTTACCAACTTGCACCCCCAAAAGAATTCTTACTCTGACATTGCCAATAAAGTGGTCTTCCAGTCACTACTTGACAATTTCCAATGAGTCAGTACTGACTGTTTCTTGAGACATCCCATTACCTTTTGGGGTAATAATAACAATAATGGCTAGCATTTAGATAGCACTTTAAAATTTTCAAAGCACTTTACATATGTTTTCTGGTTTGTTTTTGATCCAAATGACAAACCAGGGAGGTAGGTGCTATTAGCTTCATTTTACAGATGAGGAAACGGAGGCACAGAGCAGTTAGGTGATTTGCCCAGGGTCACACAGCCAGTATGTGTCTGAGATAAGATTTCAAACCAACTCCAACACTCTATCCTCTGGTCCACTAGCTTCCACTTAAAGATAGATAGCTCTATTTGCAAAGAAGATTTTTTTCTAAACACGTCTCTTTGCTACTTTGACCTATTACTCTGGGTTCTTCTGAGATCAAATAGAACAAGTCTAATCTTTCCTGCACATGATAGTCTATCAGGTCATAGACAGCCTCAGACTTCACATTAATTATTTTAGTAGAAGATAAGTTCCTTGATGACAGAGACTGCTTTTTCTCTTTGTACTCCCAGAAACTAGCACAATGCCTTACATATGGGGAACTCTTAAATTCTTATTGGTTTGAATTGGATTGGAGACAAAGTTATATTTTGCAAGAGGGAGGCCTGGGTGCAGCTGGGGGCTTGAAGAGAAAGGGAGGGGGAATATTTGAAATAACTCTGGTGGGAAATGTTAAAAAACAATTATCATGCACACAATAAGAGGGGAATAAAAGGATGCCCCAGACCAAGAGCTATCTTAGATCCTAGGTAAGAGCCATAAGGTCTAGCCTGTACTCCTTTTATAACAAGGATCCTTAACCTTGTTTGTGACATGGATCCCTTTGGCAATACATCCCCTTCTCAGAAAAAATGTTTTTAAATGCATAAAAAGAGATACGTAAGATTGCAAAAGAAAACTTGTTGAAACACAATTAAGGAAATAGAAAATTTTTATATAGTAACATATCTAGCAGTGGGTACATTAACTATAGTAATTTTGAAATAGTGATGATAATGATATTTTGAGATATCTGTAATAAGCTATTAAGTTGAGAAATGCTTTTCATACGTGATCACATTTGAGCCTCACAACAACCTAAAAGGTAGGTGCTATTATTATCCTTATTATTATTCCTATAAGGAAAATGAGAGAGATTAGGTAACTCAGTCAGACTGACACAGCTATCTGAGGCAGAATTTGAACTCTGTTCTTTATAACTCTGAGTCTAATATTCTTTCTATGATACCGTCTTTGTTCCTGTTGGGCCTGAGAAAACCAGAGACAGAAGACCATTGCCCTTCCCTGCTGCTGTTGTTATCTGTCCTTTGTTCTCCAAGAGGACTATGGCATAAGGAGGGTGATGCCTTGACTGGAAAGTGAATTGGACTTAAGTGAAGAGGGCTGCACAAAGTCATCAGCCTTACTCTCTCTTTCTGGAGTCATCTGGGTAAGTGGCAAGATATAGATCAGGATGGCTGGAAATGGCCCCCCATCTTACTTTTATATATAACACCAATGATAGGAGTATCCCTTCCCTCTCCCCACCCCCAAGCCCTGCCTCTTGCTTCCTTTCCTCACTTTTTCTCCTCCTATTGCCAGAAAAAGGTAAGTAACAATGACATTTCTTAGTTGACACTTAGCTCCAGTACATTGAAAGAATACTGTTTGGAAACATCGCTCTGAACTCCAGAGGTAAGGAGGTATTAACATTGCTCCTTCTCCATTGTGCTATCCAGGTTTCCCATTTCAGACTGATCAGACGAAGTCTAGGCTGCATTGGTAAGAAGTCTGAATTTATTTATAAATATATGTATATTCTAGAAAATGACTGGAAAAGATATTACCTTAAGAGGCTTGAAAAAAAAGTGAGGCAAGGTCTGAAGCTTCCCTCTGATACTCTTTGTGTGACCCTGTGCAAGTGATTTTTAGCTCTGTGAGCCTTCATTTCCACATCTGCACAATGGAAATAATAATATCTGATTTACTTACCTTGTAGGGTTTTTATGAGGAAAACGCTTTGAAAATTTTGAAGTGCCTTACACATAAGATAGTATGTATGATATACACACACTATATATTTGTGTTTGTGTGTATGCATGTGTATGTGTATATATGTATGTGTGTATATATAATCCAGTGTGTGTGTGTGTGTGTGTGTGTACAATCCATGGCTCAAAGCCCATTCACATAAGACTTCTCTGGTAGTGACTGATTATTCAATGTTCCACAATTGTGTAAGGGGTGCAATCGGCAAGAGTTCAAGAGAGAAGAGAGATCTCAGTTTGAAGAGAGAAGCGATTCAATACTGCTTTGGTACTAGGCTTTGCCTAGTGGTTACTTAAGGAATGCTTGTTGACTTAACAACTCTGAGGAAGAGAATGTTTTTCATTTCCATTTTGCTAGGACTATTCCTCCAGTTGCAGCTTTAACTCCTGAATCTAGCAGCACAATTTTGTTTTCCAGGACACATGGTCTGGAGATGCCAGGCTAGCCATGAGAGGGTGTGTGAAGCTCCTACTATAGAAACAGGGATATTAGAAGTATGTGCAGATTTGGATGGTGGAAGGCAAGTAAAGGACTTCAAACTTTTGACATAGATATTTGACAGTATCAGTGTTGATCCTCCCCCAAACTTCTGTTTACAAACTTCGTTTCAGCAGAATGCTAAAGGGATTAAAGAGTGACCGCAGTGATAACTGACAGAAGGTGAAGATCTCCATCTGAGTATGATGCCCTGTCACATTCTTCCAGGGATTTAGACAGTTCCTTAGAGACTCACTCACTTTGTTCTTGGCATACATGTAAAGATCCTCAGTCCTGCCTGGAGTCTGGCATTGCCTGTTCCATAGTCCCTGGGACTCAGTGACAACTACATTCTTCATTTAATTGTGAAAAAGAAGAAAAACATCTTTAAAAATAAGCATCCAAACTCAGTGAGGAGAGCAGAATCAGGAGAACTTTGTACACAATTACAGACACATCATATCTGTGACAACTAACTTTGATAGACTGGGCTCTTCTCGGCAACACAAGATTAGAAGACAACTCCAAAAGACTCATGATGGAAAGGGATATCAACATCCAGAGAAAGAACTACAGAGTCTGAATGCATATTGAAGCAAACTACTTGCTCTCTCTCTTTTGTGTCTTGTCTTGTTTCGTTCCTTCTTTCTCATTGTTCGCTCCATTGTTTATAATTCTTTACAACTTGACTAATGTTTAATGTGAAGGTAGTTGTAGAACCTACCTCTGATTGTATGCCACCATGGCGGAAAGGGGGGAGGAGAGAGAGGTAGAGAAAAGTTGGAACTCAAGGGATTGTGGAACTGAATGTTGTAAACTAAAAGTAAATAAATATATTTTTTTTAAAAAGCATCCATGGGTAAATCAAGGAACAACATCTGATAGAAGATAGACAGCTAGCTTTGGAGTCAAAAAGACATGGGTTGAAGTCCTGCTTCTGGCACATTAGCTACAGGACCTTTACCTCTCAGTGCCTCCTAACAGCTCTCAAGGAATACAAGTAGCAGCCTAATTGTTGATTTGTTTTGGTAGAGGGAGTTTCTTCACTGAGTGAAGAGATCTGGCTTAAAAAGATGTGGAGTGGCTATGGTGATACATCAAGGAAGCTGAAGATAATCTATCTCTTCGAGCTCAGAAATTCTAAGCTGCAGTAGGCTAAGTGGTCAGTTGTATAATGAATGAACCTGAAAGAGTTGGGAGCTGCCAGGTTGCTTACAGAGCATCAAACAGGCTCATGTTGGAAATGGAGCAGACCAAAGTTTCTTTGCTGATCAGAGTGGGAATTGTCCTATAAGGACTCTCTGTACTTCCAGCATGAGTGAGACCCAATCTCAAAAATAAAAACAAACTAACGCATAAATGAACAAAAATTCTTTGAAACACTATGGGATATTCAGCAGGAAAGTGCCTCTGAAATGCTAACCCAGTAGACTTCAAGTTCAGTATGCTTGGTGTCTCTGTTCTTTTCTTTTATCCATGAAACCAAGCCTCACATTTTAAAGGGAAACTGATTTATTACAATATCTAAAATACAAATTAAAACTGTCATCATTTTTACATTTCAAATCAATTATTAATAATTTTTCAGGGATCATTAGAGACAATAACTCATACACATAGCATTTAAAAGTTTTCAAAGTATTGTTCTCATAACATCCCTATAAAGTAGGTAATTAAAATACTATAATTGTAATTGTGCAAATCTGGAAATGAAGGCTGAGAGAGCTAAAATAACTTGCTCAGGGTCACACAAATATTAAGTATCAGACTCTGGTTAATGTTTCAGACTCTGGTCTCTTTTTTTCCAAGTCCATCAAGGAAATATCTTTTCTAGACAGTTTATTAAAGAGGAGAATTTGGTAATTATCCAGATCATTTAGGAAATGTTGATAAATATGGTGACAAAACATTGTCAAATTGAAGATAATGTGACAAACTTGCTAATTCAAAATGAATTTATCAGTAAGTATTTATTAAGTACTATGTTCCAGACACTGTGCTAAATGCTGGGAATACAAAGAAAAATGTGAAATGTTTCCTGACCTCAAGAGACTTGCATTCTATCAGGGGTGTTAATAAGTATGTAGAGGCTATGGAGTTTAGTGGACAGAGTACTGAACTTGGTGTCATGAAGACCTGAATTTGGATGTTGCCTCAGCCACTTACTAGCCGTGTGACCCTTGGCAAGTCACTGAATGTTTCTGAGACTCTGTTTCCTCATCTATAAAGTAGGGAGGAAGGGTTGAATTCAATGATCTCTAAGGTTGCTTCTGATTCTAATTCTATGATCCTGTATGTATATTACACAGACCAATCAAATTCCAGGTAATCCTCCAAGGGGAAGATCTGAGTAGTAGTTTTCAGGGGAAGAGATGAGCAATGGTCTCCTGCAAGTGGCACTTGAACTGATTCTTAAAAAAAAAACAAAAAACAAATAAACCCCTCCCCCAAACAAACGAAATGTGAATTCCAGGAGGCAAAGATATGGCAGGACAATGTTGAGGCATGAGGAAGAGCTAGTACAAAGATGCAGAGAAGAGAGGTACTGTCATGTATAATAATCAGTCCAGTGAAGTGGCACAGTGGATAGAGCACCTGTCCTAGAGTCAGGAAGACCTGAGTTCAAATCCAGCCTTACTAGCTGTGTACCTTGGCCAAGACTCTTGACTGTTTGCCTTAGTTTCCTCATATGTAAAATGAGCTAGAGAGGGAAATGCCAAAGCATTCCAATATCTTTGCCAAAAAACCAAAACAAAACAAAAAAGCCCAAATGGGGTATTGAAGAGTCAGACATGACTGAAAAGTGAACAAATAACAAAGTAGGTATACAGCTATACCATCAGACCCTGCAATAGATTCTCATGAGATAGAATTAAGATACAAAAACACTAATGTCCACAAAATTTTATTCCAGTTCCATTTCCTTATTCAAACATTTATTTCCTAACCTTATAGATATGACTTTATTATGCAGTGTACAATATACTACATATTATAGATTGGAAAATAATACAAAATAATTCAGAGTAAGTACAAAAATATTTTTACTTCCTATTTGACCTCCTGGAGATGGAAAAAAGAACAAAATAAATTAAAAACAGCATGCTTGGTTATTGAGTAGTTATGTGGATGAATATTGCAAGGGTGCTACTCTTTAACGAAAGGGGTTCTGAAAGTGTTTGTGTCATTTCAATAGAATGTAGACTAATAGAGTGAGCCCACAGGAGTGGGAGCCACCTCACTTTTCATTCACCTTCAGCTTTGCCTATGGAAGGGTGAACTTAGGTTGGAAATAGAACAAGTCAGAGCTCTCTTACTGATCACAGTGGGCGCTATTATAGATGAAAAAGGTGCTAAGATTTTTGGGATACCATATACTCGAAAAGAACCACTAAATAGTTCATGTTACTAAATTGCTATTCAATAATATGATGTAACAGCTACATTTCTAAATCATTTTAGTCTTATTAGAAACTCGAGAAATATGAAGTGAAGAATAGAAGGAATTGTCCCTATTAATTTAATGAATAGTCAACAACAATCATATCTCTACTCTTGCCTCAATTTTTTAAGGAGAAGTGTGTGTGTGTGTGTGTGTGTGTGTGTGTGTGTGTGTGTGTGTGTAAGCAGTACCAAAGAGTATTCTGTGGAGAGGCTCTTTCAGGAGGCCCTAGACTATTTAAGAACATTTCTGCAGAGATGAGTTACGCTAAAGGGAATGTAGGCAAATACCTATTGGTCTGCAAAGTGTCCCTCTATTTTTTAAAGGCCAGGGGAAAGGAGCCAACTGTTTAATTCCACCTTTGTTCCACCCCAGTCCCATTCCACCATGACACCACAGAGAATGTCACTAATCCTTGGGTGTCCTGCTCTCTGGAAGTTACATTCCTTGGGAGAGTTACCCAGTGGTCTGGCATCATGGGAATTTGCCTAGCTTTCTGGGTGGAGATAGTCCTGCTCTGAAACTACATTATTCTCTTAGATCTCTCTAAAATTGACTCCCTTTTGCTTGCAAAGAAAGCAATATATATCTTAAACATTTCAAACATGAGTGATATTTACAGCATCTTAGACACATAGTGCCTATGAAGGCACTTCTGAGATCCAGCAGGAAGAAACAAAGTGCAGCATAAATTTTGCTTGAAGTTATTATACATTCCATGTAACCCAACTCTTATTGGGCAGGAGCCTATTCTCAAAGATTTGGCAGAATATGTTAAGCCACAGCTTCTTTATAACTCCAGGGAAATGCAATACAAAAGGGAACTGTTTCTTCCATGCATCTGGTGAGTTAAGCTGAGGTCCCTGGTATGCGGACTTGGAAGTAAAACTGCCAGTTAAATCCACTTTCTGTGGATCTGAGTTAACATACCATCCTTCCAATTTCTGCCCCATGGGAGAAAACTCAATTTTTCCCAGTATCCATAAAGGCTGAGAATGGAAGATAGTCCATTTTTTTGTCCAAGTTGCATCTTTAATTCACTTTTGTTATATGATATCTTTTTAGTGAACATTTAGATGGAAATGCATATTTACTGAGCACTTTCCCCCTATTTAGTTATTAATCATTCTTTAAGGTAAGTGATCTCCATTTTATATATAAGGAAATTAGTGTTCCAGAGAGGTTGAGGGGTTACATGATAAATTAGTGGCAGAAAATAAGTAGGAACTCAGAGTTATGTTTCTAGTTCCTTAGACCACTTAGGTACTTTGTCTTTATGAGGTTCCCATACATGTTTGCCATAAATTCTGATTATTCTTTAAAGTGAGTTTGACTTCACTCTCTTCTCTGGGTTAAAAAGTATGGAAATAATCTTTCTCAGCAATATAACAGCAATAATAATTGAAATGGAGCAATGGAGGCAAATGGTGGGTCTGAATAGGCTATAACATATACCAATGAAGAGAAACCACGTAAAAGATGTTATCAGAGCCATTTGTGACCAGAAAAGTAAGTAGATTGGGCATATGGCAAGAGTGAGGGGGTAACCTATGGGTGTGTTTTATTGATGTTCACAAAACTTCAAGAAATAAAGGCTCCCAATATGTTGGGGTCAAGGGGGAGAATCCCTGTAGAAGATCTATGAGAAGTGTGCATGGATAGGCAATGATCTGCTTTGTTGGAAGGAGTAACCATAGTTATAAGAGTAATAATTTATGTAATAATTCACATTTATATAGTGCCTTAAATTTTCTGCCAAGTATTTACCTTACAACCCTGTAGGGTAGGAAGTGTAAGGTCTATTATCTTCATTTTGCAGATGAAGTAACTCAGGTTCAGATCATATAAGAGACTTGCCTAAAGTCACACAGAAATTGTCAGTCAGAATGTGAGCTCAGGTTTTCTGATTCTAAATCCAAAGTCCAATTTACTAGACTCTCCCTCCTGGGTTCTTTGAGAATGTTTTACAAACTATGGTGGTGCTGCTGCTGCTGCTGCTGATGAAAAAATAGCTAGTTCTTTAAGGTTTGCAAAGTGCTTTACATATGTAATCATATTTGATCCTCACAACAACCTTGGGAGGTAGAGGCTATTATTATCCCTATTTTACAGATGAAGAAACTGAGGCAAAGACACATTAAGTGACTTGCTCAGGGTCACACATTCATTGAGTCCCTGATGTAGGATTTGAACTCAGGTCTTCCTGATTCTGGGTTCTGCACTCTCTGCACTTTGACACCTACTTGCCTACTTTATCTATGTCTACACACATAAATTGAAAAACAAAGAAAAACTCAAAAGAATTTATAGTATTTTCCTTACAAGCTCCCTGAAATGTATGAAGTTTAAGAAATGTTATTCCTTTTTAAAGAATTAGAAAACCAAAGCCCAGCGAGACTGTGACTTGCCCATGGTTATATGGCTAGTGAATCTTGGAACTGGGTCTCAAACCCTGTCCTGTCCTGACTCTCAAAACACTGTCTCTTTTTTTTTCCAGTTAAAATGTTTTATATGATGTGTTTTGACATTACTGTTATTTCCCAAGTACATGCTCACCAAAGAATTCTTCCATATAAAAATAAAAGACATTTTTTCTTTTTTTAAAATTCATTCATTTTCTTGTTTACATCATTCATTTCCATGTGACTTTGAGTTACAAATTTTCTCCCCATCTTTCCCCCACCCACCACCCCAAAACACCCATCCCACTGTATAACCCCTCCCCCAATCTGCTCTCTCCTATGTCCTCCCCCATTGCCCCTCTGACTTTCTGGTATGGCAAGATGGATCTCCCTACCACAGTGCCTGTATATTTTAATTCCCAGTTGCATGTAGTTAATAATAATTATACATACACACACACATATATACATACATATATATATTAACATTTCATTATAGAATTTTAAATTCTAGATTCTTTCCCTTCCTCCCTCATCACCCACCCCCACTGGAAAGGCAAGCAATTCAATACAGGCTGTACATGTGTAATTACGCAGAATATCTCCACAATAAACATATTGTGAGAGACTGATTGTATGTCCCTCCTTCCTATCCTGCCCCCCTGTTCTATTCTCTGCCCTGTCCCTGTCCCTTTACAGAAGTGTGTGCTTCCAGCTACCCTCCCCCCCCCCCCCACCCTGCTTTCCCCTCTATCATCCCACCTC